>OU342745.1:223778619-223999071 GCA_910589775.1 Avena eriantha
AAGATGCCACATAAATAAACACATCCCGACCACAGATCTCACGGATCCCCATTCCAGGAATCTCTACACGGAATAATCGTGGCCAACATCATCTGTCTCCTCCACCCAGTATCCATCTTGCGAATATACCTGTTCATCTCAATCAAACAATTTATCGTGTGAGACCCTAGGGGTACTCAGCAAGTCTTTATGCCACTAAAGGGGACACAACCTGGGGTTACGCAATTGCAGCAAAAGATAATAGCTAACAATTCTATAGATACTCGCTAATCATCCGCCTAACAAATGATAGACGGATGTCCGTGAATTAAGAACAACAGTTATAACAGTATAATTAACAGATCCATCCTCCTCCTCGCTTACCAACGAGGAAGCGGACGAACAACCCCCATTATCCGTTGGCAGATTTATTAACCATTCCATGAGCATTGCACTATTTACTAATCAAGTACTTAGTCAAATTAAAAGCGGTACTTTAGTTATACTTGTCTATGATCGAGAAACTGTGCTCCAATTCATCCATAACCGCGGACACGGCTTTCAGAAAGATTTACCCTGCAGGGGTGCACGAATAGCAACACACACTCGATCAACCTCGGAAAAACCAAATCAAAACCCAACGAGGCATTCACGACAAAGCAATCGTAGGATTCAAAAATATTTCAGGGGGCCACCCCATTAAGCTACCCGCAACGAAGTTGGCCAGCTCCGAGACGGACCCAAGGTTTGCGTCAATGGCAGTAAATGACTGGGAACCCGAAAGTGTGACTGGGCTTGTCGATACCGTGAAAACACTCCGCATCCACGCACAATCTTAAATAAAACAGTAAAGCATGGCATAAGTACAGGATAGTAACAAAGCCCCAAACTACTTTGTGGCCCCAAGAAATAAGAATGAATCAAGCTCTGGCTCAGGGGGGTCCATAAGGCCTCCCGGATGTGGATAGTGCGAATAGTCAAGGAACAGGAATCAAGTACTCGGGGTCCTACAGGACACAAGTCAACATGAAAAACCAAATAACAGATATTGCTCACCGGTGCCTCTTTCATTAGTTATCCCATTACTACCCAGGTTATGTTGTTTAGGTACCTCATTATTCATCAGACACTCACATACCCTACTCATGCTTTTCTACGACTCGCATGGCTCAAACAACTCCTGTAGTAATGGCTCATGGGATGGAGAACAAGCTTCGGTGGGGTTTAAAAGTAAAGGCTATGTAGTACTTGGGATTCAATTTAATGCAATCGCCACTCAATGATGCAAGAGTAAGATAGAGGCAATAGGTACTATATGTATGCAAGCATGTGATAGTGATTGCCTGGCAGCTCAGTTGAAGCGAGAGATGGATCTGGGTAGTACTCCTGTGATTCCTGGTAGTTCTCCTGCTGGGCGTCTATTCGAAGAAGAACCAAACAAACAAGGGCCAACATAAATAAAGGGCACAAGCATATGAATTAAAATGCGACAAGCAGACAAGCATGCCATGATGAATGATGCACAATTTACATGGCATTAAAGTAGCATGGCATGGTGAGGTGGGAGGTAGAAGAATAAAGCAGTTTATGATTTATTTACTCAAATTTTATTGCCATAAACAGTTTGGATTTGTAATACTGACATGATGCATGCTTCAATTCAGAACAAGGACTGCATAGATAGAATGGGCTCGTCGTGCTGATCGATTTAGACATATTATTTGTCCAATTTGGAGTTGTAGAATTAAAGTTATTAATTTATTAAGAAAAAGGGCATTTTATTGTAATTTTAATCATCTCGAATTTTCAAAGGGTTCAAACAAGATTTCGAATGGCATATTTGAATTCCTCACATTTTTCTGATTCCAAAACATATATCATTTGTATTATTTGGATTTGCAAATTAAAAGTTATTTGAAAACTGATTTGAATTTGAATTTAAATAATTACTGAAATTGTTTTGTCAAAACAGATAAGTGGCCAGACTTTTTACACACAGGCAGAGCCAGCCGCAGACACTGAGGAGTGGGCCACTGCTGACTGGGGCCACGCGCGCGGAAATCCTTTTGGTACCGCGGGCTTAGCCAGCCTCTGCGATTGACAGGTGGGCCCACGACTGGAGGCCCACGTGCCAGCGAACGAACGCGCAGAGACTGCCAGGTGGGGCCAAGCTGGAGCGCGGGTTACGGCCTAAGGAACAGGGGGACTTTTCTGCAAGAATAGCAGGGCGGCTGACAGGTGGGCGCGCGCGTACTGCGGGTTGAGGCGGCAAAAGAACAGGGGGTTATCTACAAAAAGGGGGAAGCCGCGGTACTGTGGATCTTCTCCACCGTCTGGCGGCAGATCTACGTGCGACGTGGAATGGGGGCTCGAACTGGGGACCTACAGCTCGCGCTAGGCGGCGGTGACCAGTGCGGGAGGACGTGGGTGTTGTCAGGAGGGAGTACCGCGGCTAGGTAAGGCTCTATGCGGCGCGTACAACGTGCAGACACCAGCGTCTGGCAGCGCACCGAGGGCGCTCGACGGAACGCGCGGCGCGACCAGGCAATGGCGACGACGGCGAGGATGTCTGGGAGAGAGCTTGGCTTACCGCGAGGCTGCTAGCGGTGGTTGTTCGGACAGAGGAGCGGGCGATCGTCGACGTAGCAGGCGCCGGCCGGAATTACGGTTTCGTCGGGACGGCGCAGGTACTGGCGCTCCTGGGGCTCCTCCTCCACGTCGGCGCGTACAGGGAGCAGCAGGGGGCTCTCATTGGTCTTCTTGACCACCTCCACGCTGCGCACGCCGGCAGGAGAAAGAGGTAGACGGTGGTTCTGGCGGCGGTCGGCGAGGGACGGTGGCTTCGAAGAAGAAGAAGGGGAGGAGAGGGCAGGGCCCTGGGGTGGATCTGGGAGAGCCAAGAGACGTGTGGGAGGAGGGAAAAGCGAGGGGGAGGAAGGGGTACCATGTGGGCACGGCAGAGATAAAGGTGGCCTCGGCCACCTTTGCTTCTCCTCCTCACGTGGTCGAGCTGGGGCTCGACCTGGGGCAGCCAGGGCAGGGCAGGTAGGGCTGCCAGGTGGGGACGGCGTGGTGGAGCAGCTGGGTGGGGCTGGCACGACAGGTAGAGAGAAAGAGAGAGGAGAGGGGGCTCGGGTGAGCTAGGGTGTAGCTAGGGCATGCTCGGCATGGGCTAGGGTTTGGGGGTGGTTTGATGGGTAGATGGGGTGTGGCCAGGGAGAGAGAGAGGGCCAGGTGGGGCCAGCATGGTAGAGAGAGGGAGTGAAAGAAAGAGAGGTGAGATTAAGGGTTTTAGATTAGATCTAGGTTTAGATAGAATTAGAGGCTAACTAGGGATAGGGTTTTAATTAGGTTTTAAGGTTTGAAAACTTGTTTATAAGATCACCTAAGAGGAAAAAGTGAGTGCTTTGAATTAACATGAGATGAGGTGGAAGAGTAACCAAGAAAAAGAGAAAGAAAAGAAGTATGGGAAGAAGCCCTCATTTGATTCATGCATGGAGATAATTAAAAGAAAAGATGTTGATGAGAATAAGGGGAATGGTAGAGAGATGATGTAGAGGATCCCACAAATAAGAACCACTAAAACAAAGGAAAAACAAATGGGTTAAAGGTGGTGATGGTGGTTGCATGGCCCATGCAAAAATAATAAATGCCATGATTTATTTTGTGAAAACAATAATAATAATATGGCATTATTCTTATGCATTCCCAAGAAGTGGAATAAGGCCAAGCAAAAGAATTTATAGAATTAGATCCATCCTATCTCTCATGAGCTAGATTAAATACCAAAAGAAAAATAAAAGCCCATGGTAAATGGAATGGTGGAATTATAAGGTGGTGAAAAGAAAAGTGATGGAGTTGAATAAAAGATATGCCCCCAACTCAACTTGGGCATTTAAACAATATATCAATAACGAAATACAATATCAAGAGGCAAATACAATTAATAATGCATATGAGAGAAGACCCAAAAGAAAAAGGGTTTTATATGATGCTCAAATGCAAGGTGGCATGATGACATGAGCATGATATAATTATGATGCAACAATTATATATAGGAAGTAGCCAATATACTACTAGACCAATTAGCATTACAATTGTTAGACAATTGGGATGCTACACTTTCCCACATCTATTATTGCTCCAAGGAGTTCTAATAGGGACCTTCCAAGTGTAATTTGTCCTTTTCCTGCACACTCAATAACAAGATAGTCAGTAGAAATCATTTTCGCAAGGATCTTTGTAAACAGTCCTTCAGCAATTCCAGTAGGTAATATGGTAGCATTATTAGCAAGAGATATTTCTTTTCCTCCTTCAGTAAGACCCCAAAGATTCAAAGATTCATAAATATCTTTGGGCATAAGACAAAATTCAGACATGATATCATAGCGGGCTTGAAAATTTTGAGTGTTTATCTCAATATTTGCTGTAGGGAGCCACTTTGATGGTTCAGAATTTATTGGAACGTAATTATGATGCTCCCTAAGCGTATTATAGCAATCTTTTAAGCTATCAGTGCCAGTCTCAAGAGTGTTCAATCTAGCAAATATTCTTGCGAAAGAAATATCAGTTTGGCTAGGCAAGTTGTAAGTAAGGATCAATTTATTTATAGCATTTATAGCATCATCCTCATTACATTGGAGGAAATCTCCTCCCACAACAGCATCTAAAGCATATCTATAGCAAAGAGCAATTCCAAGGTAAAAACTACTAAGGAACATGCTTTGAGTCATTTTAGTCTTAGTTTTTTCATGTAGATCAGAGATTCTAGACCAAGCTTCCTTGAAGCTTTCCTCAATTCCTTGTTTAAAAGTGAAAATCATTTCCTCGGGTGACATAGTGATTGGAGTAAGGCTAGACATAAAGGCAACTTAAGATAGAAACTAATTTTTTGTGTTTTCAAATAAGAAAGCAAACTAGTACAACTAATTTTTTTTATGTTTTTGATAAAGAGACAAGCAAACAAAGCAAAAAGAAACTAAGCAAAACAAAAATAACAAGGTAAAGAGATTGGTCATGAGGGACTCCCCTTGTGAAGATGTCCTTGACTCCCCAGCAACGGCGCCAGAAAAGTGCTTGATGGCTCAGTGTTGATGTAGAGCTCGTTGGGAACCCCAAGAGAAAGGTATGATGAGCACAGCAACAAGTTTCCCTCAGTTATGAAACCAAGGTTTAATCGAACCAGTAGGAGCAAGGAAACACCCCAAAGGTGTTGCTAGCTGAGCCTTGGCAGAGCGCACTACCGGTGCTAGTAGCAACATGGAGACCTGCACAACACAACCACAGAACTTTGTCCCCAACTTGCGATGAGGTTGTCAATCTCACCGGTTTTGCTGAAACAAAGGATTAAACGTATCGAATGGAAAGAAGTAATAGTTTGCAGAAAGTAAACACAAAGCAGTAAATAGTTTGTAGATTGTATGTAAAAGAAAGGACCGGGATCCATAGTTCACTAGAGGTGGCTCTCATTAGAGATCTATAACATGTTGGGTGAACAAATTAGAGCGGGGCAATTGACAAACATCGAGAAAGAAATACATGCATATACTAATCATCTTTACTCCTTTGGAACTTTATTGGGCATTACGTAATTATACATAGACCACCATCCAACTACATCTATGACTAATAATCCACCTTCAGGTTATCATCCGAACCCCCTCCAGTATTAAGTTGCAAGCAACAGATTATTGCTTTACGAATTGCGTGTAATGTAAACAATACAATTGTTCTATGAACAAAGGATTGTTGTTTTCTCCCTAGTAGCAAAAGCACGTCTAGTACCTTAGAGATTTATGTCACTTCCCCAGATTACCATAGGCATGAACCCACAATCGAGCATAAATACTAACTCTTGGAGTTGCTAGCATCTACTTGGCCAAGATAGCTACTAACAACGGAAAGCATGCAAGATCACAAATAATAAAGACATGATAGAATCAATAAACAATCTGAAATAACATCTCAATATCCATCGGATCCCCGGAAACAAAACATGTAGAATTACAAATAGATGATCTTGATCATGAACGGTGCTCACAAGATCTAGACATGAAAGCACAAAGGAGGAGAACCAGCCATCTAGCTACTACATGGATTCGTAGTCCAAAGATGAACTACTCATGCATCACACAGGAGGCTTGCATGATGATGAAGAAGGCCTCCAGGGTGAATTCCCCTTTCCAGCAGGGTGCTGGGAAGAGCTTCAGATCCCTCCCAATCTAGGGATGGAGATGACGGCGGCTACAGACTCTTTTTTTAATTTTTGATCGGGTACTTAGGGTTTTCGTCACGAGGGTATCTTATAGGCGGAAGGAGAGGCCGAGGGGATGCTAGGGTCCGCCAGACCACCCCCTAGCTCGGGCCAGGCCTGGCCGCGCGGCCAGATGGTGTGGCCGGCCCCCATCCCTTCTCCATCTCATATTCTGGCATCAGATGTCTTCCGGAAAAATAGGCACTTTGGCTTTTGTCCCGTCCAATTCTGAGAATATTCATTTTCTGAATTTCCTAAAACCAAAAATAGCAGAAAACAGGCAGCTGGCACTGTGGCTCTTGTTAATAGGTTAGTCCAAGAAATCATATGAAGAGTACTCCAAAGTGTGGACAAAACACAAGAAAGTGGATAAAACCAAGCATGGAACATCAAAAATTATAGATACATTTGCAATGTATCAACATCCCCAAGCTTAACTCCTACTCATCCTCGAGGAGGTAAGTGATAAAAGGAAAGAATAATTTTTGAGGTGACATGCACCATCAAAGACTTGATCAAAGTATTTGTAAAACATTCAAAGCTGGGATCATAGTACTTCAATCATAACATGAAAGACCAGGTTCTAGCAATAAGACAAAGAAACTATGATGCAACATGAAAAGGCACAAACAAAAGATTCATGAATAACAATGCTTTGCAAGATGTTTGTTTGTGTCACATAAAGAAAACATAGCATAATAGTATTCAGCTTGTCCCTCATAGAGTAGCAAATATAAATGCATAGGACACCTTCAAAGTTCATAATAGTGACTAGATACAGATAGTTTAAAACCAACAATATCAAGTTATGCATCAATCAACTAGTCTTGGGACAATGCACATAGAACTAAGAATGGCCACTATGCTCTCAAAGTAGGTGCATAAAGGTAGAAGGTGGAGACTCAATATAATGGTGGAAGAAAGGCCTTTATAAAAGGAAGCAGAGATTCAAGTTTCATAAAGAGCTTCCAAAAATTATGGTACTTATAGCTTTCAGCTCTCATTGCCCCTATCATAAGCATCTTGAAGTGATTAAGGTTAAAGTGAACAAACTATGGTGTACATGCTTGATGAAGTATAAGTTAGAAATCTCATGTCCCTTGGATACGAGGGCCGCTCCTGATGCTACTCAAGTTTAGTCACCGGTAAGTTCTTGTCATTGTAAGTATATGTGTATCATAGAGAACCGCCAACCGGGTACCCCTTGCCCGATGATACGAAAGAATCCCATATCAAAATGACAAGGCAAGCAGACGACGAGCATCTCAGCAATCTTCTTATTTACCATGGGAATATGGTGCTTTTTTCTCTCTTTCCTCTTTTCATAATCTCATTTTTTTCTCTTTTTCTCTTTTTTCTCAATATATGACTCTTTTTTTCTAAGAAGAATGCTTCATAGACAGCTCATTATGGTTACGCTACAGGTTTTGTAACATCCCAAAACTTGAATCCAAGCTTATCAAGATCTAAATCATCAAATTTGGGGTTAACAAAAACTTTTCCAAATTAAAAATGAAAGCATTCATGTGTTTGTGCATTTAAAATAGGAATTGATTTGAATTGCCGTGGTTCTGTGGTTCTGTGGTTAGGTGATTTAAACATCATCCACATCATTCCTAAACTTTTCCTAAAGAAAATCAAGTCAAAAGCAATTAAAGAGGAGGAATGGTCATTTTGGCCATTTTAATCCACTACACTACTTTGAGTGTTCCTAGCACTCATTTCTTAACAGAAAAAATTCATGACCTTTGCACCCCTTGCTAGTACACATTATGAGGTACCAAGGCCCACCTTTTGATCTGCTAAAAACATTCTTCTACTTATTTTAATTGGCATGTGAAAATTGAATCCAATGCATATCCATAGATCACCCTATTTCAAAAACCATTTATTTGAGCTCCACTTTCAAAACCCTTGCACCCAGAGACTACCTAGAACTAGTGGAGAACACCCGAAAAATTTGAACTCAAAATTCCAAAGTTTTTATCTTTCGGCCATTTCATCAAACACTTTGTGGGCAAGATCAAAGTAGCCTAACTATCACTGTTTTGGGCTTGATCTTGTCTAGAAAATTGGAGTGCTTTGATCACTCTTGCTCCCTCAAGCCTAACCAAACCAACACCAGCACATCCCCTACCTCCTAGATGCACTGCACTGCCATGCCGAGCCACTCCTCGCCGGTGAACCATGCACTCGCAGCAGCAAACCGCTTCCCCCTCTCTCGCCATGTCTACAAGCTAGCATGTGGTCCACCGCCACCATCCACACAGCCCCAGCCCAGAGATAGAGAGCAGAACAGCCAGGAACCGCCGCGCCCGGAGCTGGTCGACCATGCCGACACCGCCTGCAGAGCACGATCTGTCCCCGCGTGCACAGACCACCCCTCGGCCGCAGCCCGCGCTTATCGCTCCGCCATGTCCTAGGGAACATCCTAGACACCCCCGCTGGCCGCCCAATGCACCCCAGCCACCGCTCGTCGTCAGACCCGCCGCCTCTGCCGCCCAGAGCGCATGACGCGCCCGACCAGCACAGAGCTCGCCCTGCCGCGCATTTAAGCCTCAGCGCACCGCCAGGAGACAGGCCACCGTCCCCTACCTCGAGCCACACCGCTAGCCCCCTGTGCCGCCCTCGCCGGGTCGCCTGCCCACACCGCTCGGTCTCACCGTCGGGCCTATATAAACCGGCCTCCCCAGCCTCTTTTCTCCATACTCCCACACTCCCCACCTCTCATTGATCCTTTCACCTCTCTCACCGGAGCCAATCAAGCTCTGCCTCGCCGGAATTGGAGCAGGAATCGCCGCAGCAGGAGGAGAAGGGCGCCTGCGATTTAGGGCACCCCAAGCTCCGCCGCAACCGCGCCTCGCCTCGCCGTCGTCTTCCAGTTCGTTTGCTCGCCTCGCCGTCGTCACTGGAGCCCTGGTACGTCGCCGGTAGACCCCCACCGAGCCGCTAGGGCAAACTCTCGTCGGCGACCCGTTCGTCTTCGACGACGCACCTCAGCCGTAGATCCCCCTTCTAATCCTACGGCCCACAGCGCGCGTACCGTTTCGCGTGTTAAGAGTCGTTGACAAGCGGGATCCCCCTGTCAGCTGAGCCCCGCGCCGCGGAGCGCCACTAGGCCGGCCCATGTTCTTTCCCGCGCTAGCCCAGCCATTCAAAATTTGATTTTTCTTTTTAAGTTGAATCTAGTTTCTGTCCACTAGTTTAAAAATTCAATTCTGAGAGTTTTACAAATCCAAATTGCATGAAACCAATTTTGCCTGAAAGGTATTGAAATGATCTATCCAAGCCCGTTGGGTTTAATCCAATTAGAGTTATAGATCTCTCCTAGTAAACATAACAAAAGAGAAGCTTTTGCAACTTGCAACATTTTTATAAAATCAACTAAGATAGGTTTGGAGTTGATTTCAACTCTCAAAAATCACATTTCATCGTACCTATCTGAATAGGTAATAATATTACGGTTTACATGAAGTGACTTTGGACTAGTACCAAAATAATGCTATATAGGCATTTCTAGTCACTTTAAATCATTAAATAATAAACTTAAACCAAAGTAATATTGATCCAACCTTTAAATCTCATTCCCACATGTTAGAATATGTGGTGATGACATGTGTCAACATGATCCCATATTTAAGTGGTGAATATTAAATCTTAGTTAATTTTTCAATGAGTAGAAATTACTTTTCTAAATTAAAAAGATGAAGCTAGTGATTTAAACTTGTGATGCTTGTGATGATAATAGATCATCAAATGTGTGTCCTAGAATGCTACTTAGCCTAGTTAAGTATTGTTTGGTGATTGTGTGTTCCGTATGTATTTATAGACGATAGTACCGACCAAGCTTTCGAGGAGGAGGAGTTCTACCAAGAAGAAGAAGAAGAAAACTTCAAACTACCCAAGGCAAGGTACTATTAGCAAGCTAGCACTATCCAAGTTGCAAGCCACCATTAACAATGCAAGTTTAGTGCTTAGCAATCCCCCAATCTTTAGCACTTCTGAAAACCCATTAGAATGCTGATGACTGGTTACAGACCATGGAAAACAACCTCGAAGTTGCAGGATTTGATGAAAATGAGAAAGTTCTCTTCGCCACCCACTATCTGGCAGGAGATGCAAGAGCTTGGTGGAATAGCATCCACAATATGAACCATGGTCAAGTTATTACATGGGAAGCATTCAAAGTCAAGTTCAGCCGCACCCACGTGCCGCAGGGACTAGTCAACAGAATGAGAGATGAGTTCCGTGAATTGAAGCAAGGAAGAATGACTGTGGTGGAGTAGCATGACAGATTCCTGTCACTTGCCAGATATGCACCTGATGAGATCAACACGGAGGCCAAGAAGAAGGAGAGATTCTTGAACGGACTACATGATGAGATGCAGACTGTCCTCGTTAACATCCGTTTCTAGGATCTCGAAGAGCTAGTCGACTCTACCATTCAGATGGAAGGGAAGATTAATCAGGCAAACGACAACCGCAAGCATCATATGATGCAGCAGTCTGGATCCAGTAGTCACCAGAAGTACCGTCCCAACCCTTCAGCAGGATATGCACCCAGGAACAACCGACCCCCAATGTCTCGCGCAAGCTACCCCAACCGTAGCGGAGGCAATGTGAAGTCCGGAGGAAGCAATCACAACTCCGGTAATGCCAACAATTTCAACCGTGCACCTCCCAAGAGCAACAACAACAACAACACTACACCCAGAACTGGCAGCAATGTTGTGCCCGTCGCAGTCAAGGACAAGTCCTAGATCACTTGTTTCGAGTGTGGAGTGAAGGGTCACTACTCCAATGAGTGTCCCAAGAAGCCTGTAGCCAATGCCAATGTGAAGGCCCCAGCTCAGCAGCAGCGTCGTGTTCAACCAGGAAGGAGATTTGCCCAAGGAAACCCTCACAACCGCAATGGCCGTCTCCTCCACATGAACGCCGAAGAAGCCCAGGAAGCGCCAGATGTAGTGCTGGGTATGTTTTCTGTCAACTCGGTTTTAGCAAGAGTATTGTTTGATTCTGGAGCATCGCATTCTTTTGTCACTAAAGAATTTGCATGCACTAGTAAGATTCACCCAGCCAATTTGAAGCATGTCATGATAGTTCAAATCCCAGTTCAACTACCAAAGCTAGAAAAATTTGCAAAGCTGTGCCTATCAGAATACATGGAATAGATTTTTATGCCAACCTAATAGTACTTGGAACCAAAGGTTTGGAAGTAGTACTAGGAATGGACTGGATGCCAAGGCATAAAGGACTGATAGACTGTGCTAAGAAAGCCATCACCATGACCAGTAGCTCTGGAGTAACAGTAGAGCATATATCTGAAACCTTACCCCATCAATTCAAGTGCAACAAGAGTCTAGCCCTACCCACCATAGACCAAGTCAGAATAGTCTGTGAATACCCCGACGTATTTCCAGATGAATTGCCAGGCATGCCCCCGGATAGGGATATTGAGTTCATTACCGAACTAATCTCCGGAACCGGACCCATAGCACATAGACCATATAGCATGAAACCCTCAGAGTTAGTGGAACTGAAGAAGCAGTTGGATGCCATGTTAGAGAAAGCCTTGATTCAACCAAGCGCATCGCCATGGAGATCACCAGTGTTATTCGTCGACAAGAAATATGGAGGCAACCGTCTGTGCACAGATTACAGAAAATTGAATGACATCACCATCAAAAACAAGTACCCCTTGCCAAAGATAGAGGACCTATTTGATCAGTTGACTGGAGCCCAGGTATTCTCAAAGATTGATCTTAGGACTGGTTATCACCAACTTAAGATTCGTGTAACGGATATTCCAAAGACCGCCTTTACTACTCGCTATGGTTTATACGAGTATATGGTTATGTCTTTTGGATTAATCAATGCCCCTGCTTATTTCATGAATCTCATGAATAAGATCTTTATGAATTTCCTAGATAAGTTTGTAGTTGTGTTCATCGACGACATTCTTATCTACTCCAAGTCAGAAGAAGAGCATGAGCAACATATGAGAGTTATCCTAGAAATCCTGAGAGAGCATTAGTTATATGCCAAGTTCAGCAAGTGTGAGTTTTGGCTGAAAGAAGTAGGATTCCTAGGACATATTGTGTCTGCCGGAGGAGTTTCTATTGATCCTGCCAAGATCAAAGATGTCAAAGAATGGGAAGCCCCAACCACTCAAACCCAAGTTCGTGCACTTCTTGGATTAGCGGGATATTACCGCAAGTTCGTAGAAGGATTCTAAAGCATCACCCGACCCATGACCCAATTGTTGAAAAAGGACAAGAAGTTTGAATGGACAGACAAGTGTAAAGCCAGTTTTCAGGAGCTGAAGAAGAGATTGATATCAGCCCCAATATTGGTCATGCCCGACATCAAGAAGCCCTTTGATGTGTATTGCGACGCATCCAAGATTGGTCTAGGATGTGTATTGATGCAAGAAGGCAAAGTCATCGCGTATCTATCTCGACAACTAAAGCAGCATGAGCAGAACTATCCGACCCATGATCTTGAGCTAGCAACTGTAGTTCTAGCATTGAAGACATGGCGTCATTATTTGATGGGTAATCGTTGTGAGATTTACTCAGATCATAAAAGCTTGAAGTATATCTTCACTCAGAAGGAGCTGAATATGAGGCAAAGAAGATGGATAGAGTTAATCAAGGACTATGACCTTGACATTCAGTATCACCCCGGCAAAGCCAATGTGGTAGCGGATGCTCTTAGCAGATTGCCGTGTAGGCTAAACACCATGATCAAGGAGAAGCAGCCAAGTTTGTATGAAGAGTTGGAGCAGTTCAGGACGGAATTAGTTAGCAAAGGATTCTTAGCTAGCATTGAACTTCAACCCACTTTGATTAGCCAAATCAAGGAAGCCTAGAAAGGGAATGAAGGTATCGACGGAATCAAACGTCGTATTGGTATAGGAAAAGTACCTGGATTCACGGAAGACGAAGAAGGTGTACTGTGGTACAAAGGACGTATCTGTGTGCCCGCAGATTCGGAGCTGAAGGAAGTTATCGTGAAGGAAGCTCATGATACTCTTTATTCTATCCAGCCCAGAGGAACAAATATGTATCAGGATTTTAAAGAGCAATTTTGGTGGCATAAGATGAAGAGAGAAATCGGAAGCTACATCGCCAAATGTGACATCTGTCAAAGAGTCAAAGCAGAGCATTAGAGACCTGCAGGATTGTTACAACCACTGTAGATTCCGGAATGGAAATGGGATTCCATCGGAATGGACTTTATCACCGGTTTGCCTACTTCTAGTAGGGGAAATGACTCAATTTGGGTCATAGTTGATAGACTGTCCAAGGTAGCCCACTTTATACCTGTCAAGACAACTTACCAGAGTGCAAAGTTAGCAGAGCTATACATCCTAGAATTGTTAGTCTACATGGAACCCCCAAGACCATAGTATCAGATCGAGGAACCCAGTTTACCTCAAGATTTTGGCAGAAATTTCAGGAAGGATTAGGAACCAAGTTGAACTTCAGCATAGCGTATCATCCGCAAACTGATGGACAGACTGAGAGAGTCAACCAGATCCTAGAGGATATGCTTAGAGCTTGTGTGTTGGAATACGGATCAAAATGGGAAGACTGCCTGCCTTTCGCGGAATTCTCATATAACAACAGTTATCAAGCTAGTTTGCAGATGGCACCATTTGAATTCCTATATGGAAGAAAGTGTCGTACCCCTTTGAATTGGTCGCAAGTAGGAGAGAGTCAGATCTTTGGACCCGACATTCTCCGAGAAGCAGAAGAGAAAGTTCACAAAGTCCGTGAGCACCTCAAGACCGCCCAATCCAGACAGAAGAGTTATGCGGACAAAAGAAGGAGAGACCTGACTTTCAATGTCGAAGATTTTGTGTATCGCAAGGTTTCACCATTAAAGGGGACTCAACGCTTTAGTCTGAAAGGAAAGTTAGCCCCCAGATATATCGGGCCCTTCAAGATTCTGAACCGTCGAGGAGAAGTATCGTATCAACTGGAACTGCCAGAAGAGATGTCAGCCATCCACAATATGTTCCATATCTCATTACTTCGCAAATGTTTGGAAGTGCCCGAGAAGACCAAAGTTTTCAATAACATCGATCACAGAGCGGTGGAAATCAACAATGACTTGACCTATAGAGAAGTACCCATCCGTATCTTAGAAGAAGCCTACAGAACCACCAGGACCAGGAGTATCAAGTTTCTCAAAATTCAGTGGAGCAACCATACCGAGGAGGAAGCCACTTGGGAGCAAGAAGATTACATCAGGACAGAGTTCCCAGATCTCTTTAGTTCCTCGTTTTTCTTTGTAAATCTCGAGACGAGATTTTTTTAAGGGGGGAAGGTTTGTAACATCCCAAAACTTCAATCCAAGGTTAGCAAGATCTAAATCATCAAATTTGGGGTTAACAAAAACATTTCCAAATTAAAAATGAAAGCATTCATGTGTTTGTGCATTTAAAATAGGAATTGATTTCAATTTCCATGGTTCTATGATTCTTTGGTTGTAAAATAATTCTTAGGTGATTTAAACATCATCTACATCATTCCTAAACTTTTCCTAAAGAAAATCAAGTCAAAAACAATTAAAGAGGTGGAATGGTCATTTTGGCCATTTTAATCCACTACACTACTTTGAGTGTTCCTAGCACTCATTTCTTAACAGAAACAATTCATGATCTTTGCACCCCTTGCTAGTACACATTATGAGGTACCAAGGCCCACCTTTTGATCTGCTAAAACATTCTTCTACTTATTTTAATTGGCATGTGAAAATTGAATCCAATGCATATGCATAGATCACCCCTATTTCAAAAACCATCTATTTGAGCTCCACTTTCAAAACCCTTGCACCCAGAGACTACCTAGCACTAGTGGAGAACACCCAGAAATTTTGAACTCAAAATTCCAAAGTTTTTCTCTTTCGGCCATTTCATCAAACACTTTGTGGGTAAGATCAAAGTGGCCTAACTATCACTGTTTTGGGCTTGATCTTGTCTAGCTAATTGGAGTGCTTTGATCACTCTTGTCTCCCTCAGGCCTAACCAAACCAACACCAGCACATCCCCTACCTCCTAGCTGCATTGCACTGCCATGTCGAGCCACTCCTCGTCGGCGAACCATGCACTCGCAGCAGCAGACCGCTTCCCCCTCTCTCGCCATGTCTACAAGCTAGCTTGTGGTCCACCGCCACCATCCAACCAGCCCCAGCCCAGAGACAGAGAGCAGAACGGCCAGGAACCGCTGCACCCGGAGCTAGTCGACCATGCCGATGCCGCCCGCAGAGCACGCTCTATCCCCGCGTGGACAGACCACCCCTCGGCCGCAGCCCGTGCCTATCGCTCCGCCATGACCTAGGGAACACCCCAGACACCCCCGCTGGCCGCCCAATGCACCCCAGCCACCGCTCGCCATCGGACCCGCCGCCTCTGCAGTCTAGAGCGCGTGACGCGCCCAACCACTAGAGAGCTCGCCCTGCCGCGCATTTAAGCCTCAGCGCACCGCCAGGAGACAGGCCATCGTCCTCTACCTTGAGCCACGCTGCTAGCCCCTGTGCGGCCCTCGCCGGAGTCGCCTGCCCACACTGCTCGGTCTCACCGTCGGGCCTATATAAACCGGCCTCCCCAACCTCTTTTCTCCACACTCCCACACTACCCACCTCTCACTGATCCTATCACCTCTCTCGCCGGAGCGAATCGAGCTCTGCCTCGCCAGAATTGGAGCCAAAACCGCCGCAGCACGAGGAGAAGGGCGCCTGCGATTTAGGGCACCCCAAGCTCCGCCGCAACCGCGCCTCGCCTCGCCGTCGTCTTCTAGTTCGTTTGCCCGCCTCGCCATCGTCGCTGGAGCCCTGGTACGTTGCCGGTAGACCCGTTCGTCGTTGACGACGCACCTCAGCTGTAGATCCCCCTTCTAATCCTACGGCCCACAGCGCGCGTACCGTTTCGCGTGTTAAGTGCTACTGACAAGTGGGACCCCCCTGTCAGCTGAGCCTCGCGCCGCGGAGCGCCACTGGGCCGGCCCATGTTCTTTCCCGTGCTAGCCCAGCCATTCAAAATTTGATTTTTTTTAAGTTGAATCTAGTTTCTGTCCACTAGTTTAAAAATTCAATTATGAGAGTTTTACAAATCCAAATTGCATGAAACAAATTTTGCCTGAAAGGTATTGAATTGATCTATCCAAGCCCGTTGGGTTAGTTCAATTAGAGTTATAGATCTCTCCTAGTAAAAATAAAAAACAGAAGCTTTTGCAACTTGCAACATTTTTATAAAATCAACTAAGATAGGTTTGGAGTTGATTCCAACTCTCAAAAATCACATTTCATCATACCTATCTGAATAGGTAATAATATTGAGGTTTACATGCAGTGACTTTGGACTAGTACCAAAATAATGCTATATAGGCATTTCTAGTCACTTTAAATCATTAAATAATAAACTTAAACCAAAGTAATATTGATCCACCTTTAAATCTCGTTCCCACATGTTAGAATATGTGGGGATGACATGTGTCAACATGATCCCATATTTAAGTGGTGAATATTAAATCTTAGTTAATTTTTCAGTGAGTAGAAATTACTTTTCTAAATTAAAAAGATGAAACTAGTGATTTAAACTTGTGATGCTTGTGATGATAATAGATCATCAAATGTGTGTCCTAGAATGCTACTTAGCCTAGTTAAGTATTGTTTGGTGATTGTGTGTTCCGTATGTCTTTATAGACGATAGTACCGACCAAGCTTTTGAGGAGGAGGAGTTCTACCAAGAAGAAGAAGAAGAAGAAGAAAACTTCAAACTACCCAAGGCAAGCTACTATTAGCAAGCTAGCACTATCCAAGTTGGAAGCCACCATTAACAATGCAAGCTAACACTTGCAAGTTTAGTGCTTAGCAAGCTAGGATCAAACTAGATAGTTTAGCAAAGATGCCTTAGGCATGCTTTGATCACACCCCTTTGACTATTAGTACCCCAAGTCTTATTTACATGTTTTACCTCCCTTAGTTTACACAAAGTTCTTTACATGTTTTTGAAGGTAGCATAAAAAGTATAAAACTTGACCTATTTGGCTAAGCTTTAGATGTCATTCTATGGCATGAGATTGAACCCATCTTTTCTACCTTAGTGAACACTCTTACCTTAGTAGTTTAGAGTAGATCAAAACTTGAGTCACTTTAGATGGGAACACTTGGTGAAAATGAATTATGAAAACCTTGGAATGATGAGTCATTCTATTGAGATGTTTTGACATGTGTTGAGAAACACAAATGGTTAATGATGATGAAAATGTTGAGGCATGAGCCTTAACCCTTTTATAAAGCTGATGGTTGGATTCGGATGCGATACCATTCCAAATTTACCGTACAACCACACTACCTGAATTGGGTAAGGCTTAGCTAGAAATTTATATGCATTAGTATTAGTCCCCTCGTGGAAGAGGTTTGAGCTGAGGCTACCTCTCATGATGTCCACCTATGCAGTGCCCAAGATGACAAATGGTCATGGTTGGGAGGCCATGCTCATAGGAGAGGTGCTTATACTAGAGTGTGTAAAGGGAAGGTTATGTTGGATTATCTGCATACTAATTATGATGATTCAGGGCTATCCCTGACAGATGTATCGAATCTTGTGGTGAAAGTGTACCACCTCTGCAGAGTGTCAAACTATTCAAATAGCTGCGTCCACGGTTATGGACAGTTGGAATGGCCATACTGTTTCGTTGTCAGATGTTTTCCAAATAACTTGAAATGAATGATGAATCTTGACTTGACCACAACAGGGTTGTGTTTATGACAATAGCTTCCCAACTTAAGTGATTATAGAATTTTATTTTATCTTTCTTTGCTTCAGAACTCAGCTTAGGTTTCAAACTTAACTATATAGTTAAACTTTGATTTAGCACTTTAACTTAGAATTATAATACTTGTTAGTGGTAGTTTGCGAGTACTTAAAGAGTAATCATGGATTTTGTCCCTAGCTATTATCGTGGCCAGGCTATGAAGGAGACTATCAAGATGATGGCCAGCAGGACGGCTATGATAACTAGGACTATCTGCCTTCGTCAGCATTGCCTGTGCCCTTGAAGATGGACCCCACCGCTACGCTTATCTTTTATTTCCGTTGCTTGTTGTATTAAGACTGGATCATGAGATCCTTATTTGTGTAAGACCTTATGTATGGTTTGTAATGGATGATGTACTGTGATATCCAATCTGTTATGTCTCGCAAAAATGGTAATCCTGGGATTGCCAGGTATGGCATAACGGGCATCTGGGATTAAAAATCCGGGTGTTGACAGGTTTCCACCATGTCAACATGGTTCTGCTAATTCCCAACAAATAAGTGCAAGCATATACAACATAGACGACACAATGGTTCAAGTTTATTAAGGGCAAGAAAAGTAAAGTGTGCCATCAAGTTCGTGAGAGCTTTAATCACTAGTTTTCTCATAACAAGTTTAATTTGGAAGGTAAACAAAAGCATGAATATACTTGGAATAGCTTAAGCTAGTAGGTAGGTATGGTGGACTCTTTGGAATAACTTGGTTTAGGGAGTTGGATGCATGAGTGGAACTCATACTTGGTTGCGGAGGCTAGCAAAAGACTGGGAGCGACAAACTAAGAGAGCAATAATGGACATAATCATGCAGAGCGACAAAACATCATTGATCAAAGCATAAAGTGATACTACAAGTTGAAAAATAAAGGATCATAAAGGCTATGGTGACTTGAGATAGTCATACCATGGTGTGAGCATGCGCCAAGTCAACCCAAATAAAGCATCAAAGGAGAATACCACTATACTATGCTTTAATATGCTAAAACAACGCATGATTCATCCAAGGCACATTAAGAAATCTCAATTATTTATAACAAGTCATGGTACAGCAAAGAATACTAAGCATAAAGCCAAAACAATATCAAGCATGGCATGCCAAAGCATAGGCCACAGTCAAAAACAAGCTCTTTTTACCGCATAAGCATGAACTTTCCTACTCTTTTCCAAACAAAACCAAACTATTTGCAAAACAATGTATGAAAGAGGGGTTCCAACCAATTTATTCAGCAAACTTAGAAAACCAAAGCAAACGAAAAACCAAAACGAAAACAAAAAAGAAGACGCTCCAAGAAAAACATAACTGTGCATGAAACAGTAAAAATGAAGCGTTTGGAAGAAACCTAGGATTTTTGTTGATGAAGAGGGGGATGCCTTGGTAATCCCCAAGCTTGGACGCTTGTACTTCTTGGATATTCCTTGGGGTGACATGCGTGGCATCCCCAAGCTTGAGCTTTACTCCATCCTTCATCTCATTACTCATTCCTTCCATACACCTGAAATTTTTCCTTCATACAAAACTTCACACAATCTTTATTAGCAGCTTCAGTGCACTCAATAAGTCTTAAGGTTCAGTTCTAACACCAAAAAAACTTCCATTAGAACACTAGCTACTGTAGCACTTCCCTCAAAAAGCTCAATTCGGGACAGCAACTTTCCCAATCATTACTTCTCTCTCATTAGAGGTTACTCTTGGCACAAAAAGCAAATAAAAAGGATAAGGAGCGGTTATTACAGAGGT
This sequence comes from Avena eriantha, assembly GCA_910589775.1. Classification (NCBI taxonomy): domain Eukaryota; kingdom Viridiplantae; phylum Streptophyta; class Magnoliopsida; order Poales; family Poaceae; genus Avena; species Avena eriantha. Next base: position 223,798,414 of record OU342745.1, read on the forward strand.
AATAACTTCCAAGACTCATCTAAAATTTTTGGTTTATCTCTCAATAAGTACTTTTCTTTAACGACTTTAAGTTAGGCACAAGAAGCAAGAAAAATAATCAAGTGTTCTCAAATGAAGAAGCATTAAGACCAAATTTCTTGTCCTTACCTCTCTTACTTTTATTTTTAACCTTGGGGAAAATATGATTGTTTGGTGGAGAAGAAAGGTGCATGGTCCCCTTTCCAACATCTATTATTGCTCCAAGGAGTTCTAATAGGAACCTTCCAAGTGTAATTGTCCTTTTCCTGCACATTCAATAACAAGGTAATCAGTAGAAATCATTTTCCCAAGGATCTTTGTAAACACTCCTCCAGCTATTCCAGTAGGTAATATGGTAGCATTATTAGCAAGAGGTATTTCTTTTCCTCCTTCAGTAAGATCCCAAATATTCAAAGATTCATAAATATCTTTGGGCCTAAGAAAAAATTCAGACATGATATCACAGCGGGCTTGAAAAGTTTCAGAATTTATCTCAATCTTTACTATAGGGAGCCACTTTGATGGTTCAGAATTTATTGGAACGTAATTATGATGCTCCTTAAGCGTATTATAGCAATCTTTTAAGCGAGCAGTGCCAATCTCAAGAGTGTTCAATCTAGCAAATATTCTTGCGAAAGAAATATCAGTTTGGCTAGGCAAGTTGTAAGTAAGGATCAATTTATTTATAGAATTTATAGCATCATCCTCATTACATTGGAGGAAATCTCCTCCCACAACAGCATCTAAATCATATCTATAGCAAAGAGCAATTCCAAGGTAAAAACTTCTAAGGAACAAGCTTTGAGTCATTTTAGGCTCAGTTTTTTCATGTAGATCAGAGATTCTAGACCAAGCTTCCTTGAAGCTTTCCTCAATTCCTTGTTTAAAAGTGAAAATCATTTCCTCGGGTGACATAGTGATTGGAGTAAGGCTAGACATAGAGGCAACTTAAGATAGAAACTAATTTTTGTGTGTTTTCAAATAAGAAAGCAAACTAGTACAACTAATTTTTTGTATTTTTGATAAAGAGACAAGCAAACAAAGCAAAAAGAAACTAAGCAAAACAAAAATAACAAAGTAAAGTGATTGGTTATGAGGGACTCGCCTTGTGAAGATGTCCTTGACTCCCCGGCAACGGCGCCAGAAAAGTGCTTGATGGCTCAGTGTTGATGTAGAGCTCGTTGGGAACCCCAAGGGGAAGGTATGATGAGCACAGCAGCAAGTTTCCCTCAGTTATGAAACCAAGGTTTAATCGAACCAGTAGGAGCAAGGAAACACCCCAAAGGTGTTACTAGCTGAGCCTTGGCAGGGCGCACTACCGGTGCTAGTAGCAACGTGTAGACCTGCACAACACAACCACAGAACTTTGTCCCCAACTTGCGATGAGGTTTTCAATCTCACCGGTTTTGCTGAAAACAAAGGATTAAATGTATCGAATGGAAAGAAGTAAAAGTTTGCAGAAAGCAAACACAAAGCAGTAAACAGTTTGTAGATTGTATGTAAAAGAAAGGACCGGGATCCATAGTTCACTAGAGGTGGCTCTCCTTAAGATAGATAACATGATGGGTGAACATCTAGAAAGCAATACATGCATATACTAATCATCCTGACTCCTTTGGAACTTGATTGGGCATTACAACATTATACATAGACCGCCATCCAACTGCATCTATGACTAATAATCCACCTTCGAGTTATCATCCGAACCCCCTCCAGTATTAAGTTGCAAGCAACAGATTATTGCTTTACGAATTGCGTGTAATGTAAAAAATATGATTGTTCTATGAACAAAGGATTGTTGTTTTCTCTCTGGTAGCAACAGCACATCTAGTACCTTAGAGATTTATGTCACTTCTCCAGATTACCAGAGGCATGAACCCACTATCGAGCATAAATACTAACTCTTGGAGTTGCTAGCATCTACTTGGCCAAGATATCTACTAACAACGGAAAGCATGCAAGATCACAAATAACAAAGACATGATAGAATCAATAATCAATCTGAAATAGCATCTCAATATCCATCGGATCCCCGCGAACACAACATGCAGAATTACAAATAAATGATCTTGATCATGAACGGAGCTCACAAGATCTAGACATGAAAGCACAAAGGAGGAGAACCAGCCATCGAGCTACTACATGGATCCGTAGTCCAAAGATGAACTACTCACGCATCACATTGGAGGCTTGCATGATGATGAAGAAGGCCTCCAGGGTGAATTCCCCTCTCCGTCAAGGTGTCGGGAAGAGCTTCAGATCCCTCCCGATCTAGGGATGGAGATGACGGCGGCTACAGACTCTTTCGTGGATTTTTGATCGGGTACTTAGGGTTTTCGTCCCGAGGGCATCTTATAGGTGGAAGGAGAGGCCGAGGGGGTACCTGGGCTGGCCACACCACCCCCTGGCGCGGGACAAGCCTGGTCGCGCGGCCAGGTGGTGTGGCCGCCCTCTGGACCTTCTCCGTCTTGTATTCTGGTATCTGATGACTTCCGGAAAAATAGGCACTTTGGCTTTTGTCCTGTCCAATTCCGAGAATATTCATTTACTGACTTTCGTGGAACCAAAAACAGCAAAAAACAGGCAGCTGGCACTATGGTGTTAATAGGTTAGTCCAAGAAATCATATGAAAGTACTCCAAAGTGTGGAAAAAACACAAGAAAGTGGATAAAACCAAGCATGGAACATCAAAAATTATAGATACATTTGCAATGTATCAAGTAGCAACAGCACATCTAGTACCTTAGATATTTCTGTCACTTCCCCATATTACCAGAGGCATGAACCCACTATCGAGCATAAATACTAACTCTTGGAGTTGCTAGCATCTAATTGGCCAAGATAGCTACTAATAATGGAAAGCATGCAAGATCACAAAAAACAAAGACATGATAGAATCAATAATCAATCTGAAATAGCATCTCAATATCCATCGGATCCCCGCAAACACAACATTCAGAATTACAAATAGATGATCTTGATCATGAATGGAGCTCACAAGATTTAGACATGAAAGCACAAAGGAGGAGAACCAGCCATCTAGCTACTACATGGACCCGTAGTCCAGAGATGAACTACTCATGCATCACACCGGAGGCTTGCATGATGATGAAGAAGGCCTCTAGGGTGAATTCCCCTCTCCGGCGGGGTGCCGGGAAGAGCTTCAGAACCCTCCAGATATCGGGATGGAGACGACGGTGGCTACAGACTCTTTCGTGGATTTTTGATTGGGTACTTAGGGTTTTGGTACCGAGGGCATATTATAGGAAGAAGGAGAGGCCGAGGGGGTGCTGGGGTCGGCCAGACCACCCCCTAGCACGAGCCAGTCCTAGCCACACGGCCAGGTGGTGTGGCCGGCCACCAGCCCTTCTCCGTCTCTTATTCTCGCATCTGATGTCTTCCGGAAAAATAGGCACTTTGGCTTTTGTCCCGTCCAATTTCGAGAATATTCATTTTCTGACTTTCGTGGAACCAAAAACAGCAGAAAACAGGCAGCTGGCACTGTGGCTCTTGTTAATAGGTTAGTCCAATAAATCATATGAAAAGTACTCCAAAGTGTGGACAAAACACAAGAAAGTGGATAACACCAAGCATGGAACATCAAAAATTATAGATACATTTGCAATGTATCAACATCCCCAAACTTAACTCCTGCTCGTCCTTGAGTAGGTAAGTGATAAAAATAAAAAATAATTTTTGTGGTGACATGCACCATCAAAGACTTGATCAAAGTAATTGTAAAACATTCAAAGCTGGGATTATAGTACTTCAATCATAACATGAAAGACAAAGTTCTAGCAATAAGACAAATAAACTATGATGCAACATGAAAAGGCACAAACTAAAAATTCATGAATAACAATACTTTGCAAGACGTTTGTTTGTTTCACATAAAGAAAACATAGCATAATAGTATTTAGCTTGTCCCTCATAGAGTAGCAAATATAAATGCATAGGACACCTTCAAAGTTCATAAAGTGACTAGATACAAATAGTTTAAAACAAGCAATATCAAGTTATGCATCAATCAACTAGTCTTGGGACAATGCAAATAGAACTAAGAATGGCCACTATGCTCTCAAAGTAGGTGCATAAAGGTAGAAGGTGGAGACTCAATATATAAGTGAAAGAAAGGCCTTAATAGAAGGAAGCAGAGATTCAAGTCTCATAAAGATCTTCCAAAAATTATGGTACTTATAGCTTTCAGCTCTCATTGCCCCTATCATCAGCATCTTTAAGGTGATTAAGGTTAAAGTGACACAACTAAGAGGATATGCTTGACAAGTTATAAACCGAAATCTCATGCCCCTTCCTTACGAAGACCGAACCTCATGCTACTCAACGTTAGTCACAAGTACGCTCTTGTCATTGTAAGTACATATGTATCATAAAGAACCGCCAACGGGGTACCCCTTGCACATGATACAGGAGCTATCCCATAATCAAAATGACAAGGCAAGTAGACAATGAGCATCTCAGCGATCTTTTATTTGCTATTTGCATAGGTTTTTATTGAGGATGCTTCATAGAGTGCTCATTATGGTGATGCTGCAAGTTTCCACCATGATTAGGCATGGCTTAGGCTAGCGCCCCAAGCGTTTCTCTAACACACATCCAAACTCCATGATCTTACAAGTTCCACTTGTATTTCACACCGCCGGGATCCATAAGCAAAAGAACATGATATCAATGGGTTACAAAGTATAGGTGCAATGTTGAAAGCGTTCCCCATGATACATGGTTCTGCTAATTTCAACTTATAAAACGCAAGCATATACGCAACAAAGAAGGACCCAATGGTTCAAGTTTATTAAGGGCAAGAAAAGTAAAGTGTGCCATCAAGTTCGTGAGAGCTTTAATCACTAGTTTTCTCATAACAAGTTTAATTTGGAAGGTAAACAAAAGCATGAATATACTTGGAATAGCTTAAGATAGTAGGTAGGTATGGTGGACTCTTCGGAATAACTTGGTTTAGGGAGTTGGATGCATGAGTGGAACTCATACTTGGTTGCGGAGGCTAGCAAAAGACTGGGAGCGACAAACTAAGAGAGCAATAATGGACATAATCATGCAGAGCGACAAAACATCATTGATCAAAGCATAAAGTGATACTACAAGTTGAAAAATAAAGGATCATAAAGGCTATGGTGACTTGAGATAGTCATACCATGGTGTGAGCATGCGCCAAGTCAACCCAAATAAAGCATCAAAGGAGAATACCACTATACTATGCTTTAATATGCTAAAACAACGCATGATTCATCCAAGGCACATTAAGAATTCTCAATTATTTATAACAAGTCATGGTACAGCAAAGAATACTAAGCATAAAGCCAAAACAATATCAAGCATGGCATGCCAAAGCATAGGCCACAGTCAAAAACAAGCTCTTTTTACCACATAAGCATGAACTTTCCTACTCTTTTCCAAACAAAACCAAACTATTTGCAAAACAATGTATGAAAGAGGGGGTCCAACCAATTTATTCAGAAAACTAAGAAAACCAAAGCAAACGAAAAACCAAAACGAAAACAAAAAAGAAGACGCTCCAAGAAAAACATAACTGTGCATGAAACAGTAAAAATGAAGCGTTTGGAAGAAACCTGGGATTTTTGTTGATGAAGAGGGGGATGCCTTGGTAATCCCCAAGCTTGGACGCTTGTACTTCTTGGATATTCCTTAGGGTGACATGCGTGGCATCCCCAAGCTTGAGCTTTACTCCATCCTTCATCTCATTACTCATTCCTTCCATACACCTGAAATTTTTCCTTCATACAAAACTTCACACAATCTTTATTAGCAACATTAGTGCACTCAAGATAATAAGTCTTAAGGTTCAGTTCTAACACCAAATAAACTTCCATTAGAATACTAGATACTGTAGCACTTCCCTCAAAAAGCTCAATTCCCCAAAAGAACTCAAAAAGGAACCAACAAGAAGCAAATGCAGAAAATGGCAGAAATCTGTCAAAACAGACCAGTAGGTAAAGACGAATTTTTTCGAAGACCTTCTGTTGCTCAAATCAAAAAGTGTTGAACTAACGAAAGTTAGATAACAACCTGGAGCAGAAGAACAAAAAATGACGCCTCAAAAAGACGTTCAGAGATTTTACATGAATGTTTATGGTGAAGCGCAGAAATCTGTTTCGGGACAGCAACTTTCCCAATCATTACTTCTCTCTCATTAGAGGTTATTCTTGGCACAAAAAGCAAGTAAAAAGGATAAGGAGCGGTTATTACTGAAGTAATAACTTCCAAGACTCATCTAAAACTTTTGGGTTATCTCGCAATAAGTACTTTTCTTTAACGCCTTTAAGTTAGGCATAAGAAACAAGAAAAAGAATCAAGCGTTCTCAAATGAAAAAGCATTAAGACCAAATTTTATTTTCATAGGAGAAGCAAAAGAAATCTTGTCTCTCTTCTTAGGGAAGTGTTCTATACCTTTCTTGAGTGGGATTTGATATTTAATGGTGCCTTCCTTCATATCAATAATGGCACCAACAGTTCTAAGAAAAGGTCTTCCCAAAGTAATAGGACAAGAAGCATTGTATTCAACATCCAAAACATAAAAATCAATGGGGACATAGGCATTGTTAACCATAATAAGAACATCAGTAATACTCCCCATGAGTTTCTTTTTAGCATTATCATCAAGTGGGACATTCATATAACAATCTTCAAGTGGAGGCAAATCAAGCATATCATAAATCCTTCTAGGCATAATAGAAACACTACTATCAAGATCACATAAAGCTTTGAATTCAAAGTCATTCACTTTCATATTAATGATGGGTTCCGAACCATCTTCTTGTTTTATTGGAATAGAAGCTTTATGTTTCATCTTTTCTTCTTTAATCTTTATGAGAGCATCAGTAATGTGTTTTGTAAAGGCCATGTTCATAGCACTAGCATTAGGACTTTTAGCAAGCTTTTGTAGGAACTTAATAACTTCAGAGATGTTGCAACCATCAAGATCAAAATCAAATTTATCATCTAAAGTAGTAGAACTATTACTAGCCTCAACACTAGTGGTGGTGATAGTGGAAACACTAATGTTTCTAGCAATTTCATCTTCTCTTTCCCACTTAGCATGTAATTCAGCTAATAGTCTAACATTTTCATCAATTCTTACTTGTATAGCATTAGTAGATGCAAAGGGATTATCATTAGTTTCAGGTTTAGCAGCCATTTTATTAAAAGAAGATTGAGCCTCAGCCAGAGATGTTATATTTCTTTCAGCATTAGAGAGTTTTTCCTCAATAGTTTTATTGAAAGCAGTTTGTTTACTAATAAAGTCCTTAAGCATAACTTCAAGTTCTGAGGGACCACTCCTATTATTATTGTAGGAATTTCCATAAGCATTACCATTGTTGGGAGGATATGTCTTATAATTGTTGTTACCAAAATTGTTCCTATAAGCACTATTGCCAAAATTGTTATTTCTTATGAAGTTCACATCAACTTGCTCTTCTTGAGAAACCAAAGAGGCTAAAGGAACATTATTTGGATCAATATGGGCTTTCCCATTCACAAGCATAGACATAATAATATCAATCTTATCACTCAAGGAGGAAGTTTCCTCAACAGAATTTACCTTCTTACCTTGTGGAGCTCTTTTAGTATGCCATTCAGAATAGTTAACCATCATATTATCCAGAAGTTTTGTTGCAACCCGCAAAGTGATGGTCATAAAGGTACCTCCAGCAGCAGAATCCAATAGGTTCCTTGAAGAATAGTTCAATCCTGCATAAAAAGTTTGGATGATCATCCAAGCAGTCAGTCCATGAGTGGGACAATTCTTTACCAAAGATTTCATTTTTTCCCAAGCTTGAGCAATATGCTCTTTATCAGATTGTTTAAACTTCATTATTTCACTTCTCATAGATATAATCTTAGCAGGAGGATAGTATTTTCTAATAAAAGAATCTTTGCACTTAGTCCAAGAATCATTCTTAGTTAATCAATTCAACCATTCTTTAGCTTTTCCTCTCAAAGAGAAAGGAAACAATTTTAGCTTAATAATATCACCATCTACATCCCTATGCCTCTACATCTCACAAAGTTCAACAAAGTTATTTAGATGGGCAGCAGCATCTTTATTACCAATACCGGAAAATTGTTCTCTCATAACAAGATTGAGAAAGCAGGTTTTATCTCAAAGAAAGTAGCTTCAGGCACAGGTGGAGCAATAGGTGTGCTCATAAAATCATCGTTGTTGGTGCTAGTGTTTTCAAGAGTAGTCATTTTTTTTGTAAGAAAGCAAACTAGTAAAACTAATTTTTGTGTGTTTTGGATAAAGAAACAAGCAAACAAAGCAAAAAGAAACTAAGCAAAACAAAAATAACAAAGTAAAGAGATTGGTTATGAGGGATTCCCCTTGTGAAGATGTCCTTGACTCCCCGGCAACGGCGCCAGAAAATATGCTTGATGGCCCAAAATATATTGAGCTTGTTGGGGAACCCCAAGAGGAAGGTATGATGAGCACAACACCAAGTTTTCCCTCAGTATGAAACCAAGGTTATCAATCCAGTAGGAGCAAGGAAACACCCCAAAGGTGTAGCTAGATGAACGTTGAAAGGGCGCACTATCGGTGCTAGCAGCAACTTGGAGACCTGCACAACACAACCACAGAACTCTGTCCCCAACTTGCGATGAGGTTGTCAATCTCACCAGTTTTGCTGAAAACAAAGGATTAAACGTATTGAATGGAAGGAAGTAATAGTTTGCAGAAAGTAAACACAAAGCAGTAACAGTTTGTAGATTGTATGTAAAAGAAAGGACCGGGATCCATAGTTCACTAGAGGTGGCTCTCCTTAAGATAGATAACATGCTGGGTGAACAAATTACAGTGGGGCAATTGACAAACATCGAGAAAGCAATACATGCATATACTAATCATCTTGACTCCTTTGGGACTTGATTGGGCATTACAACATTATACATAGACCGCCATCCAACTGCATCTATGACTAATAATCCACCTTCAGGTTATCATCCGAACCCCCTCCAGTATTAAGTTGCAAGCAATAGATTATTGCTTTACGAATTGCATGTAATGTAAACAACACGATTATTCTATGAACAAAGGATTGTTGTTTTCTACCTAGTAGCAACAGCAAATCTAGTACCTTAGAGATTTATGTCACTTCCCCAGATTACCATAGGCATGAACCCACTATCGAGCATAAATACTAACTCTTGGAGTTGCTAGCATCTACTTGGCCAAGATAGCTACTAACAATGGAAAGCATGCAAGATCACAAATAATAAAGACATGATAGAATCAATAATCAATCTGAAATAGCATCTCAATATCCATCGGATCCCCGGAAACAAAACATGTAGAATTACAAATAGATGATCTTGATCATGAACGGTGCTCACAAGATCTAGACATGAAAGCACAAAGGAGGAGAACCAGCCATCTAGCTACTACATGGACCCGTAGTCCAGAGATGAACTACTCATGCATCACACCGGAGGCTTGCATGATGATGAAGAAGGCCTCCAGGGTGAATTCCCCTCTCTGGCAGGGTGCCGGGAAGAGCTTCAGATCCCTCCCGATCTAGGGATGGAGACGACAACAGCTATAGACTCTTTCGTGGATTTTTGGTCGGGTACTTAGGGTTTTGGTCCCGAGTGCATATTATAGGTGGAAGGAGAGGCGGAGGGGGTGCTGGGGTCAGCCAGACCACCCCTGGCGCGGGCTAGGCCTGGCTGCGGGGCCAGGTGGTGTGGCCAGCCCCCACCCCTTCTCCGTCTCGTATTCTGGCATCTGATGTCTTCCGGAAAAATAGGCACTTTGCCTTTTGTCCTGTCCAATTCCGAGAATATTCATTTTCTTACTTTCCTGGAACCAAAAACAGCAGAAAATAGGTAATTGGCACTATGGCTCTTGTTAATAGGTTAGTCCAAGAAATCATATGAAAAGTACTCCAAAGTGTGGACAAAACACAAGAAAGTGGATAAAACCAAGCATGGAACATCAAAAATTATAGATACAATTGCAATGTGTCAACACCCGCTAGTGACTTATTCAAAACTAGTTGCGTGTCAAGCGTGGAACAGGTCTCATGTGCGAGGACATGTAAAGTTAGTCTGCGCCGCTTCATCCCACTCTGCCACCAATATCCAAAATACATATAAGATGCAATAACATGATAGGCATCGCCCATATACTCTTATGTGTTCTACCCGTGTAAAGCATCTATGCATAGATCAGGCTCTGATACCACTGTTGGGTTCGTAGCATAGAAAACCAAAAATTCCTATGATGGGAACTACTAAGCACTAAGATCTATCTACCTAGATACAAAAACGGGTGGATATACATCCATACAGAACATACCCTTGAAGGCCGATAAAGTTTTACGAGGTTGGACTCGTGGATGATGTAGTCATATGCTTGTCGATCTCAAGATCGAGAGGAAGTCCAGTGCCGCAAATTAGCATCACATCTATGATCACACACACTTCTGTTCCACCGAGCAACCTTTGGCTCCTCTCTCCAGTGATGCAGCGGAAGCATTAACTCCTTCTAGACGAAAATCCACTAGGAACATGTATCTCGCTAATTCGAGACCATGGGGGAATAATTCTAGAAGGGGGAGAGAGATCCTTCACGAGGAGGTGTGTGATGAGAGGAGGGAGTGGGGGCCTTTTATAGGGGAGAGGGGGCAGTGCTCCCATGGCTGGCGGCCAAGGTGGTGCCCCACCTCTTCCATCGTTCATGTGGTGGAGCTCCCACTCACATCAATATTCCTTCCACTCAAAATTCCACTCATCTCCATTAAATTTCCACCAAATTTAATGCAACTCACATTTAATGAAACTCATTTTTTATTCAAAATTTTGTTAATTACTTTAATTAACAAACATTCACATAAAACCCCTTGCAACATTTCAATAGCACATGCAGAAGGAATTTCACCCGAAAAAATTCCGGTGTCTATTGAAATAATTCCAGCACTTTGCAATTCTTTTCTCTAGAACATATTTGCTCCAAATTGAGTTGCTATCCCTTAAGTGTGCCACCCTATGGTTTGTGAATAATGTAGACATGATCTAGACCCTTCTCTGATCAATAATCAGCAGCGGGACCTAGAGATCTGTAGTGACTCCTACACATTCAACGTTGACTTCTGTGATCGTGAGAACTTTTAATGTTAGTATCTAAATCCCTTTGTCTCGCGATATATTACATGTTTGATATTCGATCATCGGTATCTCCATAGCTAGTTTTATCTCGTTACTGACATGCACTCTTTTCTCATTCTTGTGATATAACATTCTAGTGATCACATCACTTGCTTGCAAGCTATCTCAATGTGTTATCACCGAGAGGTCCCAGAGCATATCTATACGTTCTCGGGATGGACAAATTCCACTCTTGATCCATGAGCCTATACATAACACCTTCGAAGTATCTGAACCAACCTTTATTGTCACCCTATTACAGTGTAACGTTTGATGTTATCAAGTTACTCTTCTAGTGTTAGTGATTGACATGATCTCATGGTCTAAGGACTAGAATTGTTTCAAATGACATTATAGAAATTTAAACACAATGACTTTGATCATATTGCTATACTTCAGATGAATGTTCATCACATCATTCCACCAATGTTGTGACCTCATTATTACCAACATCCAGTGTCCATGATCAGGAAACCTTGATCATCTGTGGGGAGGTTTCATGTCAAGATGAAAGTTTTTGATATTAAGCTTTAGATCCACTGGATATGGTGGTGGTTTATGGTGCTGCATAGCATGAACACAAAGAAGATTTTCTGGTTGATCTAGCAGAAGTGTGTAGAGATCAGTCTCTCCCCTTGTTGTTGGGAGGAGATTTTAATATTATGAGATTTGTTTCTGAGAAAATGAAAAACCATGTCCTAAGCACATGGAGTCATATGTTCAACTCAATCATTAATACTTATGGTTTGAGGGAGTTGCAGATGTTAGGGGGCAATATACTTGGTCTAATAATCAAAGTATTCCTACCTTGGAAAAACTGGATATGATTATCATTTGTAAAAAATGGGAGAACTCTTCCCTTTGGCCAAAGTGAACAAGCTAACTAGGGAAATCTATGATCATATCCCTTTGATTGTGGAAACTATGGAAGGATAGGTGGGGGGAAAGAGTTTAGATTTGAGAAAGGGTGGTTGCAAACCCTGGGTTTATGCAAAGAGTTGAGAAAACTTGGAATAAACCTGTCAGAGGCAGAAATAGTTTGGACAGGTTACAGAAGAATCTTAAGAGCATTAGAAATGACCTGAAAGGTTGGGGGGCTCATATCATAGGGCAGGAAAAAAGCTTAGAAAACAATTAAGTGAGGAGCTGCAAGAGCTTGAAGATATTGAAGAGCTTATTTTACTTAATAAAGAACAGGAGATCCGAAAAGTGCAGGTTCAACAACAATTGTTTGAATTTATGAAAAATAAGAACAGTATTAGAAACAGAGATCCAGAGATTCCTGGTTGTTGAAAGGAAACAGTAACAAAGAATACTTTCGTAGGGTGGCTAATGGGGTAAGCAAAAAGATGATTTTTTCCATTTAGAGTGAATGTGGAGAAATTCAAGGGACCTATGATCTCTTGAATCATGCCACTGAATATTACAAGAAATTGTTTGGACCTGCTGATGGGTTTGCTATCAGATTATCTGATGATAACTAGAAAATTGGGAAAAGCTGGATGTTCTTGATAGAGAGAAAATGAGAAGACCCTTTTCAGAGGATGAAATTAAAGGAGTGATTGATCAGATGGAAAAGAATAAATCTACTGGGCCTGATGGAATACCACTAGAGTTCTATCAACTCTGGCGGCAATTTATCGGCATGATATTATGGTAGCCTTTGCAGATTCTCACTCACACAGAATTGATCTGAGTAGTATCAACTATGCTATAATTACTTTGCTGCCAAAAAGTGAAGATACTGATGTGATATAGAAATTCAGACCTATTCGTCTACTGCAAGTGTTGTTTAAGATCTTTACAAAGTCTCTCACAATTAGAACTGAGCCTGTGATGCATAAGTTATATATACATGCCAGACAACTTTCATCAAAGAAAGGTTCATTTCTGATGGGGTCACTCTTCTGCATGAGATTTTGAAAGAATCCAAGATTCAGAAGCAACAAGGTGTGGTCCTGAAGCTAGATTTTGTGAAGGCATATGAAAAAGTTAATTGGGATTTCCTGTTTCACTGTTGTAAACAAAAATGTTTTAGTGAGGACTGGCTGATCTAGTTGAAAAGTGCTATCACATAGGGGACACTTAGTGTGAAAGTTAATGGTCAAGTGGGTCCCTACTTTGGGAGTTTTAAGGGAGTAAGATGTAACTACCTCGGTGAATTACGCTCTTAGTTACATGCCTGGATGAACGAAAGTGGTTAAAATAGTACGGTGGGGGCCAGGGCCACTCACGGTAGACCTTTCGGCCGTCCTAACCACTTTCAGAACATCGGGACAAGAACGAGCGGCGTAATCGGCAGGCGAAGGGATCAACTACATACACAAATGAGTATGTATGCAAGCCACATACAACAGTCCTCAGAGCCATTCCATCTAAAAGAAATAGAAATATTGCAACGCCATACGGCAAGATTCAAATATCCTAGATAGAGATAATAATTTAGGATAGCTCCTCATACAACAAACATCAGAGTATCAGGCGGAAGCGGAAAACAAGATCCGAGTACGGATAAGAAGAAAATCGGCATAAGATGCCCCATAAATAAACACATCCCGCCCACAGATCTCACGGATCCCCGTTCCCGGAATCTCTACACCGAATGATCGTTGCCAACATCATATGTCTCTTCCACCCAGTATCCATCTTGCGGGTACACCTGTTCATCTGAATCAAACAATTTATCGTGTGAGACCCTAGGGGTACTCAGCAAGTCTTTATGCCGCTAAAGGGGACACAACCTGGGGTGACGCAATTGCAGCAAAAGATAATATCTAGAAATTCTATAGATACTCGCTAACCATCCGCCTAACCAATGATAGACGGATGTCCGTGAATTAAGAACAACAGTTATAACAGTATAATTAACAGATCCATCCTCCTCCTCGCTTACCAACGAGGAAGCGGACGAACAACCCACATCATCCGTTGGCAGTTTTATTAACCATCCCATGAGTATTGCACTATTTACTAGTCAAGTACTTAGTCAATTTAAAAGCGGTACTATAGTTATACTTGTCTATGATCGAGAAACTGTGCTCCAAGTCGTCCATAACCGTGGACACGGCTTTCAGAAAGATTTACCCTGCAGGGGTGCATGAATAGCAACACACACTCGATCAACCTCGGAAAAACCAACTCAAAACCCAACGAGGCATTCACGACAAAGCAATCACAGGATTCAGAAATATTTCAGGGGGCCACCCCATTAAGCTACCCGCAACGAAGTTGGCCAGCTCCGAGACGGACCCAAGGTTTGTGTGGACGGCGGTATACGACTGGGAACCCGAAAATGTGACTGGGCTTGTCGATACAGCGAAAACGTGTCACGATCTAAAACAGTACAGGTGCTCCTCGCACAATCTTAAATAAAGCAGTAACATGGCATAAGTACAAGATAGTAATAAAGCCCCAAACTAATCGTGGCCCCAAGAAATAAGAATGAATCAAGCTCTGGCTCAGGGGGGTCCATATGGCCTCCCGGATGTGGATAGTGCGAATAGTCAAGGAACAGGAATCAAGTACTCGGGGTCCTACGGGACACAAGTGAGCATGAAAAACCAAATAGCAGATATTGCTCACCGGTGCCTCTTTCATTAGTTATCCCATTACTACTCAGGTTATGTTGTTTAGGTACCTCATTATCCATCAGACTCTCACATACCCTACACATGCTTTTCTACAACTCGCATGGCTCAAACAACTCCTGTAGTAATGGCTCATGGGATGGAGGAACAAGCTTCGGTGGGGTTTAAAAGTAAAAGCTATGCAGTACTTGGGATTCAATTTAATGCAATCGCGACTCAATGATGCAAGAATAAGTAGAGGCAATAGGTACTGTATGTACACAAGCATGTGGTAGTGCTTGCCTGGCAGCTCAGTTGAAACGAGAGATGGATCTAGGTAGTACTCCTGTGATTCCTGGTAATTCTCCTGCTGGGCGTTTATTCGAAGAAGAACCAAACAAACAAGGGCCAACATAAATAAAGCACACAAGCATATGAATTAAAATGCGACAAGCAAACAAGCATGCCATGATGAATGATGCACAATTTACATGGCATTAAAGTAGCATGGCAAGGGTAAGGTGTGGATACAAGAAATAAAGCGTTTTATTAATTATTTAACCAAGTTTTATTGTCATAACCAGTTCATATGTTTAATAATGACATGATGCATGCTTCAATTCAGAATAAGGATTGCATAGATAGATCGGGCTCGTCGCACTGATCGATTTAGACATATTATTTGTCAAATTTGGAGTTGTAGAATTAAAGTTATTAATTTATTAAGAAAAGGCATTTTATTGTAATTTTAATCATCTCGAAATTTTAAAGTGTTCAAACATTATTTTGAATGTCATATTTGAATTCCTCACATTTTTCTGATTCCAGAACATATATCATTTGTATTATTTGGATTTGTATTTTAAAAATTATTTAAATCTGACTTGAATTTGAATCTAAATCAATTTTGAAAGAGGTTTAAATGAAACAGGCAACAGGAAAAGCTTTTGTCACCCAGCTCGACCCAGCCACAGTCACTGACAGGTGGGCCAGCTGCTGGCGGGGCACACGCGCGCGAAAAACTCTTTTCTACCGCGGGCTTAGCTAGCTGCTGCGGTTGACAGGCGGGGCCAGCGGCTTCGGCCCACGTGACAGCGAACGAACTCGCAGAGGCTGACAGGCGGGACCGAGCTGGAGCGCGGGTTAAGGTCTATAAAATAGCGGGGCGTTTTTGTAAAGCGGACAGAGAGACTGACTGGTGGGCTCGGTTGGATCGCGGGTTTAGAAAACAAAAAGGCTGGGGGTTTTTGGCAAAGTGCACGGCGGCACTATTCTTCTTTCTCCTCTGAACTATCTGACGGAAGATGCAGCGCGCACCGACAGAGCGGTGAGACGGGGACTCGATCCCGTGACGCGGGCGCGCATGCAGAGAAGCGATACCAATGCGGTAGGGCGGGGTAGTTGTCAAGGAGTAGCTACGCAGCTAGTTGAGGCACTACGCGGCGCGGGAGCATGCAGACAACAGTGAGCGGCGGCGCACCGAGGGCGTTCGGCGCAAGGTCCGGCGCGGCTAGGGCTTCCCGGTGAGGCGGAGGTTGTCCAAGCAATAGAGGGGCTCACCGCGGGGCGGATCGGGACGAGGCGCAGCAGGGCGTCGTGGAGGCTGGCGACCGGAGAATTAGGGTTTGCATCGGGCGGCACTGGTTCCGGCGGTCCTGGGGCTCCTCCTTCATGTCGGCGTGTCCAGGGCGAAGCAGGGGACTATTCTTGGTCTCCTCGATCACCTCCACGTCGCGCACATCGGCGGGAGCGCGAGGAAGACGGCGGTACTGGCGGCGGTCGGCGAGAGGCGGGCGTCGTCGTTGGAGAGGAAGAAGAGGAGTGGCAGGGCTCTGGGCGGATCTGGGAGAGGCAGAGGAGCCGTGTGGGATGAGGACAAGCGAGAGAGAGGGAGGAGGTGGCGTGTGGGCGCGGGGTAGAGGTAAAAGGTGGTCTCGGCCACCTTTTCTCCACCTCCTCTCACGTGCTTGTCGTGAGGGTCTAGGGCAGGCAGGGGCTACCAGGTGGGGACGATGAGGAGTAGCAGCTGGAACCAGCATGGCAGGTAGAGAGAAAGAGAGAGGAGAGAGGGCTCAGGTGTAGCTAGGGTTAGCTTAGAGAGGGCTCGGGTTAGGGTTTGTTAGGGATGGGGTAGGGTAGCTGAGGTGTGGGGCCAGGGAGAGAGGGTGGCCAGGTGGGGCCAGCATGGTAGAGAGAGGGAGTGGAAGAAAGAGAGGTAAGGTGAGGTTTATATTAGAACTAGGTTTAGGTAGAAATAGAGGCAAACTAGGGCTAGGGTTTTAATTAGTTGTTTAGGTTTTTATACATGTTGATAAGATCAATCCAAAAAGGAGAAACATGAGGGCTTGAATTATCATGAGATGAGGTGGAGGAGTAGCCAAGAAAAAGAGAAAGAAAAAGATGTATGGGAAGATGCCCTCATTTGAATCATGCATGGAGAAAATAAAAATGATGTTGATGAGAATATGGGGATGATGGGAAGGGGTGGAGATGATCCACAAAGAGAAGATCCAATAAAACCAAGAGGAAACAAATGGGCTAAAGGTGGTGGTACACTTGCATGGCCCATGCAAAATATTTATTGCCATGTTTTATTTTTGTGAAAACAATAATAATAATATGGCATTATTCTTATGCATTCCCAAAACGTGGAATAAAGGCCAAGCAAAAAAAAGTTGGGATTAGATCCACCCCACCCTCATGAGCTAGAATAAAATAAAAATAACCAGGAATACAAGCTCATGGATAATGAGGTGGTGGAATTATAAGGTGGTGAAAAGAAAAGTGATGGAGTTGAATAAAATATATGCCCCCAACTCAACTTGGGCATTAAACAATATATCAATAACCAAATACAATATCAAGAGGCCAATACAATTAATAGTGCATATGAGAGAAGAACCAAAAGAAGAAGGTTTTTATATGATGCTCAAATGCAAGGTGGCATGATGACATGAGCATGATATAATTATGATGCAACAATTATATATAGGAAGTAGCCATTATATTACTAGACCAAGTAGCATTACCATTGTTAGACAATTGGGATGCTACAACTCTCCCCCACTAAATAGGAATCTCGTCCCGAGATTCTAGGAAGAAGAAGACTCAAAGAGGGTAGGATACTTGGCACGGAGCTCATCTTCACGTTCCCAAGTGGCTTCATCAACGGAATGGTGTGACCACTGCACCTTGCAGAACTTGATGGACTTGTTGCGAGTCCTTCTTTCTGCGACTTCAAGAATTTTTATGGGGTGTTCTGGATAAGACAGATCTTCTTGGAGATTGATGAGTTCATGGTCCACGGTCCTACCGGGATCCTTGAAGCACTTCTTGAGTTGAGAGATGTGGAAAACATCATGGACTTTGAGTTGTTCAGGGAGCTCAAGAGCATAAGCAACTTCTCCTCTTCTTCCACGAATTTTGAAAGGACCGATGTATCTAGGAGCCAGCTTTCCTTTGATACCAAAGCAGTGCGTGCCTCTCATGGGAGTGACACGAAGGTAAACGAGATCACCAGGAACATACTCCATGTCCGTGTGCTTTCTGTCATAATTGCTCTTCTGGCGACTTTGAGCAATCTTCAGATTTTCAAGAATGATGTGAACTTTCTCCTCCGCTTGAGTTACAATGTCGGGGCCAAACCATATTCTTTCACCTGCGCCCGACCAACCAATCGGAGTTCTGCATTTGCGACCATAAAGAGCCTCAAATGGTGCCATCTTTAGACTTTTCTGGAAACTGTTGTTGTAAGAGAATTCAGCATAAGGAAGACATTCTTCCCACTTCATGCCGAAAGAGATAACGCAAGCACGGAGCATATCTTCCAGAATCTGATTGATCCTTTCAACTTGTCCTTGCGACTGAGGGTGGTAACCTGTGCTGAAGTTTAGTTTTGTTCCCAAAGAATTTTGGAAACTTCCCCAGAACTTGGAAGTGAAGATGCTTCCATGGTCAAAACTGATCTCGAGAGGAACTCCATACAGAGAGACAATTCTGTTGATATAGAGCTCAGCCAACTGAATTGCAGAAATTGTTTCCTTGACTGGAAAGAAGTGAGCTACTTTAGAAAGCCTGTCAATGACAACAAATATTGCATTGTTGCCCTTCTGCGACCTTGGAAAACCAGTGATGAAGTCCATCTCTACTTTCTCCCATTTCCATTCCGGAGGCTTCAATGGCTGTAGAAGACCGGAAGGTTTCTGGTGGACAGCTTTAACTCTGCGACAAACATCACACTCCGAGACATACTTGGCACAATATCGTTTCAAACCAGGCCACCAATATTGTGTTTTCAAGTCCATGTACATCTTAGTGCTGCCAGGGTGGATAGAAAGAACAGAATCATGCGCCTCCTTGAGAACTTGCTCTCTTAAACCCAGGTAGTTTGGAACAAACATCCGGTGTTCAAACAAAAGAGTGCCTTGGTCATCGACGTGGAAAGACTCATACTTCGGAAGCTGAATATTGGAGATGATCTTTTTAGTGTAAGGGTCACCAGGCTGAATGTAACGGACCTTTTCTTCCAAGAGAGGTGTTGCTAGAAGGTTCGGAAGATAACCTTGATCCACAATTTCAAGGTTGAGTTTGCGGAATTCCTCGCACAAGAGAGGCTATTGTTCTTCCACCATGAGATTGTTAACATAAGCTTTTCAGCTGAGAGCATCGGCCATGACATTGGCTTTGCCCGGAGTGTAGTTGATGGTCAAATCAAAATCAATCCACCTCCTCTGACGAAGGTTGAGATCAGGCTGTGTGAATATATACTTCAGACTCTTGTGATCAGAAAAGATCTCACAACGGTTGCCAAGTAAGTAATGCCTCCATACTTTCAAAGCAAAGACAACTGCTGCAAGTTCGAGGTCATGTGTAGGATAGTTGATCTCATGCGTCTTCAACTGCTGAGATGCATAAGCAACAACTTGTTTTTCTTGCATAAGGACCGCACCCAATCCTTGCAATGAGGCACCACAGAATATCTGGAAAGGCTTTGATGTATCTAGAGGAACTAAGACTGGTGTGGAAGTGAGCTTCTCTTTGAGTGTTTCAAAGCTTGCTTGACATGCAGGAGTCCAAAGGTATTTCTTGCCTTTCTTGAGGAGATCGGTAAGAGGCTTCGCAATCTTTGAGAAGTTTTGAACGAATCGCCGGCAGTAACTGGCCAAACCAAGGAAACTCCGGACTTCTTTGACATTTATGGGTGGAAGCCAGTCCATAATTGTCTTAATAGTTTCTGGGTTGACGGCAATGCCCTTGGCAGAGATGATGTGACCAAGGTAGGTGACTTGAGGCAGCCAAAACTCACACTTGGAGAAGTTTGCATACAAGCGGTTCTCACGAAGCTTGTTTAGGACACACCGAAGGTGTTCTTCATGTTCTTCTTTTGACTTAGAATAGACTAGAATGTCATCCAGATAGACCAGAACGAACTTATCAAGATATTCCATGAAACCGAGTTCATAAGCCTCGAGAAGGTGGCAGGTGCGTTGGTGAGACCGAAAGACATGACCGTGTACTCATACAGACCATAGCGGGTGGTGAAAGCTGTTTTGGGAACATCTTCCTTGCGAATCTTGATTTGATGATAGCCACTTCTCAAATCAAGTTTAGAGAATACCACAGCTCCAGCTAACTGATCGAAGAGATCATTAATCTACGGAAGGGGATATTTATTCTTGATGGTTTTAGCATTGAGTGCCCGATAGTCAACACAAAGTCTATCTGTCTTGTCTCACTTCTTCACAAAGATGGTTGGACTACCCCAAGAAGAAGTACTGTGCTGAATGAAACCCAACTTTTCTTGTTCATCCAGCTGGCGTTTGAGTTCAGCCAACTCATCAGGACCCATTTTATAAGGCCGCTTGGAGATAGGAGCGGTACCAGGCTCAAGTTCAGTGACAAACTCAACCTCACGATCTGGAGGCATACCTGGCAACTCTTCAGGAAAGACATCTGGAAACTCACAGACTACAGGAACACTCTGAATACCTTCCATAGCATCATCATTCAGAACCGCCAAAGAGTAAAGCTGAATTGTAGGAGTCAGACTTGGAGAATAGACTATATGGCCTTCAGGAATTTTCAGAGAAACCGAATGTTCAGCACAATCAATCACAGCTGCATTTGCTGTTAACCAATCCATGCCCAAGATAACATCAATATCAGAATTGCCCAGAATAATTAAGGAAGCCGGAAACGAAGAGCCACCAATCTCAATTTGATTGCCATGGCTGATATGAGCAGCCCTCATGTTTGACCCAGGAAATTGTACCACAAGACGATGTAATAAAGGAACCATAGCCAGATCTTGCTCATGCGCAAACTTGTGAGAAACAAAAGAATGCGAAGCACCAGAATCAAACAAAACTCGTGCAGGAACTGAGTTACCAGGAAGCATACCCATCACAACTCCAGGAGCATGCTCAGCTTGAGCGGCGTTGACACAGTTGGCACGAGCAACCGTAGACCCAGGCTTGGTGTTGATGTTGAGAGCCCGAGGTGGAGGTGCACGAATCATAGGAGAACTTGCCGCAGGTCTTGGAGGTGGTGGTGGAAGAGCTTTGTTGTTCATTGGACAATTCCAGTGCTGATGCCCAATGTTTCCACAAGTATAGCACGCACCAGGTGGACGTGGAGCAACGTAGCCAGGGACTCCGCCAGGCGCTCCAGGGTAGTTGTGGTTGTAGCCCCTGGGAGCCGCAGTGAAGGAGTTTGGTGGCCTTGGTGCGTAGCTTGATGGTCTTGGTGGAGCTGGGAGCGACGGTGGGGTGTTAGGAACCCAGGCACGACGCTTAGAAGGAGCTGTCATAACAGAAGAGCTTGTTGTATCACGGCTGTGTTTCTTTGACTCCTCAAACACTTGCCTACTTGCTTCTTCCTGTAGAGCTGTGTGTTGGAGTTCCAGAAAAGACGCCGGCCTTGCATGAGTGATTGCATATTTGATGGATGCATTGAGGCCTTGCCGGAACCTCTTTTGCTTCTTCTTGTCATCAGAGATCTCATCGCCACCATACCGAGAAAGATTCATGAAGTTTCTGATGTAGGTGTTGACATTGTCAGTGCCCTGCTTGAGGTTGAGAAACACTTCCTTCATCCTTTCCATGACAATTTCTGACAGATATTGCTCTTTGAAAGAAGCAGTGAACCGCTCCCGAGTAGGCTAAAAACCAGAGAGATCTGCCTTGAGGTAATTTTCCCACCAGAGAGCTGCATCTCCCTTGAGAAGGTGAGTTTGCTCGGGAACATCTGCAGTCATCAGCAACCTTGACACTTCACGCAGCCAATCATCCGCATCAAGTGGCTGATCAGACACCTCAAATTGGCGTGGGTTGAACTTGAGAAAACTCTTGATGTCTCCTCGCTTGGGAGGTGGAGGTAGCGGAACAAACTCATTCCTCCTCACACTTTCCTCGAAGCGTTGTTGGTTCTGGTGCATAGTGCCCAAAGCATTTGCAATACTTGCCAAAGCAGCCCCAAGTTCAGGTGGTATGTCCTCCTCAGAATGGCGTGGTGGTGCCATCCTGTGATTGATATAATACACAAGTCAGTACTATATGGAGAATGATAATAATCCAAAATAGTACCAAAATGGAATTAACCAAGATTAAAGGATGCAATTGACCAATGATATTAAAATATCAACAAAGTTCAAGGCAACTAGAAGATATTAAGCATAACGCACACGACTGAACAAGGAGTGTGGTACACAAACTAACAAAGAAAAAATTCCGCAATTTTCGGCATTAAAATACCACTATATGCATAAAAACCACTTCACGAATCAAGATTAGAAACTCTACTAGTTCAATATACAAAAGCAAATGATAAAAGTAGTGGTATGGTCGCGACTCCATCCCGCACCCAAATCATTACTCCGCACATGAATCAGTAAAACACATATCCCAACACCTTCTTCTTAAGATGAACCTAAAGATTGGTAACTATGAAAAAGAACACCCCAACAAGATAACGTCGGATAACAAAGAGTAAGATAGATCGCATCGGTATACAAATGAATCAGAATAGATCGCGTCGGTTTACAAAGGCCTGTCAGTATGGAGTATATCAATAGTTGATAACCAAAAGGCAGATAGTGATAACATTTGGATGCAACAGATAGACAAGGAATTACACACACACACACACACCTATGGTACTACGGAACCCAGAACACGTGAATCCTAGTTTGAATTGTTAGAAGAGGATTGAAAACGTTACACTTCCTTACCAGAAAAAGGGTGGGTGGGTGGGTAAGAAGAAAAATGGAAGCAGTCCTACTCTCACGTTTTGTTTTTCCCTAATATACATAACTACCAAAAATATTTGCTAAACTGACAACGACCATTTTGGCTGAGACCCTGAAGGGCGGGATGGCTCTGATACCAATTGTAACTACCTCGGTGAATTATGCTCTTAGTTACATGCCTGGATGAACGAAAGTGGTTAAAATAGTACAGTGGGGCCCAGGGCCACTCACGGTAGACCTTTCGGCCGTCCTAACCACTTTCAGAACATCAGGACAAGAACGAGCGGCGTAATCGGCAGGCGAAGGGATCAACTACATACACAAATGAGTATGTATGCAAGCCACATACAACAGTCCTTAGAGCCATTCCATCTAAAAGAAATAGAAATATTGCAATGCCATACGGCAAGATTCAAATATCCTAGATAGAGATAATAATTTAGGATAGCTCCTCATACAACAAACATCAGAGTATCAGGCGGAAGCGGAAAACAAGATCCGAGTACGGATCAGAAGCAAATCGGCATAAGATGCCCCATAAATAAACACATCCCGCCCACAGATCTCACGGATCCCCGTTCCCGGAATCTCTACACCGAATGATCGTTACCAACATCATCTGTCTCTTCCACCCAGTATCCATCTTGCGGCTACACCTGTTCATCTGAATCAAACAATTTATCGTGTGAGACCCTAGGGGTACTCGGCAAGTCTTTATGCCACTAAAGGGGACACAACCTGGGGTGACGCAATTGCAGCAAAAGATAATATCTAGCAATTCAATAGATACTCTCTAACCATCCGCCTAACCAATGATAGACGGATGTCCGTGAATTAAGAACAACAGTTATAACAGTATAATTAACAGATCCATCCTCCTCCTCGCTTACCAACGAGGAAGCGGACGAACAACCCCCATCATCCGTTGGCAGTTTTATTAACCATCCCATGAGTATTGCACTATTTACTAGTCAAGTACTTAGTCAATTTAAAAGCGGTACTATAGTTATACTTGTCTATGATCGAGAAACTGTGCTCCAAGTCGTCCATAACCGTGGACACGGCTTTCAGAAAGATTTACCCTGCAGGGGTGCATGAATAGCAACACACACTCGATCAACCTCGGAAAAACCAACTCAAAACCCAACGAGGCATTCACGACAAAGCAATCACAGGATTCAGAAATATTTCAGGGGGCCACCCCATTAAGCTACCCGCAACGAAGTTGGCCAGCTCCGAGACGGACCCAAGGTTTGTGTGGACGGCGGTATACGACTGGGAACCCGAAAATGTGACTGGGCTTGTCGATACAGCGAAAACGTGTCACGATCTAAAACAGTACAGGTGCTCCTCGCACAATCTTAAATAAAGCAGTAACATGGCATAAGTACAAGATAGTAATAAAGCCCCAAACTAATCGTGGCCCCAAGAAATAAGAATGAATCAAGCTCTGGCTCAGGGGGGTCCATAAGGCCTCCCGGATGTGGATAGTGCGAATAGTCAAGGAACAGGAATCAAGTACTCGGGGTCCTACGGGACACAAGTGAGCATGAAAAACCAAATAGCAGATATTGCTCACCGGTGCCTCTTTCATTAGTTATCCCATTACTACTCAGGTTATGTTGTTTAGGTACCTCATTATCCATCAGACTCTCACATACCCTACACATGCTTTTCTACGACTCGCATGGCTCAAACAACTCCTGTAGTAATGGCTCATGGGATGGAGGAACAAGCTTCGGTGGGTTTAAAAGTAAAGGCTATGCACTACTTGGGATTCAATTTAATGCAATCGCGACTCAATGATGCAAGAATAAGATAGAGGCAATAGGTACTGTATGTATGCAAGCATGTGGTAGTGCTTGCCTGGCAGCTCAGTTGAAGCGAGAGATGGATCTGGGTAGTACTCCTGTGATTCCTGGTAATTCTCCTGCTGGGCGTCTATTCAAAGAAGAACCAAACAAACAAGGGCCAACATAAATAAAGCGCACAAGCATATGAATTAAAATGCGACAACCAAACAAGCATTCCATGATGAATGATGCACAATTTACATGGCATTAAAGTAGCATGGCAAGGGTGAGGTGTGGATACAAGAAATAAAGCGTTTTATTAATTATTTAACCAAGTTTTATTGTCATAACCAGTTCAGATGTTTAATAATGACATGATGCATGCTTCAATTCAGAACAAAGACTGCATAGATAGATCGGGCTCGTTGCACTGATCGATTTAGACATATTATTTGTCAAATTTGGAGTTGTAGAATTAAAGTTATTAATTTATTAAGAAAAGGCATTTTATTGTAATTTTAATCATCTCGAAATTTTAAAGTGTTCAAACATTATTTTGAATGTCATATTTGAATTCCTCACATTTTTCTGATTCCAAAACATATATCATTTGTATTATTTGGATTTGTATTTTAAAAATTATTTAAATCTGACTTGAATTTGAATCTAAATCAATTTTGAAAGAGGTTTAAATGAAACAGGCAACAGGAAAAGCTTTTTTCACCCAGCTCGACCTAGCCACAGTCACTGACGGGTGGGCCAGCTGCTGGCGGGGCACACGCGCGCGAAAAACTCTTTTCTACCACGGGCTTAGCTAGCTGCTGCAGTTGACAGGCGGGGCCAGCGGCTTCGGCCCACGTGACAGCGAACGAACTCGCAGAGGCTGACAGGCGGGACCGAGCTAGAGCGCGGGTTAAGGTCTATAAAATAGCGGGGTGTTTTTGTAAAGCGGACAGAGAGACTGACTGGTGGGCTCGGTTGGATCGCGGGTTTAGAAAACAAAAAAGGCTAGGGGTTTTTGGCAAAGTGCGTGGCGACACTGTTCTTCTTTCTCCTCTAAACTATCTGACGGAAGATGCAGCGTGTGGCGATAGAGCGTCGAGACGGGGACTCGATCCCGCGACGCTGGCACGCGCGCAGAGAAGCGATACCAGTGCGGTAGGGCGGGGTAGTTGTCAAGGAGTAGCTACGCGGCCAGTTGAGGCACTACGCAGCGCGGGAGCATGCCCGGTGAGGCGGAGGTTGTCCAAGCGATAGAGGGGCTCACCGCAGGGTGGTCGGTGGCGGCGGATCGGGACGAGGCGCAGCAGGGCGTCGTGGAGGCTGGCGGCCGGAGAATTAGGGTTTGCATCGGGCGGCACTGGTTCCGGCGGTCCTGGGGCTCCTCCTTCTTGTCGGCATGTCCAGGGCGAAGCAGGGGACTATTCTTGGTCTCCTCGATCACCTCCACGTCGCGCACGTCGGCGGGAGCGCGAGGAAGACGGCGGTACTGGCGGTGGTCGGCGAGAGGCGGGCGTCATCGTTGGAGAGGAAGGAGAGGAGGGGCAGGGCTCTAGGTGGATCTAGGAGAGGCAAAGGAGCCGTGTGGGATGAGGACAAGCGAGAGAGAGGGAGGAGGTGGTGTGTGGGCGCAGGGTAGAGGTAGAGGTAAAAGGTGGTCTCAGCCACCTTTTCTCCACCTCCTCTCACGTGCTTGTCGTGAGGGGCTAGGGCAGGGCAGGGGCTACCAGGTGGGGACGGTGAGGAATAGTAGCTGGAACCAGCATGGCAGGTAGAGAGAAAGAGAGAGGAGAGAGGGCTCGGGTGTAGCTAGGGTTAGCTTAGAGAGGGCTCGGGTTAGGGTTTGTTAGGGATGGGGTAGGGTAGCTGAGGTGTGGGGCCAGGGAGAGAGGGTGGCCAGGTGGGGCCAGCATGGTAGAGAGAGGGAGTGGAAGAAAGAGAGGTAAGGTGAGGTTTATATTAGAACTAGGTTTAGGTAGAAATAGAGGCAAACTAGGGCTAGGGTTTTAATTAGTTTTTTAGGTTTTTATACATGTTGATAAGATCAATCCAAAAAGGAGAAACATGAGGGCTTGAATTATCATGAGATGAGGTGGAGGAGTAGCCAAGAAAAGAGAGAAAGAAAAAGATGTATGGGAAGATGCCCTCATTTGAATCATGCATGGAGAAAATAAAAATGATGTTGATGAGAATATGGGGATGATGGGAAGGGGTGGAGATGATCCACAAAGAGAAGATCCAATAAAACCAAGAGGAAACAAATGGGCTAAAGGTGGTGGTACACTTGCATGGCCCATGCAAAATATTTATTGCCATGTTTTATTTTTGTGAAAACAATAATAATAATATGGCATTATTCTTATGCATTCCCAAAAAGTGGAATAAAGGCCAAGCAAAAAGAAGTTGGGATTAGATCCACCCCACCCTCATGAGCTAGAATAAAATCAAAAGAACCAGGAATACAAGCTCATGGATAATGAGGTGGTGGAATTATAAGGTGGTGAAAATAAAAGTGATGGAGTTGAATAAAAGATATGCCCCCAACTCAACTTGGGCATTAAACAATATATCAATAACCAAATACAATATCAAGAGGCCAATACAATTAATAGTGCATATGAGAGAAGGACCAAAAGAAGAAGGTTTTTATATGATGCTCAAATGCAAGGTGGCATGATGACATGAGCATGATATAATTATGATGCAACAATTATATATAGGAAGTAGCCATTAGATTACTAGACCAAGTAGCATAACCATTGTTAGACAATTGGGATGCTACATAAGACGGGGTGATCCTTTTCCCCTTTCTTGTTCAATATGGGAGGTGATTGCTTGGCCAAAATTGTGATGAATGCTCAGACAAGTGGTCTTATAACTGGGTTAGCTGACAACTTGTTTGAAAAAGGGATTGCTATCCTGCAATATGCTCACAACACTATCTTGTTCATCAAATATGAGGTGGAAGGGGCTAGGAACTTGAAATTTCTCTTGTACCTCTTTGAGGCAATGCCGGGTCTGAAAATTAACTTTGAAAAAAGTGAAGTACTGATGATCATGGAAGATGATGAAAAATTTGAAATGTATGCAAATATGTTTAACTGTCAACTGGGTAATGGCCCATCAAATACCTAGGCCTACATGTGTGTAGTAGAAAATGCTCTGTAGCTGAATTGAGATTCATTAGAGAAAAGCTGGGGAAAAATACAGATGGTTGGATGGGAGGTGATCTGTCTGTGGGTGGTAGATATATCAGGATCACCTCTTGTGTGTCAAGTGTGCCTGTGTACCCTATGTCTATGTTCCTCTTGCATAAAAAATGTCGAGGAGATAGAGAAACCTACCAGAGCTTTCTCTGGTATGGAAGGACAGGCAGAAAAATATCAACTAGTAAAATGGAAATATATTTGCGGGCCAAAAAATAAAGGTGATATGGGAATAAAAAATATCAGAATTTTCAACACCAGCTTGCTTTGTAAATGGTGGTGGAGGTTGGAAGCTAAGGAGGGCCCATGGCAAGTGTTTGTGAGGAGAAAGTACTTGGGTTGTTGGGGCATGTTCTCTGTGAAACACAAGCAGAGTGACTCTGCTTGTTAGTCTGATCTGCTGAAGATAAGGACATCTACATGTCACGTAGAAGGATGGTTGTTGGGAATGGGCTGAGGACGGATTTTTGGGGGATGCTTCATGTATGGATGCACCATTGAAAAGAAATTTTCCTGAATTGTTTGATATCTGTCAAGATCAGAATCTAACAGTTGCTGCAATGGCCGAGAGAAATTGGCAATGTTATTTTAGGAGGTGGTTAAGTGTTGGGAATCAGGAACAATACAGCAGATTGCAACTTATTTTATCTAGGGTTGCTTTGTCATCTAAATCAGATAGACCTAGATGGTTGTGGACCAAAACTGGTATTTTCACTTTTAAATCGATGTATAATCATTTATCCAACAGGGGGTGGACAGGAGTTTTAGACACTTGTGGAAAGCAAAATTTCCTCTAAAAATCAAAATTTGGTTATGGCTCATTTGTCATAATGCGATTCCAACCAAAGATAACATGAAAAGGAGAAAATGGACTAGTGATACTATCTATAGGTTTTGTGATCAGGAAGAATCTATTGGCCATCTTTTCTTCTCTAGTTGTGTTGCGAAATATGTGTGGGGCGTGGTGGAGAAATCAGTGGGTGTTGAGAATAGGCTTGGATCCTTTTTTCAGTATTTCTGGTGTATCCCACGTTGTTTAGCTATCAGCCATAATGTACAAATTACTGCTTTCGCTTCTATATGTTGGGCGATCTAGAAGCTCAGGAACAGAGCATGGTTTGACCGAAAGATGATTAACTCCTATTGATTTGATTATGTATGCATGTGTTTTCATAAAATACTGGGCAGGTCTCCATGATGATGTTCAGAGGGAAGCGTTCAGGAATGGTGCGGATGTCCTGCAAAGCAATGCTTTGGAAGACACTATAGCTTTGGACACGACGCCGGTGCCATTGTTGGGCTTACCATCTGCCATTCGCAAACGTGTGTGATCTCCAGAAGATGGGAAGGAAAAGATTGATGAAAAGCATGTGGATGAGTATGCAAAAAAGATGGATGAATAACTTTTTCAGTCGTTCATGGTCCTTTTGTGAGGGGAGGTTGTTTTCCCCCTGTTTTTCTGTACTCTGAAAACGCTAGCGTGATGTGTTGTGTCTTGCGTCTCTCTCTCTCCACCTCCCCCTTTCCTATGGTATTTCTTTTCTGGAGGTAGTTTAGGGTGGGTGTGTTTCCCTTGTGTATATATGTTGGCTCCAGGAGCTTAAAACCTGAATGATGTTTGTGTGTGGGTTATTCCATTATCTGTTGATAGTAGAACCCGATCCCTATGTTATGGGGATTGTATGGAAAAAAGGAAACCTTGATCATCTTGTTAATCAACGAACTAGTTTATACGAGAGGCATAACTAGGAACCCTTTATTTGTTTATTAAACACACATGTATTAACGTTTCCAATCAATACAATTATAGCATGCAAAATAAACATCTATCATATACTTGGAATAATATAATAACAACTCTATTATTGCCTCTCGAGCATATTCCCTTCACCATAGCCAATGTTAAGGAACCAAGGTCTCACAAGAATTCCAAGCATATAAAGCGTCGTTTTCACTCCATCCGGGAACATGTTCAGGATGGCGATGTAGAGATTTGCGAAGTGGATATAGTTTTGAATGTTGCAGATCCGTTGACTAAAGCTCTCCCAAGGGCAAAACATGATCAGCACCAGAACTCTATGGGTGTTAGATTCATGACTATGTAAACTAGATTATTGACTCTAGTGCAAGTGGGAGACTAAAAGGAATATGCTCGAGAGGCAATAATAAAGTGGTTATTATGCTATTTCAGGTTTATAACAAATGTTTTTTTTCATGCTAGAATTGTATTAATAAGGAAATGTTAATACATGCGTGAATTATAAACAAATAAGGTTCCTAGTAAAGCCTCTCTTTATACTAGCTTGTTGATTAACAGATGATCAAAGGTTTCCTGATCATGAACATTGTATGTTGTTAATAACAGGGTCATATCATTATAGAATGATATGATGAATAGTCACCCGCAATAGATGTAGCAATATGATCACGTCATCAAGTTTAAATTGTTATCACATTTGTAGTAACTCAATGTCCTTAGACCATGAGATCACGTCCATCACTTTTACCGGAAGAGTACTTTGATCACACCAAACGTCACACCATAACAGGGTGATTATAAAGGCGTTGTCAGGTATTTGGAAAGTGTTAGTTGAGGCTCGTGGATCAATAATGGGATTTTTCCATCCGGATGACGGAGAGATATACCCAGGACCCTCTCGGTGATATCACATTGACATAGCCTTGCAAGCAAGTGATTTGATAACTAGAATGCCATATCACAGGAATGAGAAAATAGTACTTGTTGGGAATGAGGTGAAACAAGGTATAGATGAAACCGAGTGATCGAATCTCGGACAAGTAATATATCGTGAGACAAAAGGAATTTGATTGCAGCAAAAGAGCTTCAGATGATCATCTGATTTTCGTGGAACTGGTGGGAATTGTTATGGATCTCCAGATCCAACTAATGATTATTGACCGGAGAAAGTCTCGATCATGTCTACATAGTTCTTGAACCCGTATGGAGACACACTTAAGGTTAACCGGCGCGTTTGAGCGGATAGGGAACACATGGGAAGTCAATGGACATCGCAAAAAACTATTCTACTGTAGAAAATTGTTCTGCCAAATCTGCCAAAATAGTTTTGGGGTATTGAAACAAATAAATGGATCAAAATGTTAATGTGTTCATTAAATGAAGTACTCATTAAATGAAGTGTTCATTAAATTGAGTTGCATTAAAGTGGAATTAAAGTGCTTAAATGGAAAGACCTTTAAGAGAATTAAAGTGCTTTAATGGATAGACCTTTAAGGGAATGAACGTGTTTTAATAGAGATTGAATGGGAGGAGGGGAGGGGGCAGCCCCATGGCGCCTATAAAAGGAGGTGGCCTCCTCCTCCTCTCCAAACACTCTCTCACAAGCTCTCCCATATGCCCCAAGGTTGGCATCTTCTCCCCCTTGCTTGCCTTGTCCATTCCCACTAGAAAAGGTTGTCGGCAAAGCCCTGCTCTAAACCTTCCTTACCAAACATCCGGAGGGAAGGTTATTCAAAAGATCGCCATTCGCAGTACTTATGTGGTCAACAAGGGATTGTTGATATGTCCCATTGCATTGGATGCACACTTCATTATAATCTAGGGATAGCATTTTGTCAATTGATATGGTTATAGTTCCATGCATTGTAGTGCTATAAATAAGTATCTTGAAATGCCAATTTTAGGTTCCAATTCCATGCATGGTAGAAATCATGGACAGTTCTAGCGATGATGAGATCTACTACGCTGACTGTTATGTAACTGATAGTGATGAGGAAGAAATTGCCTCTATAAGGGGTAAAGTTTTACATGGATTGTAACATTGAATTAGACTATGTAACATATACTATACTCTCTAATTTTTCTTTTATTTCATGTAGGTCCTTATTCCGAGGGGAAAGATTAGTTTGAAAGGTACATCGTTTATGATGACAATGTGCTTTTATCGTAGAGAAGGTGGGATTTTCTTAAGAATAAATCTCACAGATCGAACCTAACATACCTTTCTATGTCTGCGAGTTCACCTCTTCTTTACTCGTCAAGGGAGGGGCAATATGGTAAGAACTTTCAGTAGCCGTCTAATTCGAAAGATTTGCCTCAGAAATTCGTATAATTAAATCTATAGGAAAATTTCCCAAGATGGTTGTTAGATTTTTAGGATTGATTATTCCCATAGGAATTGTTACTAAGGATTACTTTGCACTAGATTTCATAGGAAATCAAATATCCACTCACACCTCTTTTTTAGAACCCTTTCTTTTTCCTACCATAGAGTCAAAAAAACTTTGGTTCATATGAATTCCCATAGGATTGGAGTGCGCATGACATTGCAATCCTACATTTCCCCCTTTTCCTACATTTTCTCTATCATACGAATCAAACAAGCATTTTTTACTATCTCACTGATCAACAAGCCATAGACTTCTGGTTGTTGTTTTCTTTTAGTTCTAGTGCTTTTCACAGGATTATAGATAGAATATCTTGAAGAATTATCTGTGTGAAGAATGAAATTTGTGTGTGACCAACATGTTGTACAAAGGTTATCGTGAAGTCATGATAGTCGTGGGTGATGATGGGCATGCGGTGATCACTGTTGGTATGAGCTGGCGAAATGTTGTCAGGGACGCAGAGCTCTTAGAACACGAAATGGCTATCTCCTGGTTCAAGGAACACATAGGTGGTCTTCGTCTCAACGTGTTCAGCCATATCCCGCTTCGTTGGTAGTTGATATGCATATCATTGAACTTATATTACTTTACCAGGAGGCATCTGGGGAAACAACAACAATCCTAACAAACTACTTATATTATCCACTATTGCTCATATATGGAACTTAGCAACATTGCAGCAGCCACCTCTTCCTTCCCATGTAAGCTTCCTTACAATGGGAGTACAACCGTACAGGCTAAGTAGAAGTAAGACTTGAGTCGCAAATTTATCTAGCGTTTACCCCATTTCGTGGGTCCCATTTAACATGAAAATTGTAGCTTTGCAGATTGTTTTTATATTCTAGTCATACACTGTCATGTGGGTCCACCACTCTTTTTTATTAGCTACATGTGTCTAGTAGTACCTATATAGCTAGCACCACCCTCTCCACCGTACTAGACTCAGGTTTAAGGGAAAAAGGTTCTCCTAGACACACACCTTTTTCACATACTTCACACCCATAGAGCAATTCCAATAGTATAGCCAACACCCGGCTTGCACAATAGTTACCTCTAAAGATTCACCTACGGAGTACTACTTTATGTATAAATGTCCACAACACATACTCACAAAGTTCCTAGGACCAATATGCCCTACCATGTAGAAACATACCTTGATTGCCACGAGAAATCATAAACATGTTCCAACTTTTATAACTAGAAAATTTATTTACAATTTTCCAAGTAACATTTTTTGTAAGCAAGCACACGCAAAATAAGGCCCATATGGCAGCCCCGTTTTCACACATAGTGCACACAATTTTTTGGGAATTTCTCATGTTACATGAATTTGCGATCTAGCTAATTTTTCCATTTTCACACACAGTGTACACAATTTCCTGGGTATTTCTCATGTTACATGAAGTTGCGAGCTAGCTAATTTCGCAACTTAACTCCCTGTGTCGATTTATCAAAACTATGTCAAACTTGAAGTACGATCGCAAGATAGGATGCTCGCTCCTAAGCTTTTCCTAAAAAGTGGCAGATTCAGAGGGTGGCCAGGGCGATGATTGGATCACCCTAAGATTTCTACATAGCCTATATATTATATAAAAAATAAAAAACTTACTAAATAAAAATTTGCACTATTGGACCACCCTAACATGTTGAGCTACATCCATAAAATCGTTTTAAGGTGCCCATGTTAGTCAATACTACATAGAAAATCACTAAGAGGTTTAAAAGATTCCACTTGTAAAGAATTTATATGCTAGATCACAAATTTAAGTGAGTTTTGAAAAAACAAGAAAAAAAGGTAGTAC
This sequence comes from Avena eriantha, assembly GCA_910589775.1. Lineage (NCBI taxonomy): Eukaryota > Viridiplantae > Streptophyta > Magnoliopsida > Poales > Poaceae > Avena > Avena eriantha. Next base: position 223,832,386 of record OU342745.1, read on the forward strand.
TTACGCATGAATTCCTGCTACGTGTACCTGTTTACCATGAAAAATGACAAACATTAGTTTGGATAACTTCTGAGAATCTTTCTTCACAATATGACATACCACGTACGAACATGCTTGGGTTTCAAAACAAATGATCATGTTTATGTGATAATATGCCCATATCCGGTAGATGCACATCTGGAAATGGTAAAGAATGTTTACATTTATATATTTTTTAGCAAGTACATGGTAAATAATTAAGGATCATATAGTCACACTTCCATTTTCACACAAAGTGGACCATGTTTTACGGACAATTCTCAAATCACATGAACTTTTGACTTTTCTAGCTAATATCAACCATGTAAACTACTTAATTTTGATTTATCAAAATTAGATTGAATTTTAACTAATAGGTTGCTAGATCTCTAATTTTGAGTAAAGTCGCTTTAAGAGGTATTCGAGTAGTCAATATATAAAAAAACTAGAGATTGGAAACTATCAAGTTCTTCCAAAGAATTTCACAACGCCTGACCAATTTGAACGAGTTTTGATTTTTTCAAGAAAATAAAAAAGATCAAAATAATGTAAACTTGTGCTTGGCGTTCTCTTGAGCGTACTAGTTGGTATGCAAAATGATAAATATGAGTTTTGATTACTTTAAGATAACTTCTTTTGCAGTATTTCATACCGTGTGGGGAACATGCTTAGCTTTCAAGTCAAATGACCAGGATCATGACTATATCTACATTGCAGTATATCAATAGTATGCCCATATTTTGTAGATGAGCGCACCTTGGCAGAATCAGATCCTCTAACTTGCACAAGAAAAGTTAGATAAGCTACAATACCATAACTTGACTTCTTCCAAATCATACTATTAAGACCAAAATGATATAAATTAATTTGTATAATCTAATTTTATGTTATGCATTTAGAGTAACTACCAATAGAACAAATTATGGCGTAATAAATTTTAGTTTAATTTTTTATATCTATAGTAATTACCTACATTAATTAATTATAGTACTAATTGTGTACTTATATGCTACAATATCCTAACTTTCCTTCTTTCTTTTCCTGACTTGCCTCTTGAACGTTATATGAGCTGGTTCCCATTTTGGCATGGGAAAAGGTGTTTACAACCGTAGTTTCTAACTTTCACGAACAAAATTTAGTTTTTATTTTTGTAAGTGATAGACAATGTTTATTTGTTAAGCTAGTACACGAAAAATATAAGGCCCATACTTCCAATTCTCTATTATTCGCATGTAGCAGACCATGTTGTTTATGTGCTATTTTCAAGTTACATGAATTTCTAATGTATCTAGCTAATTACTCCCATTCAAACTACTTTACATCGATCTAGCAAAATTATATATCTCAAATTTGAACGATGAATGTGTGATAGGTTTTAAAAATTGTTTAAGATACCCAAGAACTAAATATATCAAAACCACTGACAAGTTTGAAAAAAATCAACTTCTTTCCATGTACATGCACACAAAATTCATCATTCATCTGTACAATCATTATACATGTCTCCTCGCTACCTCCCATGAGAGCATGAAGGAAAATCATCAGAGATCCTGCTCTTCTCTCTCTTCTCTACTCGTCCCTACTTGGAAAGCTTTGCAACATCCAATAGGTACATGTAGTGATTTCAGGCTTGATTATATAGTTCAGATGGTGCTAGTCTGATGGTAATACTATACCAGGTAGCGGTACAGAGAAAGCGGGGGCCCCATCATGTGAGTCATGTTTTTTCTACGAGATAAACTCTACTAGCATGATCCGCAAATTTACCTCCCAATCCTCATGCTTGATTTTTTTCTCAAATAAGATCGCATACAACATCACCTGAGGTTTTAGTTTTTGGCCATGGAGCTGCATTAAATCTTATCTTATCTTACCACTATATAGTGTATGAATAACTTTGAATATTCACCGTTTGATCAAGATTGGCAAATCCTAGCATTGCCAACCGCTGGATCTATCTTTTGATTCTAGCATCTAGAATGTTCTATTGACAGTGTTTAGCGGGGATGACTATGCACAAACCTCAAAACGCACTTCTCCATCATGTTAGAATCTTCTTCATCATTTCTCTAGACAATGGTTCCAAAAAAATTTAAGTATTAGGTAGCTAAATTTTTTATAGCATGATATAAAGTACAAAAACCAAATATACACCCTTAGTTTATATATTTGGCTCTTTTATAAATTTTTGAGCTTTACCTATTACAGAGCATAATTTTATATAGCGATCATATGTCATACTTTTATTATTATGTGAAACTCACGTGCAAGCCACATGCAACATAGTAATAAAATGATGTACACAAATACAAAGAAGCCCCTAACTACTCTTTCCCAACTAAACCAGGAATTTGAAGATAAGGCCTCAAAATATGCGAAAAGGACCCTAATATAGAAAGGGAAAAGCAATCAGGTAGAGCTTCAGTGATGGTATAAAAGATGGGCACAGCTCGATACCAGATCAGAGAGTCCACATTTCCTCCTCCCAAATCGCAATGCTTGGAACAGTTACTCTGAAGATGGAAGCCACTGTGCTCCACTGTTCCTCCTGCTCCCAGCCCCTCAAGCCCCGACGGGTCTACAAGGTTGCTCCCTTTCTCCCTTAGAATCCATGCATTGATTTTTCTTTTGTCGGTTCATTCATGAACTACTTTATTTTTCGAACTTCCATTTCTCTAGTGTGTGGGTGTTCGTCTAGTCTGCCACCATTGCATCCGCAAGATTACCTCGTGCTAGAAGTGCGAGCACCCTAGTGGCGAATTCACCCACGAGCCTATGATGGACACTATCCTATCAGCGGCTAGTGTCGAGTGCTTCCACAAAGGCTGCACGAGCTTGCCTCCATACTACGAACTCCACGAGCACAAAATCACATGCCGGTACGCCCCTTGTACTTGCATGGAGACCGGCTATGACTTCACCTCTCCACCGTCAGCGCTCGTCGCCCACCTCGCATCGGTCCACTCGATCCAAGTGCATAAGATCCAATATGCCACCACCAAAGTATTCTAGGAGCTGGTGCCGCTGGCGGGCAAGGCGTCCCGTCAGCTTATCCTCTTAGGGGAGCAGGACGACTCCGTGTTCGTCCTGACCATTGGCGTGCTAGACATGATACCCCTCGTGTCTACAGTGTGCCTTAGGGCCGTGCCGTCCGACTGGTCACTGTACAGGGGGAGGATGTGGGCGGACCACAGGAGGACCGACACCGTGACAGTGGATCTCGAGGCGTCGAGCTCCACTAAGATGGGAGATGCCGCATTTGAGGAGCTCACGTCTTACCTGGCAGTGCTGATGAAGTACATGTTTGGTCCTACAACGTTAAAGGAGTTGTGTTTCTTCATTCATGTTAACTTTTAGTGCGATTGTAAGCTATTGTTAATTGGTTTAGTTGTAGAAAGGTTGTTTTCATACTAGAAAAGGTGGATTTTTCATGAAGTCTTAACTTCTGATGATAGTTCGGTGGATATACTCTTCGGTTCCAATATTCACTATTGTAGTACTAGTACTAGTTTGGTTGGAAGAAATCATATCCTTTTCGTAGTAGGAATGATGGGTTTTTGCTAGTAGTAGTACATAGCATGTTTGTATGTTTATAATTGATATACATTCGTTAATCGACAAAATTTCATCTTGCGTTTACAGGATGATTTTGTATGAGTCTCCCTCTCGCAGTTATACTTCTTCCATTTTTTAGGTGCGCATTCACCCTCTGTCCTTCTGTAGTATAAATGGAATTAAAAGAAAGTATCTGCCACTAGTAAAATGAAACTAGCATGACTGTTTATTGACAAGACAATTCAATGGGGATGACGTGCTATAATGCCTACACCTACTCTCCTAGCACTCCGGAAGCTACAGCGATTCCTTGAATTCCACGACAAACTCTCTAATTCCAGTATTCACTTTAATCATAAGACTTTGGACTGTTTGACACGAATGTCCTACAACAAGTTACGACGCACCATTCTATTATTTTTCATACTTCCGATTTTTGAAAAATGGGAAAAATATCATGAACATTAATTTTGTTGTTGTGGGTAATGGACATTAGTTAAGTCACTATCTTGTGCATCTATAATTTTTGTCCAAATATAATCATCAGTGTAAAAAATAAAGACATAAAAGAATAGTACTCAAATATTTGGAAATACTACTACTATTTATTTATTCTATGTTAACCAATATTTTTAAATTATACAAGTATTGTACTATGCACATATTTATATACTCCCTCCTTCTCAGTTTATTAGGCTTGCATGTATATCTAGGTTGACAATTTGACCAACAGAAGATGAGGTATAAATTTTAAAAATATTTCAATACAAACTTTAGATATTATACTTTCTAATGATATAATTTTTGTTATAGTAGTATACATTAAATTGCGGATGTAAATAGACATGAAAGACTAATAAACTGAGTAGGGAGTAGCATTCACTGTTGTCCATGTTTATGGTATTCCTTGCCATCTCAGCGACCTTAAATATGGGCGAATGGTCAAACACACCCCACTGTTTGGCTAGGAAAGTCTCTATGACATGTGTGTCCCACAATTTGCGACCTTTTTGACATCAATTCTTTATATAAGGGGAAAGACTAATATACCAACTCTGTGATCCAACAAATCCCATGGCCCCTGCAGCCCGCCGGTCAAACCAAGCCAAGCGTGTGGTGATCCGCCCAGTGCACAGAGAGCGGCATAGGCGGGGTGTCCTTGTCTACGGCGGCGATGCCTAGCAGAAGATGTCAGCACGCAGCCTCGCTTCTATATGCGAGCTGCCAAACATGCGTATTCGCCCAGTCGCCGGTCAGGATGAGGTTTGAGCGTGCCATGGATCGCTTTGTAAGAAGCACACGAGGCGATAGCCACATAAGTAGCGGTGATAGCCGAGCAGAGAGTTGCCCCTAAAAGGGACCAGTTTGTGATATCTACTTCCCAGGAGGCTGTTGTGCCCAACCAAGGCGCGGCGGCAACCAGCCGAGGCGCTATCCCAACACATTAGATCTGGAACTGCTTGTAGTTGTAGTCGACTTTGTTAATAAAATTTATTTGTTTGCTTTAAGATTAAGATGTACCGGGGACTTAAATTTGCGAGGATATGACGGTATGTAGCCTATTTCTCGATCACAAGCTCCTGGAGATCTACATGCCCTTGATTGTAAAGAATGATTTTGCATGAAGTTTTTTTCATTTATATGCTTTCAAACATGTATGCATGACTATATATGTAACTGGAATTTTTTTCTTTTATAAATACAACCGGTGAGTTTGTCTCAACACAAATTACTTCAAATTTACTACTCCACACTAGAAAAATGTACAACTCCGTATTAAAATTCACAACACCAATTTAGTTTCGTTCGATTCGCAACAATCACCACTTGTATACCACATTACCTATAGGCTTAAGCTAGCACATGCACGAGCTCTGAGGCCACTTCGCTCTTGGTGTTGTCCCTGCTCATGGGCCTGTTATTTCCCTCGCTGCATGTGGGCCATGGGGCTGCCTCTTCCGGGTGTGTTTCTTACCTTTTATCGATCGCTTGGCCCGTCCCGTGCGTCTGCAGGTGGGTCTGGAGCGTCGCCCCGGCGGATGCTACGCGCTGGCTCTACTGTCACACCGCCCCCACCCCATACCCACTCCCCCGCAATCGAACCCTTCTCTCTATTCTCCTTCTCTGTATGCCGAGTGCGCTAGGGTTCGCCGACCGCCGCTGCTGCCCTCACTTGCCACCGCCAGCGCCCACACTTTCCACCGCCGCTCGCTCCCTGACTGGCTGCCGCACCTGCAACAGCGCTGAACAGGACCCACCCCCGCAAGAGGAGGACCGCAGCCCCCGCTTTCACCACCCCCACCCCCACCGCCACACCTGCCGCCATCGCCAGCTCCCTGCAGCGGTGCTGAACAGGACCACCCTGCAGGTTGCAGCCCCGTAGCCAGCCTGTGTTAGCACTAATCTTGAGTTTGTTAGCTGGTTGCCGGGTTGTCTGTTAGTGGCTCAACGTGTATGCGTGTAGCTAGCCAGTAGAGTAAAACGTGGATCAAGTAGTTGTGGCCTTGACCATGTATTAGTGCGTGTGTGTGCATGTCAGGTTAGTGGGTTAGTGGCTGCATGCGAGCCGTGCAAGTCTGGCTATTTAAGCCTGTGTAACAGCTGAGTTAGTAGAGAGTCTGCGGCGAGAAGTTGTAGTCTTTGATAGGTTTGGTGCCGGGCCGGCAGGTCACCGTGGACGACCGCCGGGGCTGCCGAGGTGTGTGCGAGTGTGCATCTTCATTTGTAGCGATGTGTGTCCACAAATAAAGCCAAGATACAGGCGTGTATGCGCCGCGACGTTAGTCGCCGGAAATAACTCCATTGATCAGTTTGAGCTAGAGGTAGGAGAAGAGGGGCTGCGGAGATGCAGCCCCATCAGCCTGCCTCTTCCCTGTTGAAGCCCTCTGTCAAGTGCCATCTAGATCCCCATCAAGGTTGCTTTCGAGGTTACCGTCCAGTGATAGGGTCGACGCCCAATGATGCCCCAGGTCTGCTCCCTCCTCCACTCCAGTCCTGACAAGCACGTTTAACATGGATAGGTTTCTCTTTCCTGCTTCATGACAAAACTGACATATAAATGTTCTCTTCAAGTGGTTTTGTATTGCGAAACAAGCCATGTACTTAATCGTATGTTAGTCGTTTTTTCGAACTAACGGTAGGATTTTTCATGAATCAGAACAAGAGTCACCGATTCCCGTGAGTAGACATCCGGCGTCGGCTCAATAGCAGCACGGTTGAACATGATTCATCAGCCCCACTGCCAAATCCAACGCGTGGCCAATGCAGATTGGGATGGACTGGCAAAGAAGACTGTTCGAGGTACCAGAAAATGGGGAGAAACATAAGTGGTTCGATAGAGATTTGGTTGGAGTACGTGATGCGGCAGCACCATTGACCTGAGGGGCGACGCCGGGACACAACAACAGCATCATGAATTCATGATGGCACTATACCGCCACCCTTTAGGTAAAGAATAACCCCAATATCATCTTATTTTTTAAATGAACTGGACAACTTCACAGCTAACCTACGGATTCAAATAACCTTTCTATCATGGGTTTCCTTGTTGTTCTCCAATTCCTTCTAAGCAGACCAATTTATTTAATGCCAGTGTGTCTCAAAAACATGGCGTAACTATCCCGCAGAATCATGCTTTGCATAGCTTAAACTAGATGCAAAAGACTAACTCTATTTTATATTCTCTTCATTCGATGGTATGTATGTCTTTTCTAGCCCAATAGTGAGTATCTCAAAATGAAGCAATCACATAGCTAGGTATATTATATTTTACTGTGCATCTGGTTTATGTGGAATGATGATGGTCGTTCAATTTTCTAATTGGCGAGGGCGCTCCAAGCGATGGCCGCAGGTCCAACAACGCCACTTCATGCGCCCCCAGCGACATCACCAATTCCAAAGGTATTCTGCTTCTACTCCTCACCAATGCTCATATTGACATGTTCTCCTGGTGTTTTGTCTGATGAGTCATTCACTAAAAATTGTATATACAAATATGGCTTGATAGGTGTCTATCAATCTATGTGCATGCACTGCCCTACTAAATAGACCAACAATTTCATGTTTTGTTGTTTTTGTTGATTGTTTCCTGACATATTTGACACATTTGATGCATTCACATAGACCATGAACTTGAGAATATTACTTGATATATGTGAATGTTCTTATTTTTAAACTTTGAAGAAATCCTGCTCAATGAAAGAAGCGTGAATATCTTTGTGCAGTTGTACTTCAGAGGTTTTCATAGGTGAGGGCATCACTCACGCAGCACAAGCGACATAGTGTTAACACGCAGCACAAGCGACATAGTGTTAACACTGGCCCGAGGATGAGGGCCAGTGAGAGTAGAGAAAGGAGGCCAAGGTAGGATGGGCACCACTATTGCTGATGGTCTGCTCATGTCTCCTTGCCCTGCGCCACATCTATTGTTTTGTAGGGAATGTAATGTCCAACTTATGCTATTCAAGCGCCATATGTATTGCATCAGGTTGGAGCTCTAGCAAGAAAGCCTACCATTTAACTCTTGGTATATTTTCTCTACCAAGTAAGCTAATTTTACTTTGTTACACATCAAGTTACATGGCGTGCTAGGATTAGACTTTTGATTCATTTACCAGGAGACTTTTACTGTATGCCCAGATATGTTTTGATTGTTGCGCACCAAAAGTTTGATGGATTTTCTGAATAAATTGTATGTAATTTTTGCTGTCTGGTTGAACCAGTTTAAATTATATTAGCTGCAGTTCTAAAAAACATAGCTCTTGATATCATAGATATTTTTTTCTAGGTTCACGTGCATATTTCACTTTCTACAGATACACATTTAAAATGATGCACCAATCAGTTCTATGTTGATTTGACGAAATACCATAAGTACCGTAGGGAATCAATTTTTCTTTTTCTCTTATCTTTATTGGATAATGAATTATGCTACTTAATCTGTTCTTGCATATAACATGGAAATCCAGTTGGGTTATTCTACATGAAAACCAAGTGAACATGATAGTTTTTGCACCTTAAATGATTAGTGGATAAATATGGATGATGAGGTGCAGGAGAGACTACTAATAGTATTATCAGCATTTTGTTTGGAAGCATTCTTCGAAAGTGTGCATATTGTTTTTCCAAGGGTTTATCCTTTTTTTCATCGTGCGAAACTTTTTAGCTAATTGACACCTTTATACTTTTATTATTATTTGTTGTAGGCTTTGGTAATAATTTTGCTACATACACATTCAATTTTTATTCAAAGTATTCCTTAGTACAAGGAAAGTTTCAGTGTTCAGGTAGATGACATGGAGGCCGTGGCAAGCACACCCTTGCACCTCCATGCTCCAGTCCAAGCGTGTCCCTCTCCCTGTGTTTTTCCATTGATTATTACTGGAATCGTTGCTTCACCATATCAGTTATGGGTCTTTTTTCAGGTTATGTGGGTGACAACAAAGCAACTGCAGAAACAGTAGACTCAGAAGACTGGTTGTAAACTGACCTATGCTAATTCAGTGAAGATGGATTTCTCTATATTGCGGACCGATTTGAAGGAGTTGATGAAATACTCTACAAAGGATGCCATGCATGATGACATTAATGTTGAAGAATTTTCCCCTGCATCTAGCTATGCATGCTACGGGTTAGTCCGGTCATTTTTTCTTGAGTTCCATTTAATATGGCCTTTGGATGTTCCTATTCAGCTCAAGCAAAGTTTGTTCGGTGATTTTAAACCTGGGAGGTGGTGTGTAAGTATTCGTCAGTCTCCATCTCCTTCCACTCTGCCGATTAGTGTTAGTGGGTTTATTAAGGGAGATGAGGGACCAACAAACAAGACAAAATATATATTGCTGCGGCTCTGTCTTTGGTTCATGGTTCTTCCGCTTTGTTCTTTCGTTTGCAGGTTGCTTGGTGTGGACACTGCTGATTGTTTGCTGTTGACTTTGCCTTCGTGTTGCTGCTAAGTGGTTGCATGTTGGCCAAGTTGTCCGGGGAGTCGTCCGTGAAGAACATGTTTGGTACAGATATTGTCGTCTCCATCATTGACTCCTTTGACAACTACCTGTCTACCTCTACAAGATTGACTCAGCCACACTCCCCAATCAGCTCAAGATGCAATCCGACAATCCTTGCAAACCACGCACCATGACATCGACCTTACCCTGTGACACCCCGATGTGAGAGAGGTACATGTGCGAACTCCCAACCCTGAGTCCCCTTTGATATTTGTTCTTTGACACCGTTCGGATCTGCTTGTAGTTGGAATTTAGCCTTACCTGTAGCTGACCAGTCTAGGGACCATTTTGTTTTTTTTGTAGTTAGTCTGTCCGCTCTGATCTGCTCTAAATCTGAAGGTGTCGACTGTTGAGTGCAATCTGAAGTTTGCTGCTGAGTACGGAGGGTGAAGCATAATGTGAAGTTTGCTGGTAAATACAGTAGGTGAATCATAATTTACCTCTTGGTAACTAATTTTTTTACTTGATGTGGATTTTCCTTTTGATCGGAAACTAGAGAACCTTAGTTAAGCAAGTGCCACGAAAAGCTACCTTTAATTTTAGCAGAGCAGTACTTCTCTTGATAATGAGATATAGCTTCAACTGATATGTATGTACAAGGCACAAGCGAAGCAAAGCTAAGGCCAACCCCCTCGCGTCGTCTCCTCTAAGGCGACGGGAGGGGCGAAACCCTAACCCTCCCCCGCCGCCGCCTCCCCTCCCTGCTCCCCCTCCCTCACCGTCCCCTGAGGCGGCTGCCGGCGAAGCCCAGCAGCCCCGGTGATGGGGGCGGTGGGGATCTGCTCGCGGGGCCCCTCCGAGGCGGTATGGAGGCAGGCTGCCTTGGGGGTGGCTGGTCCTCTTCGGTGCTGCTCGGCGGCTCTCCGCCCGTCGTGCCCCTCTCCAGCTCGGCCTCACCGGCGCTGGGTGGTGGCGGGGCGCGGCTTGTGGCGGCCTGGTCGGGATCTGGTTCGCGGGGGCGGCGGCCCTGAACGGCGCGGACGGCGTCGACCATACGGCGGGTGGCGGCCGTGGCGTGCGTTCTTCCTCCTCCCGGCCGTGCGGGCGGCGTGGAGGCGGCGGTGGGTGGTCGCGGCGGCGCGGGGGCTGCTCGCCGGCCCTTGCTCCGGCTCAGTGGGTCTGTTAGCTGGGGGCAGGGAGGCGGCCACGGGCGGTGTGGGCCGGCCGGCCCAGATGTGGGCCCATTCGGGCTCGATCTGGGCTGTGCGGGTCCTAGCCTGCTGGCCCCTGCGCTGGGTGTGCTCCGCGCAGGTTGGGTCGCCTGGGCGACGTTGCTGGCAACGGCGACGGCGCCGGCGGCCGGGTACGCCCCCCCACTTCCCTTGGCCGTTCTCCCCGGCCCCGAGCGCAGGGATGTTGCTGCTTTGGCCGGGTCGAGTGGTTCTCAACGCCTTCTTGGTGTGGCGGCTCGAGGCGTTTTCTGACGCCGGCGGCGGGGGTGGCGGTGTTGGGTGTCCAGCGATGCTTCTTTGAGGTGGCTGTGCGCAAACCTGCCGGTGACTCCTCCTAGGGCTAGCGCGGGGGCTCCATGTGAGGAACAGGGTGCTCGGTGCGGGTGCGAGGTACCAAGCTCCGGGCGAAAGCCCTGCCTTTGGGCCGGTAACGGCGACGCATGTGGGTGTCGCGTCCTGTTGAGGCGTCATCGAGGAGCTCCGGCACCTCCCTTGCCTAGGGTGTCAGGTTCCGGGTGAAAACCCTAGATTTGGCTTGCCAGATCGGGCGACGGCGGCGTCTTCGACGTCATACCCTCCATGGTGGCATCGTCTTGGAAGCCCGATTCCTTGGTATGAGTCGCTGCTCATCGTCATGGTCTTCGGTGTTGGCCTCATGCGGCGTGCTAGTGCAGTTGGAGTGTCGGTCTCTCGAGCAGTATCGCGGATGGCTTGCGCGACGGGGATCCTCCTCGGACGGCGCAAGCAAGCCTCCGGATGACCAGTGGTGGGCTGGCCTCTGTGGTTGATGGCGGGTCGGTGAAGACTGCATGCTAGTAAGTCTGTTGAGGTTGCAGGGAGGTAGCCACCGCGCCAGCAGCATACCCTGGATCTGGGCTGAGCCTGGATGGCTCGCGGGATTCAGGTGGGACCCATCTTGGCTGCGAATGGCATGCTCCTAGCGATATCGACGATGCGCAAGCACTGCGACTTTCATCGACAAGGGTTCTGTTCGGCCGAGGAGCTCGCTCTGTGGCGTCCTGGAGAAGCGCTCGACGGATTTCGACATTAGCCGTAGTCTTGTTTTGAGTGTTGGGTGTGTTGTATATATGGGTGTATCGGCCTTCTCTTAGGCTTGTAAGTCAAACTTCTTTTTCTATCAATGAATCGAAACGCAAAGCTTTTTGCGTTTTCGCGAAAAAAATATGTATGTACAAACAGTGTGAAATAGAAAAAAATGTCCTAATGAGAATCTTTAATGTGTTATAGACATGGTTGATTGGTTGAGGAGCATCATTCTGTAGATCAAATAGGAGTTACGGTAGCAGTTACAGGTTACTCAGCCATGCGACTGCACTCTCTAATCATCTCTATCACCCTTGTGAACATGGAAGGTGAGTTTTAGAGTGAGTTGACTCAGTGCGAATCTGTATCTCATGAACAATTTGATGTACTGATATTAACTTCATGTTCTCTGTTAGTATTCTTTAACAAGGTTGTTAATTTATAAACCTTAGGTTCCTTTCATATTTGGAAAAATGTTCCATGTCCCTCTGATATATGCAAGCCGCTTGGCCCAACCCCATATCTCTTTTTCTACCTAAATATTTTATCTCTGAGTATCAAAGAGAAGTGTTCATGCTATTTTAGGTGGCATAGTGCGTATACAAAAATTCTATCAATCAAATTGGTAATCAGTCGCTTGGTCATTTGATTCTTTGCTAAATGGATTTGTTCAGATTCATGGTCTTCAGTCTTCACTTTTGATCTAAACTGCATATCAATGTTATTATGTCATAGGTATTCCTTAATTAGGCTATATCTATTCGAGTGCTAACACATTGCTTGATTTGGTTATGCATGACAAAATGACTGAATCATGATGGCACATTGTTGGCAAACATTTGTGCTCCTAGCAGTGACAAGTATATTTAGTTCTTATAATCAACCACCTTTCTATCATCAGACCATAGTGAAGATTGAACAGATAGCTATTTACCTATAATTAATCAATTTTATATTTTATTACCGGTTATGTAAGTTTCATGTAATTGTAGTTCCCCCTCTGATTGGTTTACCTAATTTTAAATTTAGAAAAAATATGATAGAAGTTGTGCTTAGATATTGTGCGCTTCAACTTGTGGTTACCAAACTCTGTGAATAAACAAAACATATTTGTTTGATGATTTGGTTACATCCTAGAATAGTCAAAATGGCTATCTATAATTTTCTGGATATACATAAATCCTGATAAGCTCATGGTTACCTCAGTTAAGCATTTGCTATTCATTTCTTAAAGGAAAATATCCCTTTGTTCTTATGATAATACTTAGGTAAAGTCCACGCACATCCATAGGATATCTGTGTCTTTTTAGGTACGAGCACTGTGTTAGCGAGCCAGGTGCTTTCCTTGATCTCGCGTATGAAGTTTGCATCGAGGAGTCTATTGATCTCCATTCCGACTGCCTTTGCTCTTGGTTCAGACAGTCGCTATATTGTCTGCTTGACTGGCCTTGCGTCTGGATTCACGTTGAGTGAGTGCTCGGCGAATTCCCTGGGAACCCCTAGCATGTCCGCTGGACACCAGGCAAAGATTTCCCAGTGCTCACGAAGAAATTCGATGAGCGCGAGTTCCTATGTGGAACTCAAGTTGTTGGTGATGAGGGCCATCTTGGTCGGGTCTGTTGGGTGGACCTGGACTTTCTTTTGGTGTACCAATGAATCGAATGACAGGTCGGGTGAACTTGGCCTGCTCAAGGGAGGTAGAATGTTGTTTGTCAACTCCTTCAATCTTGAGAGTTCCTCCTCCATGCCGAAGGACTGGGAGATTCTGTTGAATCCCCTATCGCAGCTATCGGACCTCTCGAACCTTCCGTTGATTGTGATGGCGCTGTTTGGACCTGGCATTTTCATCTGCAGGTAGGCGTACTGCGACACTGCCATAAACCTAGTGAATGCGATGCGTACGAGGATGCAGTGGTATTGTGAAGGCCAGTCGACGACTTTGAATTCGATACGTTCTCGCCAAAAGTTTTTCGACGTGCCGAAGATGACGTCGAGGTTGATTTTGCCCAGGGGATATATTCCCTTGCTTAGGACGATGCCGTGGAATTTCATGTCTGAGACCTCCAGACAGGTCAGAGGGATCCTCATTGCACTCAAGGTACTCGGGAACATGAGGTTAATGCCGCTCCCACCATCCATGAAGACGTGACTCATGTCGAAGCCTCCGATCTGCGCCTCGAGTATGAGGGGACAGTGGACTAGACGAGGTACTTGGAGCGGATGGTCGCGCTTGTCAAAGGTGATGCAGGAGTCGCTTCCACTGAGGTACTCAGTGGTGGAGGGCGGGGGATTTGTCACCAAGTTGACTTGGCGAGTGATGCCTTCTGCACTCGATTTGAGGGGCGCCCTTTTTGGATCATCATGTTGCCTACGGCCCGTGGGTATGGCTCGCCTGCATGGTGTTGGACTGGTGCAGCCGCGGGTGGTGGTGGTCTAGGCGGTGGTGGAGGAGCTCCATGTGCCACAACGCCTGGGGCGGTTGCATAGCCCCTGTTGACTGCGTCACGATTCATCCTGGCTAGGCCCTCATGGAGTTTGAGGAACTCGCGGTAGTCCTTGAGAAGGTGGCTAGATTTCTTCTTATCATCGTGCTTGTCGATGTAGAAGTGCACGTTGCATGGTACAGACAGTTTGTCCTCGATAGATGTGTTGGAGAGATGCCCAAGAGGCAATAATAAAGTGGTTATTATTATATCTTTATGTTTATGATAAATGTTTACATCTCATGCTATAATTGTATTAAACAGAAACATTAATACTTGTGTGTTTTGTAAACATAAAAGAGTCCCTAGTAAGCCTCTTATTAAACTAGCTTGCTGATTAATGGATGATCATGGTTTCCTGATCATGGACATTGGATGTCGTTAATAACAAGATCATATCATTAGGAGAATGATGGGATGGACACACACCCATAGTAAGCGTAGCATAAGATCAAGTCATTTAAGTTCGTATTGCTGTAAGCTTTTAAATACATAGTAACCTAATCCTTCGACCATGAGGTTGTGTTAATCACCATCACCGGATGGATACTTTGATGACATCAAACACCGCTTCGTAACTGGTTGGTCATAAAGGTGTCATTGGGTATTCTGAAAGTATGTGTTGAAGCGCATGGACCAAGATTGGGATTTGTCCATCCATATGACGGATAGATATGCTCTGGGCCCTCTCGGTGGAATGTCATCTAGTTAGCTTGCAAGCATGTGACTGGATCACAAGGGATGACATATCACGGAACGAGTAAAGAGTACTTATCAGTAATGAGGTCGAACTAGGTATGGAGATGCTGGCGATCAGGCCTCGGATAAGTATAATATCGCGATACAAATGGAATTGGTTTCGTATGTAAATGGTTCAATCGATCACGAAGTCATCGTTGAGTATGTGGGAGCCATTATGGATCTCTAGGTCCCACTGATGGTTATTGATAGGAGATGTGTCTCTGTCATGTCTGCATATTCACGAACCGTAGGGTGACACACTTAAGGTTCGAAGTTGTTTTAAGTAGATATGGAATATGCGTTGGAGACCGAATGTTGTTCAGAGTCTCGGATTGGATTCGGGACATCATGAGGAGATCTGGAATTGTCCGGAGAATAAGATTCATATATAGGGGATCATTTTCTGAGTTAGGAAATGTTTCGGAGTATTTGTATGAGGGTTCTAGAAGGTTTCGGAATGTTCCGGAAGGTTCTGGAAGGTTTCTTAGAGTTTGCTTGAAAACCAAGGAAGGGATCAAAGGAGTCCTGGTGGGTCAAGACTAGGAGTCGTGGGGGAGGAGGACTCCTCCCCCTTCCCCAATCCGCCGGCCCTGGAGGAGGGGAGTCCTCCTCCCCAAGGCGCCCTCCCCCCCTTAAATAGAAGGGCAGGGGCTCCCCCTCCAAGCCCTCTCCTACTACTCCAAATCTCCGCCGCCTCTCTCCTCCTCCTTTCTTCTGCACAGGCATAGGCGAAGCCCTGCAGAATTCTCTACTCCACCACCACCACCACGCCGTCGTGCTGTTGGGATTCCGTGGAGAAGATCTACTACCTCCGCTGCTCGCTGGAACGAGGAGAGGAAGGTCTGCTTCGACTCCGCACATGTGACCGACTGCGGTAGCGCTGCCGAAACGCGGCGCCGGAAGGATCGTCCACTTGACCGACTGCGGAAGCGCTGCCGGAACGCGATGCTGGAAGGATCATCCACACGATCTTGAGATCGGCAAGTGATTGACTACATCAACCACGAGATCCAATCTCGTTAACGCTTTCGGATCTACGAGGGTTAGTACAGATCTATCTCGTTACACATGTCTAATAGATTAGATCTTGGCTTTTATCTAGATTAGATCTGGGTTTTGTTCGTTCTTGCGGTAGAAATTTTTTGTTTTACATGCTACGAACCCATCAGTGGTATCAGAGCCGTGTCTATGCGTAGATCTGTTGCACGAGTAGAACACAATGATGTTGTGGGCGTTGGTGCTCGTGCTGTCTTTTGCTTTGTGTACTTTGCATCTTGCGGCATGGTGGGATGAAGCGGCTCGGGCTAACCTTACATGTCATCGCACATGAGACTTGCTCCACACTTGACGTGTAACTTGCTTTGCACAAGTGGCTTTGCGGGTGTCTGTCTCTCCCACCATAGTATAGATCCAATTTACACTTTGCACTTGATAGCACTTGTATCAACGTTGTGGTTCAGTTTCGTAGGTAAGATCCGTTCTAGTTCGAAAGCCCCAAACCACGTAAAACATGCAAAGAAAATTAGAGGCGTCTAACTCGTTTTTGCAGGGGTTTTGTGATGTGATATGGCCATTATGTGATTGTGATTATATTTGATGTATGCAATGATCCTTATTGTAATATGGCAACCGGCAGGAGCCTAATGGTTGTCTTTAAATTTTGTTTAAGACCCGCGTGTCTATTCATCATGTAATAGCTTTATTTCAAGTAGTTGTAATAGTTACTGTTGGTGATGGACAACCATGTAGCGGCGCCACGGACCTTGACGCCACGCTGGTGATGATGGAGTTCATGTTCATGCTTTGGAGATGGAGATCAAAGGCACAAGAAGAAAGGCCATATCATATCACATATTATGAATTGCCTGTGATGTTAATCCTTCATGCATCTTGTATTGCTTAGATCGCGACGGTAGCATTATAAGATGATCCCTCTCACTAAATATCAAGTAATAAAGTGTTCGTCCTTAGTTGGCACCGTTGCTAAGACTCGTCGTTTCGAAGCATCTCGTGATGATCGGGTGTGATAGACTCTACATGTGCATACAACGGGTGCAAGCCAGATTTGCACATGCGGAAACTAAGGTTAACCTTGATGAGCGTAGCATGTACAGACATGGTCTCGGAACACGGAATACCGAAAGGTAAAGCATGAGTCATATGGATGATATGATGAACATGTTGATTGTTCGCCTTTAAAGCTACATCATCTCACGTGATGATCGGACTTGGTGTAGTGGATTTGGTTCATGTAATCACTAAAACAACTCGAGGGATGTTGTTTTAAGTGGGAGTTCATTTGTAATTTGGATTAGTCGAACTCAATTTATCATAAACACAATCAAAGTGAATTTGCATAGTTTGTTGTAGTCATTGGCATCCGTTCACCACCTTACGCTTAGTTATAGTTGAGATAATGGAACTATAGAAATTCTGGATATTTGCTTTATGAACTGGTATCGTATTGAGTGTGAATCTAAAGTTTAAAAGTCCTATTGCAAACTTTCAGCAAACTCCGTTTACTGTGTGTAGTTTAATAAATGGTATTAAATCAAGAGTAATAATTCCAGTGTTAGTATCTAATGTATCATGTTTACCTCCATGATTCTTGATACTCAAAAGATTGTTTTTAATATCAAGTTTGTCTAAGAGCTGAAAGCAATGTTTCAGAAACCATCATATGTGAAAGGTATTGCGATATCTAAAACAATGTGTTGGTTACAACATGATAGAGTATACGTCCTCATATTTGATGAGAATTTGTGAAGGTTGGAGACGCTAGTCGTCCTAATCCTCCAAAAGGTTTTGAAAAAGAAACATTATACTCGCAATTCACCTTTATAAGCTATAGCAGCTTGATCATGAAAGTTGTCATGATAAGGATGAATAGAATATGTAAGTAAAATTTTTACTACACTAAAAGATTACTAAAGAATGGATTTTTGAAAGAATGCCAAACATTTGATTATGGTGATCCACTTCAAAGTGCAAGTCCAAAAGTATTAGTATTTGACTATATACACTTTGTACTATGTGTCATGTGAATGACACCACTATTGATGTTGATAGATTCTTTTAAAAGAAAAGGAATTGCTGAAAGAAAATCTATAAAATATTTGGTAGAAAATAAAAGGTTGGAGATGTCCAACTTAGGCATATAGAAGATATACATGTTATGGTTGTATTCCTTGATTGTTAAACAATGTGGTTCTTAGGTATTGGATACCGAATTGGTTGGTATGAAGTGTCATACAGGACAACACAATTCATGAACTGCAATGGCCTAAGTAACTAGCAAGAGAATATGTGGTGATGTTCATCGAAAACAAACAAAGGGTTGTTGTGTTGCTCGTTAACATCAAAGCTTGCCTTCAAGATTTGTTTCAATAATTGTTATTTTGATCAGGTATTATGACGACAAAAGGTTGTTCAAATAATTGCCGTATTCCATAAAGGATGGATGAACTTTTACAAGTCTTGTGGGAGAAATCACATCCATAAACACTATTGCTAAAATGTCGCAAGACAAATGATTAAAAGATCACTTATGAAGTGACATCGCTGTTTAAATTATATTTGAAAGAAAACATGAAGAAACTCCATGTTGATGGAATTTTGGAGTCTTTGATTTTGATCAATTGACGCATGTGAGACTTTCCTCGAGATAATTGAAACTCTGTCCATAGGCCAGAGAGGAACGGATGACTAGTGAAACTCCGTCCATAGGCCATAGGCCACTGGTGCCCGCGGTGGTGGCGCCCTTCTTCTTCCCCGCCAAAATGGCAGCCGCAGATCCACTAGTGAAGCCTCCCTTCTTCTTGCCCATCTTGCGCTGGCGGTGTGAGCGCAGGAGGTAGCTGGGGAAGGTACAGAGTTGGTCTAGTGCCATGGAGGAGATGTGCGCAATGGAACAACAAGAACATCAATGGCGGAGGTGCGCGAGTGTGAAGAAAATGTGGGGAAATTACCACATGGAGAACCCCTACTTTACCTCACAACAGATGACATCCAATGGCCAGGAGAAAACCAACCCGACGCATGGCACACATCAACGTCGATGCGTGGCAAGGGTAACCCACGAACCGTTGCCCCACTCCACCCATTATGCGCGAGAATCGAGGAGACACAGTTAAACCAGAATATTACGCACGCCTGGTCAAATCCAAGTCAGAGAGTGGGATCCACTACTCGTCATGTCCCATCAAAGCCGCTCACGCAGGAAATTGAGCTCATCTCACCGTCAGCAATGACGTCATCAACTCCAACAGGAACACTTGTTGACTGCTTTAGTCCTTACTCGAGTCTTCGACTTGACCAAGCACTCGGGGGCTACTCCTAATAGATGCGCTGACCACGCACGCGAGGAATTTTTCTAAGACATACAAGAACCCTTCCCTCGAATCAATGATTTGACTTTGGACTTTAGGTTACTCCCATAGGGAGCGCTGAAAGTACATTCGACTCAAACAAGCAAAAGAGAACAGCAGTCGCAAAGTACTTATAGTCCCCACTCGAGTCTACGACTTGAATAGGCACTCGGGGGTTACTCCCATAGGGATCACTGGTCACACACCCTATGATTTTTCTGACACATAACTACGTGTTGACGACATCCACACTCGAGAACATTGGCGACTCAGCCTCATAATTTCCCTGCAAAGAGACTGCGTCTCCTAGGTCACCCGAATCATCTCCGTGATGATAAAATTCGGATGTCGCGTCTACACCGTGAAGATAAGACCTGAATAAGGCCTGGGAACGTATCTGCCATGCTCTACCAGAAAAATATATGTGCCTACAGGTACGATGAAATACACCTTGATGGACGCATCGAGTGCTCACACTTATATATTGGGATTCGAACTCTATAAGACCTCCGCGGCCTGAGTCAAATTACCACAGCACTTCTCCAAGTTCGTGTCCGGGGACTCGAGTTTGAGTAGATTGTGTTGTTTTGCCACAAGGCAGTTAACTGATCCCGATGCATCGGATGAATCAGGCACATATATCAACAATCCCTATGGCATCGATCAAAGCACTCGAAAATATGCTCAGCTATGCACTCGAAAGACTCGGGGGCTACTGACGTGGGCATACCTTATAGGTACTCAAGCTTGGAATATATGGTCCAGGTATGAAATAATCCCACGGTGTTACCAGGGCCCAATACAGGATTCAGGTGACCCACAGAGACTCCGATTACTTGTTGCACAAGCTTAAGATAGAAAGTTTAAAGGGACAAACCCTAACTAGGAACGGACTCGACATGCTAACCGAGACCTAGCCTATCTATATAAAGGCTAGGAGGGGGTGGCGAGGAGGACAATCACAACCCTAGTTTTCACCACGATCACTAGATTGCATCTGCGCACCCCCTGTAACTTTCGACTCCTTCGATAATTCCAATAGCAGACAAGCAGGATTAGTGTCCTCTACAAGGCCTGAACCTGGGTAAACCTCGTGTCCCTGTGTGCTTGTTTGCTAGCCGATTGATTCTCCCAGCGCTCCCTCCTTCTCCAAAACCCAAGTCCATAACAATGGGCATTGATGAGTTAAACCCTCGTCAATTGGCACCGTGTGTGGGAAGGGGGGAGTGCTGATGTCGTGGCTTCTTCAATCCCGTCAACCGTGATCTACAACTCTGCAACAACGGAGATTCGCCTCCTCTTTGGCGCCTTCGACTTCACCGTCCAAACGCTAGCCATTCGCCCGGCTTTCGAGTCCGTGGGCGATGGGATCGGCCTGGCGATTGGGAGCTTACGCTTCCAAGTTAGTCAGATGGGCACACTTCGCCTCCCTGACCAGCCGATGGTTCCTGCGATTGCTCCAGCATCGTGGTTTCCACCGCCAATCGGCACACTTGGTGAGCTCAACGCCCCGACAACAGTTGGGAGCACGGACAGCGACAATAGTCACGGATCCGATCTAGGTGATCTGGCCACAGAATATGGAGCCTACAGCTCTGGATCTGAAAGTTGTAGGAGCAGTAGCTTCCCCAGTCACTTCATGTGCGCCGTCATCAACGCAGGCGACACCGGTGTCAATCATGACAACACCGGTACTGGACCAACCAACGGCGAAAACGGTGGCCCCACCAACAATGGGACAAAAGGAGACCCGAACCTCATGGCAAATGAGTGCACTGAAGAGCGCGTGTTGATCAAGCTCAACAATAACGAGTGGGCCCGCTTTTGAGAAGCTTTACGGGGCAATCCCCCCCTAAACTCATCACAACAGATGTTGATGGGTTACAATTGGCTGCTCGAGGAGGAGTACAAGCGCCAGAAACAAGTAATCGCTCAACTCGACACACGCAAAAAGGCGGTGAACGAGTCGAGTCTTCAGTGGGCTTAACTCTCTTCCATGGGAGGATCCTCCTCCAAGGGCAACGATTACGTGGCCACCAAACGGCGCTCTCGACTGGATCACCTCACCGACAAGGAGCGAGAAGGAGCCGTGTGAGTCCTCAACTTTGGCTCCATGACGGTGGATACGTAGGGCAACATGCTCCCAAAGACACTGCAAGCAGCGGTGACAGGTGCCACCATGTACCTCCTTAACAACCAGCAACCGACTGGGGATCCGCGAGGTGCCATGCACCGATCTACGATCGTGGGCTTGGGGCTAGTCGAAGCTGCCCTCGTCAAGGAGCCAACACCCGAGCCAAAGAAAAGCAAAGCTCTAGTCTGGCGCTATTCATTGCCCTCCTCTAGTGATGATAGCCACGACTTGTCTCGGCGACGTCGCTCATGGCGGCATGACCACGACTACGACGCGCATGATGACATCACGCAACGCAAGGTTGACAAGATGCACGCAAGGCGCTCCCGTTCGACTGACTCGGAGGATGACGAAATAGAGCTCTACGGCGCTAGATGCTTCAGCAGAGTCATCAGGCAGAAGCGAATGCCTAAGGGGTTCAAACTCTCATCGGAGAACCTGAAATTCGACGACCTGTAGGACCCGAAGATCTGGCTGGAACATCACATCTCCTCCGTCAAGCTGCATGGCAAAAGCTTGAGCACAGTAATACAATGCCTCCAGCTACAACTGCAAGGCGCCGCACGTGCATGGCTCAACAACCTCCTACACAGATCAATTCGAAGTTGGGAAGAGCTGGTCTACAGCTTCGTGCGAAACTTCAAGGGCACTTACAAAAGGCCCGCATCAATCAAGGAATTAAGAGGCTCCCACCAGAGGTCTGGCGAGTCACTGCGCTCATACATCCAGAGATGGTCCATCATCAAGAACTCCGCAAAAGACATCTTCGAGGATCGCGCAATCAACACGTTCAATGGCAGCGTGCGCCGCAGAGAGCTCAGGGAGGAGCTGGGCCACTCGAAGCCCAAGACAATCGATCACATGATGGATATCGCGAATCGGTGGGCCGATGGAGAGGACTCGGTGAAAAACCATGCCTACTCCGATGATGACGACGACCCCGGGCGCAGACGCGATCGCCGAGGGAAACGTCGAATGCACGTCTACAAGGACCGTGAAGAGGTTGACATGGCCGCGGCTGGCTACGCTGTCAAACATGACGATAACCGCAACAACGGATACCGCATCGGTGGATACCGCGATAGCAGGAAAACCACGCAAGTGTGGCAGCGCCGCACTCGCGATGTGACACCCGGAATATCCATCCAGGACAAACTGTTCGGACCGTGCAACGTACCCTTTTACATCGACAAGCACGATGGCAAGAAAAAGTCGAGCCACCTTCTCAAGGACTACCGCGAGTTTCTCAAGCTCCACGAAGGCCTGGACCGAATGAATCATGACGCGATCAACCAGGGCTACGGAGCTACCCGGGCACTGTGGATCATGGAGCACCACCGCCACCACCCAGGCCACCACAACCTGCGGCTGCGCCAGTGCAGAACCTGAAGGAAATATGCCCTAAGAGGCAATAATAAAGTTGTTATTATGTATTCCTTGTATATGATAAATGTTTATTTTGCATGGTACAATTGTATTGAAAGGAAACACCAATACATGTGTGTTTAATAAACAAAAAGGGTTCCTAGTTATGCCTCTCTTCCAGACTAGCTCGTTGATTAACAAGATGATCAAGGTTTCCTGATCATGGACATTGGATGTTGTTAATAACGAGGTCACAACATTTGTGAAATGATGTGATGAACATTCATCCGAAGTATAGCATTATGATCAAATTCATTATGTTTACATTGCTATAACATCATACGAAGTAATCTTAGTCCTTAGACCATGAGATCATGTTAATTGCTAACACCGGAAGAGTATCTTGATAACATCAAACGTCACACCGTAACAGGGTGACTATAAAGGTGGGTTCAGTGCTACGAAGGTGTTATGTTGAGGCTCATGGATCAAGAGTGGAATTTGTCAATCCTGATGACGGATAGATATACTCTGGTCCCTCTCGATGATATCACATTAAGATAGCTTGCAAGCAAGTGATGTGATCACTAGAATGTTATATCACGGGAACAAGAAAAGAGTGCATGTCGGTAACAAGCTCAAACTAGGTATTTGGATACCAATGATCGAATCTTGGACATGTATTATATCATGAGACAAAGGGATTAAGTTACTAGCGTCAAAGGTTCTCACGATCACAGAAGTCATCGTTGAATATGCAGGAGTTAGTACGGATCTCTAGGTCCCGCTTCTGATTATTGATCTGAGAGGAGTCTCAATCATGTCTGCGTTATTCGCGAACCGTAGGGTGACACACTTAAGGGTTGCCGGACACCATTTTGGAGCACATATGTTTCAGACGAAAGGATTGCAAAGCGCATGAATTGTTTCGATAGAAACCAGAATTGTTTCGGGTGAAATTGCAGAATGTGGTTCTGCATGTGATATTGAAATGTTGCAAGGGGGTTTTATGTGAATGTTTATTAATTAAAGTAATTAACTAAATTCTGAATAAAATAAATAAAAGAGTTTTATTAACTGAGAGTTGCATTAAATTTGGTGTAAATTTAATGCATTTGAGTGGAATGTTGGGTGGAGCTTGAATTGATGTGAGTGGAGCTTCCACCACATAAATGAGGAAGAGGTGGGGGCACCCCCTTGGCCGCTGGCCATGGGAGGGGAGGAGCCCCCTCTCCTATAAAAAGCCCCCCTCTCCACCCTCACAAAGCACACCTCCTCGTGAAGGATCTCTCTCCCCCTCTAGATTTCCCCCGTGGTCTCGGAGTAGCGAGATACATGTTCCCGGTGGCCTTGTGCCTGGAAGGAGTTGTTGCTTCCGCTGATTCGCTGGAGCGAGGAGGTGGAGGTTGTCCGGTGTCTTGAACGTGTGTGCGAGGATGGATACGCTGCTGATTTGCGGCGCTCGGACTTCCACACGATCTTGAGATCGGCAAGCGTATGACTACATCATCCACGAGTTCCAACTCGTTACCAAAACTCTGTTGTCTTCGAGGGTAAGTTATCCATGGATGTATATCCACCCATTGCTCTGTATCTAGTAGATAGATCTCGGCGTATAGTTCTCATCGTAGGAATTTTTTTGTTTCTGGGATGCGAACCCAACAGTGGTATCAGAGCCTGATCTATGCGTAGGTGCTTTGCACGGGTAGTACACATATGTTTATATGTGGGCGGTGATGATCATGTTATTGCATCTTCTATGTATTTTGGATATTGGTGGCATAGTGGGATGAAGCGACCTAGACCAACCTTACATGTCATCGTACATGAGACAGGTTCCATGACTGACATGCAACTAGTTTTGCATAAGTGGCTAGCGGGTGTCTGTCTCTCCTACTATAGTCAATATGTGATTTACAACGAGTTGCTAATAACTTGGTTATCCTCGTTGTGGTTCATGTTCGTAGGTAAGGCCGATTCTATCTCCGAAAGCCCTAAGCCATGTAAAACTTGCAATTGATAAATTAGAGGCATCTAGTTTAGATCGTTGCTGGGCTAGTGTCTTGATATGGTATTGTTGTAAGTAGATGTATGATAGATATTCTTACAACACACTTAACGTATAAGTTCCATAGACCTTGGCCTTACACACAAAGGAATGATAGAGATCATACCACGATGCAAATGATAGAGATCAAATGCATGGACCATATCGTCTCACTTTACACATTAGATGTTTGCATCTTATACTGCTAGTTTGCCGCTTTTGGTAGCATAATAAGATGATCCCTCATTTAGATATAAAGATAAAATGTGTTCTTCCTTGAGTATGCACCGTTCTATGGATCATGTTTCGAGACATCACGTGATGATCGGGTGTACTCGACTCCGCGCTTTCATACAATGGGTGTAAGACAGTTTTACACACGTGGATACTAAGGTTCTTACTTGACAAGCCTAGCATGTACAAACATGGCCTCGAAACACGGACCGAAAGGTTAAGCATGAGTCATATAGTTGATATGATGACCATATAGATGCTCGCCTTTGAAGCTACACCGACTCACGTGATGATTGGACTTGGTGTAATGGATTTGGTTCATGTAATCACTAAAAAGACACGAGGGATGTCGTTTTTTAGTGGGAGTTCATTAGTAATTTGGATTAGTTGAACTCAATCTATCATAAACTTAGTCTAAATAAACTTTACAAATTCTGTTGTAGATGGCACCACTTGCTTTTAATTTCAATGTGTTCATGGAGAAAGATAAACTTGCTGCGAATGGTAGCAACTTCACCAACTAGGCTATGAATTTGAGGATTCTCCTCACTGCTGCACAAAAGCAATATGTGCTAGAGGTGCCGCTAGGCCCCCCACCAGCTCCTGATGCCCTGACGAGGAAAAGAATGTCTATATAACTCGTCAGGAGGACTACAACTTAGTTCATTGCGGCATACTGTATGGGCTAGAGCCAGAACTTCGAAAGCGTTTTTGAAAATGGCAATGCCTTTGATACCATGGGAGAATTGAAAATGATTTTCGATACCCATGCTGCCGTAGAGAGTTATAATGCTTCTGAAAAGTTCTTTAGCTGCATGATGGAGGAGAACAGCTCGGTTAGTGAGCACGTACTCAAAATGTCTGGGTATGCTGATAAGCTTGTGTCCTTGGGAATAACGATTCCCATTGACTTAGGCATACATCGTGTTCTCCAATCTCTGCCACCTAGCTGCAAGAGCTTCGTGATGAACTATAACATGCAGGGCATGAAGAAGTCTCTTCCCGAGCTTTTGTCAATGCTTAAGACTGCAGAAGTGGAGATTAGGAAAGAACATCAAGTGTTGATGATCAATAAGACCACCGGTTTCAAGAAGGACAAGAAAGGCAAGCAGAAGGGAAAGAAGGGCGGCAAATCTATTGCCGCACCTGAAAAGAAACCCCGACTGGCCCTAAGTCTGATACCAAGTGCTACTATTGCTAGGGGACTGGCCATTGGAAGCGTAATTGTCCCATGTATTTGGCGGACAAGAAGGTCGGCAAGGCAAACAAAGTTATATGTGATATACATGTTATTGATGTGTACTTGACTAGTACTCGCAGTAGCACATGGGTATTTGATACGGGATCGATTGCTAATATATGTAACTCGATTCAGGGGCTGTGGAACAAGCGACAGCTAGCAAGGGATGAGGTCATGATGTGGGTCGGCAATGGATCAAGAGTTGATGTGATTGCCGTCGGAACGCTGCCTCTCCATATGCTGTCAGGATTAGTGATAAATCTAAACAATTGTTATTTTGTGCCTGCACTAAGCATGAACATTCTATCCGGATTGTGTTTGATGCGAAGTGGTTATTCCTTTAAATCTGAAAACAATGGTTGTTCGATTTATATGGATAATATCTTTTATGGTGATGCACCTGTGTTGAATGGTTTATTTCTATTGTATCTCGATAGTAGTATTATGAATATTCATTGTGTTGATGCTAAAAGGGTTAAACTTGATAATGATATATCTACATATATGTGGCACTGCCGTCTAGGTCATATTGGCGTTAAACGCATGAAGAAACTCCATTCTGATGGACTTTTGAAATCACTTGATTTTGAATCATTTGATACATGTGAGCCATGCCTTATGGGCAAGATGACTAGAACGCTATTTTCCGGTTCAACGGAACAGGCGAAAAATTTATTGGAAATCATACATACTGATGTGTGTGGACCAATGAGTGTGTCGGCGCGAGGTGGATATCGTTATTTTTTTACTTTCACAGATGATTTGTGTAGATACGGGTATATCTATTTGATGAAACATAAGTCTGAAACTTTTGAAAAGTTCAAGGAATTTCAGAATGAAGTGGAAAATCATCGTAATAGAAAGATCAAATTTCTGCGGTCCGACCGTGGAGGAGAGTATCTTAGTTACGAGCTTAGCACACATATGAAAAATTGTGGAATAGTTTCACAACTCACGCATGCCGGAACACCACAACGTAATGGTGTGTCGGAACGTTGTAATCGTACTTTATTGGATATGGTTCGATCTATGATGTCTCTAACTGACTTGCCGCTGTCATTTTGGGGTTATGCACTGGAAACCGCTGCATTCACATTAAATCGGGCACCATCTAAATCCATTGAAACGACACAGTATGAATTATGGTCTGGAGACAAACCTAAGCTGTCATTTCTTAAAGTTTGGGGATGCGATGTATATGTGAAGAAACTTCAGCCGGATAAACTCGAACCCAAAGCGGAAAAATGCATCTTCATATGATACCCTAAGGAAATGATTGGGTATACCTTCTATCACAGATCCGAGGGCAAGGTTTTTGTTTCCAAGAATGGTTCCTTTCTTGCGAAGGAGTTTCTCGCGAAAGGTGTGAGTAGTCGGAAGGTAGAACTCGAAGAGGTTATTGAACCTTCTCTTCATGAAATGGCGAGTAGCGTAGCACCGGAAGTTGTTTCGGAGTTGACTTCACCTAATGAAGAGAGAGCTAATGATATTGATCATGAAACTCCGAAAGAGGATACTACCGAACCTCGCAGGTCAAGCAGGACACGTGCAGCTCCTGAACTGTACTTCACTTCTGTTATGAATTTCATGATTGATGAAATAGATGACCCTACGATGTATGAAGAAGCGATGATGAGCCCGGATTCCAACAAATGGCTAGAAGCCATGAAATCTGAGATGGAATCCATGTATGAAAACCAGGTTTGAACCTTGGTGGACTTACCTCACGATCAAAAGGCCGTTGAGAATAAAATGATTTTCAAAAGAAAAACTGATGCTGATGGTAATGTGATCATCTATAAAGCTCGACTTGTCGCAAAGAGGTTTCGACAAATTCAAGGAGTTGACTATGATGCGACCTTTCTCCCGTAGCGATGCTTAAGTCGGTTAGGATTATGTTATCAATTGCTGCATATTTTGATTATGAAATATGGCAGATGGATGTCAAAACTGCGTTCCTCAATGGTAATATTGAAGAAGAGTTGTATATGATACAACCTAAGTGTTTTGTCGATCCTAAGGATGCTGATAAGGTATGCAAACTTCAGCGATCCATCTATGGACTGAAGCAAGCATCCCGGAGTTGGAATCTCCGCTTTGATGAGGTGATCAAAGAGGTTGGATTTGTCCAAACTTTTGGAGAGGCTTGTATTTACAATAAAGTGAGTGGGAGCAATGTGGCATTTCTGATTATATGTGGATGACATATTATTGATTGGAAATGATATAGATCTTTTAAATAGTGTTAAAAGTCATCTAAACAGCAAATTTTTGATGAAAGACCTTGGTGAAGCGTCATATATATTAGGCATTAAAATCTATAGAGATAGATCAAGATGCATAATTGGGCTATCGCAGAGTACATACCTTGATAAGATATTAAAAGAGTTTAATATGGACGGAAGTAAGAAGGGGTTCTTACCTATGTTGCAAGGCAAGACATTGAGTAAGACTCAAAGTCTGGCTACAGCAGAAGAAAGAGAGATAATGGATAAGATCCCCTATGCCTCATACATAGGCTCTATAATGTATGCCATGCTATGTACAAGACCAGATGTGGCACATGCTATTAGTTTGACTAGTAGGTACCAATCTGATCCAGGTTTGGAACACTGGATAGCGGTCAAGAATATCCTTAAGTACTTGAGAAGAACTAAGGATGTGTTTCTTGTATACGGAGGTGAAGAAGGGCTAGTCGCTAAGTGTTATGTTGATGCTAGCTTTGACACCGATCCGGATGACTCTAAGTCTCAATCCGGATACGTATTTCTCTTGAATGGAGCAGCAGTTAGTTGGAGGAGTTCCAAACAACCTGTGGTGGCTGGATCAACGACGAAGGTGGAATATGTTGCTACTTCAGAAGCGGCGCAGGAAGCGGTTTGGATGAAGGAGTTCATAACGGAACTAGGTGTGGTTCCTAGTGCATTGGACCCAATGGTGATCTATTGTGACAACAATGGAGCCATAGCCAACGCCAAGGAACCAAGGTCTCACAAGAATTCCAAGCATATTAAGCGCCGGGTTCACTCCATCCGCGAGCATATCAAGGATGGAGATATAAAGATTTGTAAAGTAAACACGGACCTAAATGTAGCAGATCCGTTGACTAAAGTTCTCCCTAGGGAAAAACATGATCAACATCAGAACTCAATGGGTGTTATTATCACTATGTAAACTAGATTATTGTCTCTAGTGCAAGTGGGAGACTGAAGGAAATATGCCCTGAGAGGCAATAATAAAGTTGTTATTATGTATTCCTTATATATAATAGATGTTTATTTTGCATGCTATAATTGTATTGAAAGGAAACATCAATACATGTGTGTTTAATAAACAAAAAGGGTTCCTAGTTATGCCTCTCTTCCAGACTAGCTCGTTGATTAACAAGATGATCAAGGTTTCCTGATCATGGACATTGGATGTTGTTAATAACGAGGTCACAACATTTGTGAAGTGATGTGATGAACATTCATCCGAAGTATAGCATTACGATCAAAGTCATTATGTTTACATTGCTATAACATCATACGAAGTAATCTTAGTCCTTAGACCATGAGATCATGTTAATTGCTAACACCGGAAGTGTATCTTGATAACATCAAACGTCACACCGTAACAAGGTGACTATAAAGGTGGGTTCAGTGCTACGAAGGTGTTATGTTGAGGCTCTTGGATCAAGAGTGGAATTTGTTAATCCCGATGACGGATAGATATACTCTGGGCCCTCTCGGTGATATCACATTAAGATAGCTTGCAAGCAAGTGATGTGATCACTAGAATGTTATATCATGGGAACGAGAAAAGAGTGCATGTCTGTAACGAGATCAAACTAGGTATTTGGATACTAATGATCGGATCTCGGACATGTATTATATCATGATACAAAGGGATTAAGTTACTAGCGTTGAAGGTTCTCACGATCACAGAAGTCATCGTTGAATGTGGAGGAGTCAGTATGGATCTCCAGGTCCCGCTTCTAATTATTGATCTAAGAGGAGTCTCAATCATGTCTGCATTATTCGCGAACCGTAGGGTGACACACTTAAGGTTTGCCGGACACCATTTTGGAGCACATATGTTTTAGACGAAAGGATTGCAAAGCACATGAATTGTTTTGATAGAAACCGGAATTGTTTCGGGTGAAATTGCAGAAAGTGGTTCTGCATGTGATATTGAAATGTTGCAAGGGGGTTTTATATGAATGTTTGTTAATTAAAGTAATTAAAAAAATTCTGAACATAATAAATAAAAGAGTTTTATTAATTGAGAGTTGCATTAAATTTGGTGGAAATTTAATGCATGTGAGTGGAATTTTGGGTGGAGCTTGAATTGATGTGAGTGGAGCTTCCACCACATGAATGAGGAAGAGGTGGGGAACCCCCTTGGCCGCCGGCCATGTGAGGAGAGGAGACCCCCCTCTCCTATAAAATGCCCCCTCTCCTCCCTCACAAAGCACACCTCCTCGTGAAGGATCTCTCTCCCCCTCTAGATTCCCCCCATGGTCTCGGATTAGCGAGATACATGTTCCCGGTGGCTTTGCATCTGGAAGGAGTTGCTGCTTTCGCTAATTCGCTAGAGCGAGGAGGTGGAG
The DNA here is from genome assembly GCA_910589775.1 of Avena eriantha. Lineage (NCBI taxonomy): Eukaryota > Viridiplantae > Streptophyta > Magnoliopsida > Poales > Poaceae > Avena > Avena eriantha. The sequence goes on from OU342745.1 coordinate 223,863,379, forward strand.
GTTGTCCGGTGGCTTGAACGGGTGTGCGAGGACAAATACGCCGCTGATTTGCGGCGCTCGGACTTCCACACGATCTTGAGATCGGCAAGCATACGACTACAGCATCCACGAGTTCCAACTCGTTAACAAAACTCTATTGTCTTCGAGGGAAAGTTCTCCGTGGATGTATTCCACATGTTGCTCTGCATCTAGTAGATAGATCTTGGTGTATAGTTCTCATCGTAGGAATTTTTTTGTTTTCTATGCTACGAACCCAACAGAACCATGGAGGCGAGCTGTACCCATGAGCGCTGGGAAACATGGGGATGATCCAAAATGGACGACCCTCAAATCGCGTGCAGAAGGCAATCACTCGCCATGTCAATTTGGCGATGAATTCTATGCCTTCCACCCCTGAGTACTTCAGTGGAAGCGAGTCCTACATCACCTTTGACAAGTGCGGCCACCCGCGCCAAGTACCTCGCCCAGGCCACTGTCCCCTCATACTCGAGGCACAGATCGGGGTCTTCAAGATGAGTCGTGTCTTCATGGACGGAGGAAGTGGCATCAACCTCATGTTCGCAAGTACCTTGCACGCAATGAGGACCTCTGACATGTCTGGAAGTTTCAGACATAATGTTACACGACATTGTCCCAGGGAAGGGCGTGTACCCCCTAGGCAAGATCAGCATCGATGTCATCTTTGGCATGCCGCAGAACTTTCGGCGAGACCGCATTGAATTCAAAGTCTTCGACTGGCCCTCACAATACCACTGCATCCTCGGACGTGTCACATTCGCGAGGTTCATGGCAGTGCCACACTACGCCTATCTACGAATGAAAATGTCGGGCCTAAATGGCATCATCACAGCAACGGAAGCTTCGAGAGATCCGACATCTGTGATAGGGGGTTCAACAGAATCTCCTAGTCTTTTGGCATGCAGGAGGAACTGGCGAGGTTGAAGGAGTCGACAGTCAACAGTCTGCCTCCCCCGAGCAAGCCAAACTCAACCGACCTATCCTTCGACACATCGGTGCACACCAAGAAAGTCCAGGTCCATCCAACGGACCGAACCAAGATGACCCTCATCACCAACAACTTGAGTCCCGCATAGGAACTCGCGCTCGTCGAATTCCTCCGTGAGTGCTGGGAAATCTTCGCCTGGTGTCCAGCGGACATGCCAAGAGTTCCCAGGGAATTTTCCGAGCACGCACTCAATGTGAATCCTGATGCAAGGCCAATCAAACAAACAATCCGGCGACTATCAGAGCGAAGGGAAAAATCAGTCGTTATGGAAGTCAACAGACTCCTCGACGCTAATTTCATATGCGAGATCAAGAAAGCACGTGGGTCACAAACCCCGTGCTTGTTCCCTAAAAGGACACGGATATCCTGCGGATGTGCGTGGACTTCACCTCTCTGAACAAGCATTGCCTGAAGGACCACTTCCCGTTGCCACAGATCAATCAAATAATCGACTCCACCGCGGGATGTGAACGTCTCTGCTTCCTCGACGCCTACTTAGGCTATAATTAAATTCGTCACGCCTTCCGGTGTCTTCTGCTACACAACGATGCCGTTCGGGCAGAAAAACACAGGATCCACCTATCATCGGTGCATGCAGGCCTGCCTCAAGAACCAACTTGATCGCAATATCCAAGTCTACGTTGAAGACATCATCATCAAAACCAAGGAGGAAGCCTCGTTACTCGACGATCTCCGTGAGACCTTCAATAACCTCAACCGCGACCGGATCAAGCTAAATCCGGACAAATGCGCCTTCGGCGTACCATCTGGGCAGCTTCTCGAGTATCTCATCTCCGTGAGAGGGATCGAGGCAAACCCAAAGAAAATAAAGGCCATACTGGCCATGGAGAAGCCAAAGAACGTAAAAGGCGTCCAACAGCTGGCTGGGCGAATCGCAGCGCTTAGTCGATTCATTAGTGGGATGGGCGAAAAGGCACTGCCTTTCTACCAACTTCTTTGCAAGGCCGACAAATTCGAGTGGACAAACGAAGCACAAGAAGCATTCGAGGACCTCAAGCGTCTACTGTCCACCTCGCCGGTGTTGGTGACACCTCATGAAAAAGAGCCGCTACTGCTATACATCTCCGCCATCAACTAGGTGGTAAGCACTCTTCTTGTAGTGGAACGAGCCGAAGAAAATAAAGTCCATAGGGTACAACGCCCAATCCACTACCTCAGCGAGGTGCTCACGCCAAAAAAACAACCGTACCCGCATTATCAGAATCTGGCATACGTCGTCTTCATGACAGCCCGGCGACTACGCCACTACTTCCAGGAGCACCCAATCATAGTGGTTAACGATGCCCCACTTGGGCACATCCTCAACAATCCCGACGCCACCGGTTGAGTCGTGCTTTGGGGGATATAGCTGTCTCCGCGAGACATCACATACGAGAAGTGTGATGCGATCAAGTCGCAAGTTCTCTCGGACTTCCTGGTGCACTGGATGGAAAACCAGCTCCCTGACAAGCCAGATATGTCCTATCTATGGACAATGCACTTCGATGGATCCAAGCGCAAGGAAGGAGCTGGCGCGGGTGTCATCCTGACATCAGCACAAGGTGACAAGATGAGGTACGTTCTGTGAATGCAGTTCACCGCCTCCAACAATGAAGCTGAATAAGAAGCCTTGCTCCATGGGATGCGGATGGCGAAAGCCTGCGGTGCTAAGCGACTCGTCATCTATGACGACTCCAAACTGGTGGTCAACCAAACAATGAACGAGTGCGATGCCCTGAGCGACAACATGATCGCCTACCACGACCTTTATGACACACTCGAGGGATACTTTGATGGCTGCGAGCTGTGGCACATTGGCTGTGAAAGCAATGAGGAGGCAGACACACTCGCCAACATCGGCTCCACCTGTGCCCCAATGCCACCTGGAGTATTTCTAGAGCGCATATGTCAACGCTCCATCAATACCAAGGATCCAAAAAAAAAGACGTGCACGCCAATGGACTCGGGGGCTATGCCACCTCTTGAGCCAATGGCACTCGCTGACACGGAGCCAAACACAGGACTCGAAGGCCCCATGGAGGTCATGATGATCGAGCCATCCTGGACGCAACCATATGTCACATACCTGCTCAGCAAAAGGTTGCCAGATGACCCGACTAATGTGCATCATATAGCGCGATGATCCAAGGCATTCACCCTCATCCATGGCAAACTATACAAGCGCAGCATCATAGGAGTTCTTCAGCGGTGTGTCTCCAACGGGGATGGCAGACCAATCCTCCTTGACATACATGAAGGCCCTTGCGGCCACCATGCTGGCAGTCGCGCCCTTGTCGCCAAAGCTCTACGAGCGGGATTCTACTGCCTAACGACCATGCGCAACGCCAAGGATATCGTCCAGTGTTGCGATGTCTGCCAACGATTCACGGACAAGCCACATGCACCTGGCGCAGAACTCAGGCCAATACCCGTGGCTTGGCGCTTTGCACAATGGGGTCTTGACATGGTCGGCAAGCTATAGAGGTCCTCGTGAGGAGGATACGTCTACCTCCTAGTCGCGGTCGACAAATTCACCAAGTGGATTGAGGCCATGCTGGTGACTAACCAATCAGGAGCCAAAGCCATCAAGTTCTTCGAGTCCATTGTCTTCTGCTTTGGGGTGCCCCATAGCATCATCACCGACAATGGGACGAACTTCACCTCCAAGGAGTTCTAGGAATTCTGCGAAAACCTGGGAATAAACATTAGCTACGCCTCCGTGGCGACCAACGGTCAAGTTGAAAAGGCCAATGGCCTTGTCTGCGGCAGGATCAAGAAAAGGCTCCTCCAGCCACTCGAAAAAGCTGCCGGGTGCTGGCCTGACGAGCTGCAATCAGTACTATGGAGCCTGCGCACAACTCCAAATAGTGCTACAGGCTACACTTCGTTCTTCATGGTACATGGTGCCGATGCGGTACTACCCGCAGAGGTATGCTACAAGGCCCATGGGTAGTAGCATATAGTGAGGCAGAATCAACCCTCGCACTTGAAGACTCCATTGACCTCCTCGATAAAGCACGCGAGATTGTAGTGGAGAGATCCACGATCTACCAGAAGAACCTCCGCAACTATCACAGCAGAAGGCTACGCCCCAGATCCTTCGTCGAAGGACACCTGGTTCTGCGACTGAAGTAGCAAGGGCACCTCAAGTTCGAGTCTCCTTGGGAAGGACCTTATGTGATTACTGAAGTAATCCCAGGTGGTACCTATCTCCTTAAAGACTTTAAGAGTGGAGTCACATACTCCAATCCCTGGAATGTCACACAATTGCACCGTTTCTACCCTTAGATGTTTTTACTTTAAAAATAAGGCTATTCAGCCAGGCTACTTAGCCACACATTGTACCTCATGATATTCTATGAATAAATAAAGCTAAGTGCCCCAAACCTTGTGTTTTTTTTCGGTTATACTCGCAATTATATCACTCGGGGGCTGCGCCACCCTTTACATCGTGTTCCACGAACAACGCAATATCCTGAGTAGCTGATGCACTATCAATCGAACCCTTGATAACACCAACCCAGATGTAACACACCTGATAGGTTGGCAAGGTGCTGAGATGATCATACATCAGCCTAACGAAAAGGTACTTCATATTACAATACACTCGAAAATATACAAGCTAGCAAGCTCTTGGCACATTAACGGGTATCAACCACACCCGACACAATCATATGATTTTTATAACACCTATACATCAAGGTGCAGGGTACAAACTACACTACTGCTGCTAAAGGAGAACATTTGTTTGATCTTCAAAGAAATCGACAATATCTTCGGCTGGCCGATCAACCGCCTGGTAGTGTGGCACTATGTTCCAGGTCATCCCTTCTGATGGTGGCGGCGGCCAGCGGCAACAGCCGCGACATCCACATCTGGCCGATGTAATCTAATAAGGGCCAACGCAGCCTTGGCACCCGCGACCAATTGCTGGCGCACGCACTCGCGGACTGCGCTGATATCTTGAAACTTCGCCAGCAAAGCTAGCAAGCTTGATGGCACCGCGTCCAGGGGAAACATCGCTTGGAAGATATGCCTAAGGCACGACTGCGCTTTCTTCAAACACTAAAGCACTCGTGAGGCACGATCATGCAGCGTCGCCAACGCGACTGCACAATCATGATCCACCCAGAACTCACTTGTTCCTCCTGGGACTCTGAAGATTCTTCTGGAATGGATGTCCGGGCAACAACTTGATGCCCCCTAGCGCAGGGGAGCTCAAAGAATGCGCGCCAGAGTCGGCCACCACCGGAGAAGAAGAAGATCACACCGCCACCTCCTTGTTCTTAGAGTCTGCAACTCCGGACTCCTTAACAAATTGGCAGTCGTCAGAGGACGACGACGCCGTTTGACTACAAAGTATCCATCACCAATTCAGAAGGGAGAAAAATTTGAGAAAGGCAAGACGAACTCGCAAAAATAAAGACTTACTCGTCTAAATTTTTGATGTCAAAGGAATCACCAGACGACTTCTTCGGCAACCTCAACTTCTTTGAAGACGGGGGAGCCATGGCACGCACGGGCACATCGGCGATTGGCTCCTCCACAGAAGTAGAAGGATCCTCCGGTGTCGACAGTGAGGAAGCATCCGAACACTTGCTATGAGAACGCTTGTGAGTCCATGATCACTAGAACCGGGGGCTTCCTGTTCCTCTCGAATAGGGACGGTGGAGCCCGACTCGTCCTCTTCCTCCGCTTCACACGGGATAATTCCTTCAGGCTGAGGAGGCAACTTGGTAGCAGTTTTCCACTCCTGCAATCAGAAGAAGCATTAGCATATAAAGCACCTAACAGGCAATTAAAAATCAAGAAAACATCACAGAAGAAATCCACCTCAGGTGGAGGATTGCTGGCGCATAATGGAGGCACAACTGAGTCGCTTGGGAGATCCTCCTTGGTGGTGTACTTATTCACCAGCCGCAACCTCCGTACCACTTCGCCAGAAGAAATGCCCTCCGTAGAGATTCAAGTGACATCACCAGCACCAATCTGATGGTACATCGGATGCACCCTGGCCTGCGGAGGCTATACACGGCGGCGCAAATGAGTTCAGCACCACCCTCTTCCTTGCCTATGCCGCGTTCGAGGTCGCAGCCACGCTGATACTTCATCTCTGTTTCCTCGACTTTGCCAGGCATCACGATGTTCTTCAAGGATTGCCTCCTCTTGCAGATCGCCACCAGATCGAAGGGCGCGAGTCTGTAGTGCTCCCTGTCGGCCTTCTGGTCGTAGATGTAGAACCACTTATCCCTCCACCCTTGGACAGACACGGTGAGCTTGATAGCAAAATAAGTAACATTGGAGTCGATGTGGATCCCGCAGCCTCCTATGTCGTAGACAACTGAACCCGACCCCGACTGACGTTTGAGCTTGAAGAGTTTTTGAAGAGGCCGAAGTGTGGCTCGATTCTGAGCAAGCACTCACAAAGAGTGATGAAGCAGACAATGTGGAGGATAGAGTTTGGGGACAACTGGTGCAACTAGAGCCCATAAAAGCAAAGAATACCCCTAACAACCAGATGCAGGGGGAGAGAGAAATACCGCGAATGATGAACACAAGGAACATCACTCGAAAACCCGCAGGAGGAATGGGGATTACCTCATCGCCGGGAACGCGAGTCATCCTCCATGGCAGGAAGCGCTCCGTCTTGCCGCTGGGTGAACAACTCTAATGGCTTGATGATGGATGGGCGCCATGACCCATTGGTGACGCGAGTACCCACACCCTTCTTCCCCACTGCGGAGATAGCACTGGTGCCTGCGGTGGCGGCTCCCTTCTTCTTGGCAGCCACAATGGCAGCCGCAGATCCACCAGCAAAGCCTCCCTTCTTCTTGCCCATCTTGCGCTGGCATTGTGAGCGCATGAAGTAGCTGGGGAAGGTACAGAGTTGGTCGAGTGCCACGGAGGAGACGTGCGCAATGGAACAGCAAGAACAACAATGGCAGAGGTGCGCGAGCGAGAAGAAAATGTGGGGAAATTACCGCATGGAGAACCCCTACTTAACCTCACAACAGATGCCATCCAACTGCCAGGAGAAAACCAACCCGACACTTGGCACACATCAATGTCAACGCGTGGCAAGGGTAACCCACGAACCGTCACCCCACTCCGCCCATTATGCACGAGAATCGAGGAGACACGGTTAAACCAGAAGATTATGCATGCCTGTTCAAATCCAAGTCAGAGAGTGGGATCCACTATTCGTCACATCCCATCAAAGCCGCTTGATACGTCCATTTTGCATCACTATCATATATCATAATTTACTGTTATTCATTGATATATTTCATATTAAGAGATGATACTTATGTTATTTCATCTATTTTTGCATGGTTGATGACTTTTGGAGCATGGACCGCTGCAGTCAGGATTCTGATGGAAAAAGGGCTGTTTGGAGGCGAAATTCGTGAAGATCAGAAAATCCGGGATACATGGAAAATTCTATTTTTCCAGAAGACGAACGATGCCAGAAGGGGGAGTGGAGATGGGCCATAGGGGGCCCACACCACCCCCTGGCACGGGCCACCCCTGCCTGCGCCACCAGCTGGTGTGGCCACCCTGGCCCACTCCTGGCTCTCCATCGCCATGAAACCCTAATACCTAGGGAGTGACCACATAAAGATTCCGCCGCCTCTGCGGGGCTGAAAACTACACAGAGAGAAAGATCTCTCTAGCAGACAGAATTCTGCCGCAGAAATTCCTTCTCAGAGAGGGGAGATCATCGCTATCAACACCACCATCAAGCTGGACTTCATCATCATCATCATCTGCATCATCATCTCCACCAGCACCATCATGACCACTTCATACCGTTGTAACAATTGGGTTGAATCTTGCATAGTTCTTAGGGGAAACTTTCCCGGTGTTGATTACTCCTTGTAGTTGATGCTATTGAGTGAACCATTGAATTATTGTTATGTTCAGATTGTTACTTATCATTATATCATCTCTGATCTTGATCCATATGATGTCTTGTGAGTAGTTCATTTAGTTCTCGAGGACATGGGAGAAGTCATGTTGTTAGTAGTGGAATTGTGTTGAGAAAGATTCAATGGTTTGTTAATTAAGTTGTAGTGTATTTCTTCTAGTGGTGTCATGTGAATGTCGACTACATGACACTTCACCTTTATGGGCCTAGGGGAATGCATTGTGTATTTGGATACTAATCATAGGGGTTGGCAGAGTGATAGAAACCTAAACCCCCATTTGGAAACCTTTGCACAAGGGATGTCAGGATCTTAGAGTTTAAAGCTGTGGTTAGGTTTCTATCTTAATTACTTTCTTGTACTTGTGGATGCTTGCGAGGGGTATAATCACAAGTATGTATTAGTCCTAAGAAGGTTGGTACATTAGCATAGGTTCACCCACACAACACTTAGCAAACTAAAGAAGATTAATCAACTATATGAAGCAAAAGCACTTGACGATATTCCCGTCTGTCCTCGAGAACGTTTGGTCATCTTAAGTAATACAACCGGCTTGTCCTTTCCTGATGAAAGGATTGTGCCACTTGGTACATTTGTCATTATTGTCTTTTATTTACTCGCACTTTATTTATCTGCATTATCAAAACCCCATAAAGATCCATTTGCTAAGTATTTACAGAGAATTCCTGCCCCAAGCCACTCGTCAACACCTTCTGCTCCACGTTGGGTTGGACACTCTTACTTATCGAAAATACTGTGATACATCCCCTATACTTGTGGGCCATCACCGCTCACGCGAGCAACTAAGGTCATCTCACCATCAACAATGACATCATCAACTCCAGCAGGAACACTTTTTGACTGCTTTAGTCCTTACTCGAGTCTTCAAATCGACCAAGCACTCGGGGGTTACTCCTAACAGGAGTGCTGGCCGTGCACCCGAGGAAATTTTTCTAAGACATTCAAGAACCCTTCCCTCAAATCAATGATTCGACTATGGACTTCGGGTTACTCCCATAGGGACTGCTGAAAGTACATTCGACTAAAACAAGAAAAACCCGACAGCAGTCGCAAAGTACTTATAGTCCCCACCCGAGTCTACGACTCGAATAGGCACTCGGGGGCAACTCCCATAGGGAGCACTGGTCGCGCACCCTATGATTTTTTCTTACACATAACTACATGTTGACTACGTCCACACTCGAGAACATTGGCGACTCCGCCTCATGATTTCCCTGCAAATAGAATGCATCTCCTGGGTCACCCGAGTCGTCTCCGCGATGATAAAATTCGGATGACACGTCTACGACGTGAAGATAAGACCTGAATAAGGCCTGACAACGCATCTGCTGCACTCTAGAAGAAAAATATCCATGCCTGCAGGTACGATGAAATACGCCTTGACGGACGCGTCGAGTGCTCACACTTATATACTAGGATTCAAACTCTATAAGACCTCCATGGCCTGAGTCAAATTACACGAGCACTTTTCCGAATTCGAATCCAGGGACTCGAGTTTGAGTAGATTGCATGGGTCATCCCAAGGTAGTTAACTGATCTCAATGCATTGGATGAATCAGGCACGTATATCAACAATCCCTATGGCATCGAGCAAAGCACTCGAAAATATGCTCAGCTATGCACTCGAAATATTTCATAAGTCTCCGCTCAAATCTACGATTCAACTAGACACTCGGGGGCTACTGACGTGGGCATACCTTATAGGTACTTGAGCTTGGCATATACGGTCCAGGTATGACAGAATCCCATGGCGTTACTGATACGTTGCTAACGTATCCATAATTTTTGATGTTCCATGCTTGGTTTTATCTACTTTCTTATGTTTTGTCCATACTTTGGAGTACTTTTCATATGATTTCTTGGACTAACCTATTAAGAAGATGCCACAGTGCCAGTTGCCTGTTTTTGCTGTTTTTGGTTCCAGGAAAGTCAGAAAATGAATATTCTCGGAATTGGATGGGACAAAAGCCAATGTCGATATTTTACCGGAAGACTCACGGAGCCAGAAGACGAGACGGAGACGGGCCAGGGGCTGGCCACACCACCTGGTGGCGCGGGCCAGGCTAGGCCACGCCAGGGGTGGTGTGGGCCCCTCCGGCACCCCCTCGGTCTCCCCTCTCGCCTATAAGAGCCTCCCGATGCATAAACCCTAGGTGGTCAAGCCTCCAACCACGAAAAGTTCCACAGCGCCGCCACCACCGAAAGGGAGATTTGGGGGATAGAAAGTCTCTGTTTCGGCAACCTGCCGGGATGGGGAAGTGCCCTCGGAGCCATCTCCATCGATCTCCACCACCATCTCCATCACCGTTGCTGATTCCCATGATGATGAGGGAGTAGTTCTTCCTCGAGGCTAAGGGTTCTACCGGTAGCTATGTGTTCATCTCTCTCTCTATGCATGATCATATTGTGATCATGAGCTTTGTAATCAAGTGGATCTACCTTGCTACTCAAGTGCTTTAATAGATCTCTGCTCTCCCCATGTGTGTGAAAGTGACAGCGTGCACACCATGGTGGCACTTAGGCTAGAGTTTACAAATACTTGTTATGAGTTATGTTTGGAGTTGGATGTCTTTATGAAATTGTGGTGTTTGTTGGAACCATCTAGTGCTCAAGGTGACGGTGTGGGGTTTTCTAGATGGGAAAGGCTTACTTTGAGGTGTGCTGTTACAGCCCTACCATGGATTAGAGTGTCCAACCAAAGAGTAGTTAAGAGTAGTATCATAAAGAGAAGATATTTATATGAGAGTATACACTAGTGAAAGTATGATCCCTAGGCCTTGTTTCTAAGCACTGAAACACCATTTGCAATTAGATCTGTTATATGTTTGCTTGCTTCCATCTTTATTTCAGTTTGCCTCTAGTCTTTTGACACGTCAACCACACGCCAACAAGCTATTTTCTAGCACCGTTGTCTTATATCCATACCACTTGTATTTCACTATCTCTTCGCCAAACTAGTGCACCTATACACCTGACAAGTGTATTGGGTGTGTTGGTACACAAGAGACTTCTTGTATCTTGATTGCAGGGTTGCTTGAGAGGGGATACCTTTGACCACTTCCTCCTGAGTTTGATAAACCTTGGGTGATCCACTTAAGGGAAAACTTGCTGCTGTTTTACAAACCTCTACACTTGTAGGCCCAACAACTGTCTACAAGAATAGAAGTGCGTAGACATTAAGCTATTTTCTGGCGCCGTTGCCGGGGAGGTAAGGTAAAAGGTATTCACACCGGAGGATTAAAGAAGAAGAACCTCCCACGGCAAACGCCTATTTTCTGGCACCGTTGCCGGGGTGGTAAGGTAAAATGTACTCACATCCTACAGTGTGAGTGCTCGAAGTTATTTCCTTTAGATCCTACAATTTTGTCTTTTTGTTTCTTGTTTTCACTAGTTAGGCTTAATGGAAAACAAAAAAAATTTACAGAGCTTTATAGTATTTATCTTGAGTTAGGACATGAAGTGTTTGAAGAGAAAATTAAAAAACCCATGGAACTTTATTTGCATGCTAATAGCAATGTTGTTAGTATGAATTCTTTGAACACCATTATTGCTAATGGTCTGGAAGAGTCTAAGCTTGGGGAAGCTGGTTTTGATGAGCATGATATTTTTAGTCCCCCAAGCACGGAGGAGAAAATTTACTTTGATGATACTATGCCTCCAATATATGATGATTACAATGATGAATATGATATTTTCAGTCCACCTACTATTGAGGAAAAAATTAATTATGATTATAGTATGCCTCCTATATTTGATGATTATGGTGATGAGAATAATAATGATAGCTATTTTGTTGATTTTCCTCCCACTACAATTAATAAGAATGGCTATGTTTATGTGGAGAGTATTAATTCTTTTAAGCATGTGGCTCATGATAAAAATGTTTTATGTGATAGTTATATTGTTAATTTTATTCATAATGCTACTGAAAGTTATTATGAGAGAGGGAAACATGGTTTTATGCATCTTAATAATATTAGGTTTCCCCTCTTTGTGTTGAAAGTCTTGAAGTTGCACTTATTTTGCTTTCCTATGCTTGTTGCTTTATGCTTTCATGACTTGTTTCTTTACAAGATTCCTATGCATAGGAAGTGAGTTGGACTTAAATGTACTTTGAATTTGCTTCTTGATGCTCTCTTTTACTTCAATTCATATTTCCTATGTGAGCATCTTCTCAAACTATCACGCCTAACTTAAAGGCATTAAAGAAAAGTACTTATTGGGAGATAACCCAAAAGTTTTAAATGAGTCTTGGAAGTTATTACCTCTGTAATAAACGCTCCTTATCCTTTTTATTTTCTTTTTGTGCCAAGAGTAACCTCTAATGGGAGAGAAGTAATGATTGGGAAAGTTGCACTCCCGAAACAGATTTCTGTTCTTCACCATAAAATTCATGTAAAATATCTGTACATATTTTTGAGGCGTGAATTTTTGTGCCTGTGCCCCAGGTTTTTATCTAACTATCGTTAGTTCAACACTTTTTGATTGGAGCAACAGAAGGTCTTCGAAAAAATCCGTTTTTACCTGCTGGTCTGTTTTACAGATTTCTGCCATTATTTGCATTTGCTTCTTGTTCGTTCCTTTTTGAGTTCTTTTGGAGAACTGAGCTTTTTGAGGGAAGTGATACAGTATCTTGTGTTTTAATTGAAGTTTTATTCGTGTTGAAACTGAACCTAAAGAATTATTATCTTGAGTGCACTAACGTTGCTAATAAACATTATGTGAAGTTTTGTATGAAGGAAAAATTTCAGGTGTATGGAGAGAAAGATGTAATGAGATGAAGAATGGACTAAAGGTCAAGCTTGGGGATGCCACCCTGTGTCACCCAAGAAATATTCAAGAGGTACAAGCGTCAAAGCTTGGGGATGCCCAAGGCATCCCCTTCTTCATCAATACAAATCCCAGGTTTCTTCCAAACACTTCATTTTTATTGTTTCATGCATAGTTGTGTTGTTCTTGGAGCGTCTTCTTTTTCATTTTTGTTTTGGTTTTTCATTTTCTTGGTTTGCTTCGTTTGCTGAATAAATTGGTTGGACCCCCTCTTTCATACATTGGTTTTCAAATAGTTTGGTTTATATTGGAAAAGAGTAGGAAAGTTCATGCTTAAGTGGTAAAGAGAGCTTGTTTTTGACTGTGGCCTATGCTTTGTCATGCCATGCTTGATATTGTTTTGGATTTATGCTTAGTATTCTTTGCTACAGCATGACTTGTTATAAACAATTGAGATTTCTTAACGCCTTGGATGAATCATGCGTTGTTATAGCATATTAAAGCATAGTATAGTGGTATTCTCCTTTGATGCTTTATTTGGGTTGACTTGGCGCATTCTCACACCATGTTATGACTATCTCAAGTCACCATAGCCTTTATGATCGTTTAGTTTTCAACTTGTAGTATCACTTTATGCTTTGGTCAATGATGTTTTGTCGCTCTACATGATTATGGCCATTATTGCTCTCTTAGTTTGTCGCTCCCAGTCTTTTGCTAGCCTCCGTAACCAAGTGTTAGTTCCACTCATGCATCCAACTCCTTAAAACAAGTTATTCCAAAGAGTCCACCATACCTACCTACTAGCATATGCTATTCCAAGTATATTCATGTTTTTGTCTACCTTCCAAATTAAATTTGTTATGAGAAAACTAGTGATTAAAGCTCTCACAAACTTGATGGCACACTTTACTTTTTTGCATTTAATAAACTTGAACCATTGGGTCCTTCTTTGTTGTGTATATGCTTGCGCTTTATAAGTTGAAATTAGCAGAACCATTTATCATGGGGACCGCATTCAACATTGCACTTGTACTTTGTACCCCGTTGATATCATGTTCTTTTGCTTATGGATCCCAACGGTGTGAAATAAAAGTGAAACTTGTAAGATCATGGAGTTTGTATGTGTGTTAGAGAAACGCCTAGGCCGCTAGCCTAAGCCATGCCTAATCATGGTGGAAACTTGTAGCATCACCATAATGAACACTCTATGAAGCATCCTCAATAAAAACCTATGAAAATAGCAAATAAAAAGATTGCTGAGATGCTCATTGTATGCTTGCCTTGTCCTTTTGATTATTGGATAGATCATGTATCATGTGCAAGGGGTACCCCGTTGGCAGTTCTTTATGATACACATCTACTTACAATGAGAAGAGCTTACTCGTGACTAAAGTTGAGTAGCATGAGGTTCGGTCTTCGTAAGTAAGGGGCATGAGATTTCAGCTTATAACTTGTCAAGCATATCCTCTTAGTTGTGTCACTTTAACCTTAATGACTTCAAGATGCTTATGATAGGGGCAATGAGAGATGAAAGCTAACAAGTACCATAATTTTTGGAAGCTCTTGATGAGACTTGAATCTCTACTTCCTTCTATGAAGGCCTTTGTTTTACTTTTATGTTGAGTCTCCACCTTCTATCTTTATGCACCTACTTTGAGAGCATTGGCCATTCTTAGTTCTATGTGCATTGTCCCAAGACTAGTTGATTGATGCATACCTTGATAGTGCTTGTTTTAAACTATTTGTATCTAGTCACTCTTATGAACTTTGAAGGTGTCCTATGCATTTATGTTTGCTACTCTATGAGGGACAAGCTGAATGCTATAATGCTATGTTTTCTTTATGTGAAACAAACAAACGTCTTGCAAAGCATCGTTATTCATGAATCTTTTGTTTGTGCCTTTTCATGTTGTAACATAGTTGCTTTGTCTTATTGCTAGAACTTTGCCTTTCATGCTATGATTGAAGTACTATGATCCCAGCTTTCAATGTTTTACAAATACTTTGATCAAGTTTATGGTGCATGTCACCTCAAAAATTATTCTTTCTTTTTGTCACTTACCTACTCGAGGACGAGCATGAGTTAAGCTTGGGGATGTTGATACATTGCAAATGTATCTATAATTTTTGATGTTCCATGCTTGGTTTTATCTACTTTCTTATGTTTTGTCCACACTTTGGACTACTTTTCATATGATTTCTTGGACTAACTTATTAACAAGAGCCACAGTGCCAGCTGCCTGTTTTATGTTGTTTTTGGTTCCAGGAAAGTCAGAAAATCAATATTCTCGGAATTGGACCGGACAAAAGCCAAAGTCGATATTTTACCGGAAGACTCACGGAGCCAGAAGACGAGACAGCGAGCGGCCAGGGGCTGGCAACACCACCTGGTGGCGCGGGCTAGGCCAGACCGTGCCAGGGGGTGGTGTGAGCCCCTCCGGCACCCCCTCGGTATCCCCTCTCACCTATAAGAGCCTCCCGATGCATAAACCCTAAATCATCAAGCCTCTAGCCATGAAAAGTTCCGCAACGCCACCGCCATTGAAGGGGAGATTCGGGGGACAAAAAGTCTCTGTTCCGGCACCCTGCCGGGATGGGGAAGTGCCCCTAGAGCCATCTCCATCGATCTCCACCACCATCTCCATCACCGTTGCTGATTCCCATGATGAAGAGGGAGTAGTTCTCTCTCGAGGCTAAGGGTTCTACCGGTAGCTATGTGTTCATCTCTCTCTCTCTTTGCATGATCATATTGTGATCATGAGGTTTGTAATCAAGTAGATTTACCTTGCTACTCAAGTGCTTTAATAGATCTCTGCTCTCCCGATGTGTGTGAAAGTGACAGCGTGCACACCACGATGGCACTTAGGCTAGAGATTACAAATACTTGTTATGAGTTATATTTGGAGTTGGATGTCTTTATGAAATTGTGGTGTTTGTTGTAACCATCTAGTGCTCAAGGTGACAGTCTGGAGTTCTCTAGATGGGAAAGGCTTACTTTGAGGTGTGCTGTTATAGCCCTACCATGGATTAGAGTGTCCAACCGGAGAGTAGTTAAGAGTAGTATCATAAAGACAAGATATTTATATGAGAGTGTTCACTAGTGAAAGTATGATCCCTAGGCCTTGTTTCTAAACATTGAAAGATCGTTTTCTATTAGATCTGTTACATGTTTGCTTGCTTCCATCTTTATTTCAGTTTGCCTTTGGTCTTTTCCACGCCATAAAGCTCTTTTGTACCACTGTTACCACTTATAATTATCTATACCACTTGTATTTCACTATCTCTTCGCCGAACTAGTGCACCTATACACATGACAAGTGTATTGGGTGTGTTGTGGACACAAGAGACTTCTTGTATCTTGATTGTAGGGTTGCTTGAGAGGGAATACCTTTGACCACTTCCTCCCTGAGTTCGATAAACCTTGGGTGATCCACTTAAGGGAAAACTTGCTGCTGTTCTACAAACCTCTGCACTCGGAGGCCCAACAACTGTCTACAAGAATAGAAGTGCATAGACATCAGTTACCAGGGCCCAATATATGATTCGGGTGACCCAAAGAGACTCCGATTACTTGTTGCACAAGATGAATCTTAAGATAGAAAGTTTAAAGGGACAAACCCTAACTTGTAACCGACTCAACCTGCTACCCGAGACCTAGCCTATCTATATAAAGGCTAGGAGGGGGCGGCGAGGAGGACAATCACAACCCTAGTTTTCACCACCACGCTAGATTGCATCTGTGCACCCCCTATAACTTTCGACTCCTTCGATAATACCAAGAGCAGACAAGAAGGAGTAGGGTCCTCTACGAGGCCTGAACCTGGGTATACTTTGCGTCCCTGTGTGCTTGTTTACTAGCCGATTGATGCTCCCAGTGCTCCCTCCTTCTCCAAAACCCAAGTCCATAACAATGGGCATTGATGAGTTAAACCCTCGTCAGCTGGAGGCATCAATCGGCTAGCAAACAAGCACATAGGGACGCAAGGTTTGCCTAGGTTCAGGCCTCGTAGAGGACCCTACTCCTTCTTGTCTACTCTTGGAATTATCGAGGGAGTCGAAAGTTATAGGGGGTGCACAGATGCGATCTTGTGATGACGTGTGAACCAGGGTTGTGATTGTCCTCCTCACCGCCCCCTCCTAGACTTTATATAGATAGGCTAGATCTCGGGATAGCTCGTCGAGTCGGTTACAAATTAGGGTTTTCCCTTTGAACTTTCTATCGTGAGCTCGCCGTGCGCCGCAAGCATTCGGAGTCTCCTCAGGTCACCCGAATATTTGATTGGGCCATGGTAAAGCCGTGGGCTTCTGCCAGACTAGACCATGTATACCAAACTCGAGTACCTGTAAGGTATGCCCATTTTAGTAGCCCCCGAGTGTCCGGTTGAATGACATATTCGAGTGGAGACTTATGAAGTCTTTCGAGTGCACAGCCGAGCATGTTTTCGAGTGCTCTGATTTGTATCATAGGGATTGTTGATATACGTGCCTGATTTATCCGATGTATCGGGATCAGTTATTTGCCTTAGGGCAAAACAACGCAATCTACTCAAACTCGAGTCCTCGGACTCGAATTGGGAAAGTGCTGGCGTAATTCGACTCAGGCCACGGAGGTCTTATAGAGTCGAATCCGAGTGTACAAGTGTGAGCACTCGACGCGTCCATCAAGGCTTTTTTCATCGTGCCTGTAGGCACGGATTATGTCTGGTAGAGCGCAGCTGGTACGTTTCCAGGCCTTATTCAGGTCTTATCTTCACGTCGTAGATGTGGCATCTGAATTTTGTCATCACGGAGATGATTCGGGTGGCCCAGGAGATGTAATCTATTTGCAGGGAAGATATGAGGCGAAGCCACCAATGCTTTCGAGTGTGGACGTAGTGAACACGCAGTTATGTGTAAGAAAAAATCATAGGGTGCACGACTAGCGCTCCCTATGGGAGTATCCCCCGGGTGTCTATTCGAGTCGTAGACTCGAGTGGGGACTATAAGTATTTTGCGACTACTGTCGTATTTTGCTTGTTTCAGTCAAACGTGCTTTTAGCGCTCCCTATGGGAGTAACCCGAGGTCCAAAGTTGAATCGTTGATTCGAGTGGAGGGTTTCATGAGAAAGTGTGTTCTCATAATGCTTGGATTTCTTACAAAGTTTCTAGGGTACACAGCCAGCGCTCCTATTAGGAGTAGCCCTCGAGCGTTTGGTGGAGTCGAAGACTCGAGTAAGGACTAGAGTAGCCATAGAGTGCTCCTGCTGGAGTTTAATGACATCAGTGCTGACGATGAGGTGATCTCAGTTGCCCGCGTGAGCGGTTTTGATGGGACGTGACGAAAAGTGGGTCTAATTTTCTAACTTTGATTTGTCCAGGCGTGCTAATCTCTATTTTAACTGTATCCCCTCGATTCTCACGCGTAATGGGGGAGTGGAGCAACGGTTCGTGGTTTTACTCTGCCACGCATCGACATTGATTTGTGCCACACGTCGGGTTGGTTTTCTCTTGGCCGTTGGATGGCATCTTCGATGAGGTTAAGTAGAGGTCCACCAAGCCGTAATTCCCCACAGTTCATCTACCTCCTCGCGCACAACCTCCATTGCTGCTCCTTGCTGCTCCATTCCTCTCACCCTCTTTGCGGCGCTGGACCAGCTTTATACTTTTCTGAGCTACTTCCTACGCTCTCACTGTCAGTGCCAGATGGGAAAGAAGAAGGGAACCTCTGCCGCTGGATCTGCGGCTGCTGCTGCAGCCAAGAAGAAAGGCGCCGCCACCGTAGGTGCCAGCACTGCTGCCGCGGCTGGGAATAAGAAAGGCCTCAGAACCCGCGTCACGAATGGGTCCTGGCGTGCAACCTCCATCAAGCCGTCGGAGCTCTTCACCCATCATCAGGATGTGACGCTTCCCGTGGCGGAAGATGGCTGCCGCATCCCCGGTGACGAGGTAATCCCCACTCCTCCTGCTGGGTTTCGAGTGATGTTCCTTGCTTTCATCATTCACGGTCTGTCCCTCCCCCTTCACCCTTTTGTGAGGGGTTTGCTTTGTTTCTATGGGCTCCAGCTGCATTAGCTGACCCCTAATTCTATTCTCCACATTGCCTGCTTCATTACCCTTTGCGAGTGCTGGCTCAAAATCGAGCCACACTTTCGCCTCTTTAAAAAACTCTTCAAACTCAAATGCTAGTCGGGCTCTAGATCCATAGTCTACGATATAGGAGGCTGTGGTATCCACGTTGACCCCAATGTCACCTATTTTTCCATCAACCTCACTTCATCTGTCCAAGGATGGAGGGAGAAGTGGTTCTACATTTGCGACCAACAGGTTGACGGAGAGCACTCTGGACTCGCGCCATTTGACCCGGTGGCAGCTTGCAAGAGGAGGAGGTCGTGGAAGAACATTGTGATGCCCGGTGAAGCCGAAGAACAAAGATGATGTACCAGCATGTCTGTGACTTGGAGCGCCGCATATGCAAGGAGATAGGCGATGCTGATCTTATTCGCATTTGGATGGACCATGGAGTGCAACCGCTGTAGGCCAGGGCGCACCCCATGTGTTGCTGGACTGGTGCTGGTGACGTAACTCGTATCTCGGTAGAGGGTATTTCTTCTGGCGAAGTAGACAGGAGGTTTCGGCTGGTGACCAAGTACACTACCAAGGAGGATATCTCGGGTGACTCAGTCGTGCCTCCCTTCTCTGCAAGCCATCCTCCGCCTTAGGTGGATTTCCTTTTAAAAGTTATTCTTATTTTTTGATTGCTTGCTCATTGTAACTTATACTGAGGCTTCATTCTGGTTTCAGGACTGGAAAATGGCTGCCAACTTGCCTCCTCAGCCCGAGGGGATAATTCCGCATGAAGTGAAAGAGGAAGGTGAGTCGGGCTCCATCGTCCCTGTTGGGGAGGAGCAAGAAGCTCTCGAGTCCAGTAGGCATGGGACTCGCAAACGCTCCTGAAGCAAGGACTCAGATGCCTCTTCACTGATGACGCCCAAGGGTCCTCCTGCTACAGCAGAGGAGCCAATCCCTACCGTGCCTGTACGTGCCATGGCTCCTCCGTCGTGGAAGAAATTGAAGTTGCCGAAGGAGTCATCTGGGGATTCCTTCGACCTCAAAATTTTTGACGGGTATGTACTCATATTCTTGCGAGTTCATCTTGTCTTCCCCACATATCTTCTTCTAAAGTAGTGTTGGATACTTTTATAGTCAAACAACATCTTCATCTTCCGACGACTAATTTTTCAAGGAGTCTGGAGTCGCAAACTACAAAGACAAGGAGGTGGCGACACCATCTCCTTCTCCTCCGGTGGCGGCCCACTATGGTGCCAACTCTTCGAGCTCCCGCCCATACTGGGGAGCATCAAATTATTGCCCGGACATCGATTCTAAAAGAATCTTCGGAGTCCCTAGAGGAACACGTGAGTGTTCTTGTGTCGTTGGCAGTCGAATTTTGTGTTAATGCTCACACTATTTCCCTTTTCTTGTAGCCTATTGTGAAGGATTCTACTCGCCTTGCCGAGCAGATCATTTCCTTGGGTCGACAACATGCTGTGCTGGAAACTTGCCACCGTGCTTTCCAAGGTTAGTTTTATACTGTTATTTCCATTCCGTTTGCGTAGAGGTTGGGAGGCTCAATTTTTGCCATTGTAGGTGAGCATAATGATCTTCTTCATCGCCTGGACTCCCTTGAGAAGGCACTTGCCGCAACAGAGAAGAAATGTAACGAGGCACTCAAGGCTCTTGAGGAGTCAAAAAAGCGTGAGGAAGATTTGCATTGTTCCACCGCTGAGAGGGAGGAAGTATTTGTAGAACAGCTCTTCTCTGTCGTGAAAGCGCTCTCGGGTATGATATTGCTTCACTTGCCTTTGCCATGCATGTTTCTTTCATGCTATTGTGCTCATATGTATATTTTGCAGATGCCGCTGGCATGGACTTTGATGACTAGGCTTTGACCCGCACGGATGCCTTGGCCGGCGCCATGACTGCAGTCGAATACCGCAACGTCTCTATAAAGGACACAGCCGAGAGGGCCAAGGGTGTGCTGGGCCATCTTCGAGAGGAGATGCTCCCCAAGTCCAACTTAATTGATAATCTTGATGGCTTGGTGGAATCCTTCGTGCATGGTGTGGCAATGGACTTCAAGAACTCACAACTGGCAGTTGGAGCGACCATGGGACTCGCGATGGTGCAAGCTCACGGTGTTGAACTAGATCCCAACGAAGTCTCTTCGGCAATGCCGGTCACCGCGGATGGCCAGCAGGTAGTGTTTTCTATATTCGCCACTAGTAGCAGTAAATATGGGCCTCGGCTCATTGAGACACTCGCCACTTATTCGGCGGAGCTGCGACGGTTGAAGACGGCAAAAGCAGTGGCATCCGGGGCTGTAGCTGGGAAGTCTGTAGCATCAGAGACTGCTAGATATTTGAGGAAGCCCCCGTGTGTAAAAACGAAGCAGTAGAGTGTTGCCTGGCTGCCTTTTGTAATAGTCTAGCTTTCCTTGTTGAATTGTGCTATTTTGGGAGTATCCCTTTCGAAACTTGTTGAACTTCGAATCATTCTTCTTGTTTATTGATGAAATGGTTGTCCTTATTTTCATCTTTTCCTTGGCTGTAATAGGGTCCTTCGAGTGGTCCGCCTAACTCTCCCCCCACCAATGAAACTGTGGCGCGACCACATTCAAAAGTGGAGGAGCTATCATTGCTTGCGCGACTGCATGACCGCATAAAGTAGTTGCAGCGAGAGATGCCTATAATCCGCGCTAACGCGGATGTGTGTAAGTTGAGGGTTGAAAAGGCCGGTGCGCGCGAGAAGTACCTTCTGGGCGAGGTGGCTCAGGTGAATGAGCAATTTAAGTGTTAGTTCACTAGCCCCTTATCCTTTCTTAGCCATTCACAACGGCGATTTATCCTTATGCTTTGTTTCTGCCTCTTGTAGTTGTTAGCGCTCATCACCCGCATGATGAGAGGGATTGAGTTGCCATTCGACTGAATGACCTAACCCAGGAGCAGCTGGAAGCTAGCGGGTATTTCTAGGTGAATCACGATCGTGGAGTCATGTTGGTGACGCTGCAGGATCACGCATCACGAGTGCTGCAGTACTTGAAGAAGTCACAGTCGTGCCTGAAGCATATTTTTCAGGCGATGTTTCCCCTGGATGTGGTGCCTTCAAGCTTGCTAGCCTTGCTGTCGAAGTTTCAAGATATCAACTCAGTCCGCGAGTGCGTGCGCTAGCAGTTGGTTGCGGGTGCCAAGGCGGTGTTGGCGCTTGTTCGCCAGCACCGGCCAGATATGGATTGCGCAGTTGTTGCCGTTGGGCCACGACCTCCGCCAGAAGGGATGTCATGGAAAATGGTGCCACATTATCGGGCGATTGATCAACCAGCCGAAGATATTGATGATTTCTTTGAGGAGCAGACGGATGTTCTCCTTTTGCAGCAGTAGGATAATATGGTCCTGCACATGAAATACATAGGTGCTGTAAAGTTCATAGAGTTATCCGGGTGTTTTTTATACCCGTTAATATGTAAAGAGCTTGCTAGCTTGTATATTTTTCAAGTGTTTGTGTACTCGACAGTTCCTTTTCGTTAGCCTGACATATATTCATCTCAGCACCTTGTCAACGTGTCAGGTGCGTTGCAGCTGGGTTGATTTTGCCAAGGGTTCGATTGATAGTGCGTCAGCTACTCGGGATACTATGTTATTCGTGTAACAAGGTTAAAAGGGTGGCATAGCCCCCCGAGCAATGTAATTGCAAGTAAAATAGAGACACAAAGTTTGGGGCACTTATCTTTATTTATTCACAGAATATCACGAGGTACAATGTGTGCCTAAGTAGCCTGGGTGAATAGCCTTATTTGTATAGTAAAAACATCTAGGTGTAGAAACGACACAACTGCGCGACGTTCCAGGGGTTGGTGTATGCGACTCCACTTTCTATGTCTTTGAGGTTGTAGGCGCCACCTGGGATTAATTCAGTAATCACGTAAGGTCCTTCCCAAGGGGACTCGAATTTGAGGTGCCCTTGCTACTTCAGTCACAGGACCAGGTCTCCTTCGACAAAGGATCTGGGGCGTAGCCTTCTGATATGGTAATTGAGGAGGTTCTCCTGGTAGATCGTGGATCTCTCCACTGCAATCCTGCGTGCCTCATCGAGGAGATCGACGGAGTATTCGAGTGCGAGGGTTGATTCTGCCTCGCTATATGCTACTACCCGTGGGGCCTTGTAGCGCACCTTTGTGAGTAGTACCACTTCAGCACCGTGTACCATGAAGAACAGAGTGTAGCCTGTAGTGCTGTTTGGAGTTGTGCGCAGGCTCCATAGTACCGATTGTAGCTCCTCGGGCCAGCACCCGGCAGCTCTTTCGAGTGCCCGGAGGAGCCTTTTCTTGATCCTGCCGCAGACGAGGCCGTTGGCCTTTTCGACTTGACCGTTGGTCTGGGGATGTGCCACCGAGGCGTAGCTAATGTTGATTCCCAGGTTTTCACAAAAATCTTGGAACTCCTTGGAAGTGAAGTTCGTCCCATTGTCCCTGATAATGCTATGTGGCACCCCGAAGCAGAAGACGATGGACTCAAAGAATTTGACGGTGCTGGCTCCTGATTGTTTTGTCACCGGCATGGCCTCAATCCACTTGGTGAATTTGTTGACTGTGACTAGGAGGTAGACATATCCTCCTCGTGAAGATTTCTGGAGATTGCCAACCATGTCGAGTCCCCATTGCGTGAAGGGCCAAGCCACAGGTATTAGCCTAAGTTCTGCGCCAGGTGCATGCGGTTTATCCGCAAATCGTTGGCAGGTGTTGCATCGCTGGATGATGTCCTTAGCATCACGCATTGCTATTGGCCAGTAGAATCCAGATCACAGAGCTTTGGCGACAAGGGCGCGACTGCCAGCATGGTGGCCGCAAGTGCCATCATGTATGTCGAGGAGGATGGCTCTTTCGTCTCTGTTGGAGACGCACCGTTGAAGGACTCCTGTGATGCTGCGCTTGTACAATTCACCATTGATAAGGGCGAATGCCTTAGATCGTTGTGCTATATGACGCGCATCAGTCGAGTCATCTAGCAACCTTTTGCTAAGCAAGTATGTGATATATGGTTGTGTCCAGGATGGCTCAATCATCATGACCTCCATGGGGCCTTCGTGTCCTGTGTCTGGTTCCATGTCGTCGAGTGCCATTGGATCGTTGGGTGGCGTAGCCCCCGAGTCCTTCAACGTGCTGGTTTTATGCTCTAGAGCCTTAGGTTAATGGATCGCTCGCAGATGCGCTCTAAGAATATTCCAGGTGGCACTGGGGCACAAGTGAAGCCGATGATGGCGAGTGTGTCTGCTTCCTCGTTGCTCTCGCGACCAACATGCCACAGCTCGCAGCCATCAAAGTCTCCCTCGAGTGCGTCATAGAGGTCGCGGTAGGCGATCATGTTGTCGCTCAGAGCATCACACTTGTTCATTGTTTGGTTGACCACCAGTTTGGAGTCGTTGTAGATGACGAGTCGCTTTGCGCCATGGGCCTTTGCCATACACATTCCATGGAGTAAGGTTTCATATTTAGCTTCATTGTTGGAGGTGGTGAACTACATTCGTAGGACATATCTCATATTGTCACCTTGTGGCGATGTCAGGATGACGCCTGCGCCAGCTCCCTCCTTGCGCTTGGACCCATCGAAGTGCATTGTCCATAGATAGGACATGTCTGGCTTGTCAGGGAGCTGGTTTTCCATCCAGTGCACGAGAAAGTCCGATAGAACTTGCGACTTGATCATGTCTCCCTTCTCGTACGTGATGTCTCGTGGAGATAGTTCCATTCCCCAGAGCATGACTCGTCCAGTGGCGTCGGGGTTATTGAGTATGTGCCCTAGCGGGGCATCATTCACCATGATTATTGGTTCTCCTGGAAGTAGTGGAGTAGTCGCTTGGCTGTCATGAAGACGTCGTACGCCAGCATCTGATAATGTGCGTACCGCTGCTTTGTCGGTGTGAGCACCTCGCTGAGGTAGTAGACTGGGCATTGTACCCCGTGGACTTTATTTTCTTCGTCTTGTTCCACCACAAGCATAGTGCTAACCACCTGGTTGGTGGCGGATATGTATAGCAATAGCGGCTCCTTTTCGCGAGGTGTTACCAACACCGGCGAGGTGGACAGTAGATGCTTGAGGTCTTCGAATGCTTCTTGTGCTTCGTTTGTCCACTTGAATTTGTCAGCCTTGCGGAGAAGTTTTTTAGAAAGTCAGTGCCTTTTCACCCATCCGACTGATGAATCGACTGAGCGCCGCGAATCACCTAGCTAGCTACTAGACGCCTTTTACGTTCTTCGGCTTCTCCATAGCCAGTATGGCTTTTATTTTGTTCGGGTTGGCCTTGATCCCTCTCACGGAGATGAGGTCCCCGAGAAATTGCCCAAATGGTACGCCGAAGGCGCATTTGTCCGGATTTAGCTTGATCTAGTAGCGGTCGAGGTTATCGAAGGTCTCGCGGAGATTGTTGAGTAATGAGGCTTCCTCCTTGGTTATGATGACCATGTTGTCTATGTAGACTTGGATGTTGCGACCAAGTTGATTCTTGAGGCAGGTCTGCATACACCGTTGGTAGGTGGCTCCTGCGTTTTTCAGCCCGAAGGGCATCGTTGTGTAGCAGAAGACACCAAAGGGCGTGATGAACGTTGTTTTCTCCTGATCCTCCTCCTTCACTTGAATCTAATGATAGCCTGAGTAGGCGTCAAGGAAACAGAGACGCTCGCATCCCACGGTGGAGTCGATTATCTGATCGATCCGAGGCAACGGGAAGTGGTCCTTCGGGCAATGCTTGTTCAGGGAGGTGAAGTCCACACACATCCACAGGATATCCGTGTATTTTTTAGGTACAATCACGGGGTTTGCTACCCAGGTGATTTCCTTGATCTCACGTATGAAGTTAGCATCGAGTAGTCTGTTGACTTCCATACCGACCACTTTTGCCCTTGGTTCAGACAATCGTCGTATTGTTTGTTTGACTGGCCTTGCTTTAGGAGTCATGTTGAGTGCGTGCTCGGCAAATTCCCTTGGAACTCCTGTCATGTCCACTGGACACCAAGTGTAACATCCCAATTTTAGCAACCTAGATTATTTGTCCAGAATGCAAAAATCAGGGGGAATAAAAAAATTTTCTTGTGCTTTAGTGCAATGCTTGCTTGTTGATTGTTTGCACTTGTGCTTATGAAGTGTATCTTAGGATACTCCTTACCTCAACCCCAGTTGACAAAAGCTATTTACCAAAAACTATCTTGGCTTCTTTTACATATTCTCAAACGTTCTGGCATTTCAAAATAGGAGCCAAGATGACTATGAAACTAAAACTATTTTGGTAGCTTCCATTGTCAAAACTATGGAGAGATATATATTACAATCTCCTTATGTTTTCAAGATAGAACACTCAACTAATCTTATCTCTAGCTTTATCCCAAAACTCTTGTTCAAAGCATTTGGATTCTACTCTTGGTAGAGATACCAAGAACCCTCCTCTTATTCAAAACTCAACCTCTTCAAAATGCCCCCAACCTTAGCCCAAGCCGAGCTTGATGGTGAACCCTAGGAATAGTTGATTAGTGTATAAGATGAGTTGCCTTGATCTGTTGACTCATGAGTTGCTTTGATCTGCTGTTTGACTTGTTTGCTTAGGAAGTAGTATGAGCCACTCTAGGAGCTCATCGCTAGGATCAAGATGTTTCCCCAATCATCAATCCCTAAGCAAGAAAGCAAACCTTTTTATGATCCCTAGCCACTAGGTGATTATATAAAACCCTTAATCAGATCCATTCTGAGGATCTCCATCCTAGATGTTTCCAAGTCCTTAAGAGCAACCTCAAGCAAGGATCTCTTCTACTCACTCTACACCTCAATATCACCCACTTGTTAAAGCTCTGATACCTTGCATCTCCTCCAAGAACCTTCCCTCTCATACTGAAGTCAAACTCCTCAAAACTGCTAATTTGGCTAAGTCTGGAAACAGTTTCAACATCACCTTTTGGAATAACTCCTTTCCTCAAACCATGGGCATTTTTGGAAATGCACTTGAACCATCTTGTTAAACATCCTTAGGACTAGCAAGGCCCACATTGGCCCCTAGTTAAATCCTCCTCCAACCCACTTGTCCATGATAGTTTTGCAGACAAGAAAATATCATTTCCTGCAAAACTAGTCATCATACCTACTTTGGTAGAAGCTCACACCCTCACACAACCTCCTTTGGACCAACTCTCTGCATGGTTGTGTTCTACTCACTGATGTCTATCAGAACCTACTTCACTTGTCCCAAGTGGAGCTCTGTGCTTATTAAAACCACATGGTTTAGAAGGCTTCATGACACTTTCTGCATGGCAACTTTAATTTCAACAAAGTTTGCCATCACTCCTAGATCACCTCAACCGATGTTAACACAAACTCCTCCTGCCATGTTCATCTATATGACTTGGTCTACTCACCCATATATCCCTTGCACCAAGGTGAGCTCTCAGCTCCAAAATGCAAGCATGTTTTGGTGGTATAAAAATAACACCACCCTAGATCATCAACTCTTGGTTTTCCATCCTTTTCTAGTTGGATTTCCATTCCACAAGGTTGAAAATGCTTGATACACCTTGTCTATCTCATCTACATTGACCCTCATGATTTATCAATAATTATCCATAATTACTATGGCCCTAAACTATTTAATTTCTTAAATAGTCTAAATCTCCAAAACTCCCTCCATAAAGGAAAGTTTGGTTTTTACCAAACCACTTCCCCAAATTGTGACTCATGTGAGTCCCACAAATCATATCCTATCTTTCCAGCTCAAAAATAAATATTTGGAGAAGCTTTATTATTTCTTTTTGCCCATTTTCTTAAATGGCTGAATTGGAATAATAATTGTTTTAATTACTTTTATTGCTCAATAAATCTTGGGAAAATTCCCCTAAGTGTGTATTCACATTTGGGACCCTCTCAAACCAAATTTATCTTTGCCCAATGGAAATTTATCAAATGATCCCCTAGAAAGCACTTCTGTCCTTTTTGAGTAATTGGATTTATGTGGACTAAAACCCCACATAAAAAGCCCAATTAAATTCCAGGAGTCTACCTTTACCTTATCTAACTACAAGTACCATCTCCTCCTCTGCTCCAATGCAAAGTTGTGGACTTCCTTCGCAACCATCACTTGGATCAATTTTGGCCAACTAGCAAACTACTAGTCCAAACCACTTCGAAATTCCATCAAGGCTTGATCAAGCTTAATCTCAGACCCATGACATCTCCTCGGTCGACCACCACTGTAGCTCCACCCCCAACAAATCCCCATTGTGCCCTTGTGCTAGTAGTAAGAGAGAGAGATAAACACCAATCTTACAAGGATCTTGTCCATTAATCCCCACAGCTCCACTAACTAGTCTAGCACGACCAAGTACCAAAAATACCCCTCTCCACCTCCCCCCTGGACCAATCCCTGGCCAGCACCCCTCTCCCCCATGCCCACATTGGTAATTTACCACATTCCCCTCCCTCTCCATGGTATAAAGGCCATCATCCTCCCCCAGCCAGCTCCCTGCCCTCATTTTCCCCCTCTCACTCCCACTTGCCTCCCCCGAGCACCACACCCTCTCCCCTGCCATGTGTTGCCCGAGAAAGAAGAAGAGGAGAGCCCTGGCCTCTTCACAAAAACAAGCAAGGCTCTCTCCCCTCTGCCCCGTTTCTTCTGCATGTCGGCCCCTAAGCCCCCCTAGTTCCAATCTATCTAATGGTGCTCTCTTTTCTGCCTAGGACCCTCTCCTCCGTCGTCGCCGTCGAGCTCCGGCGAGGTCGCTCTCGGTCGCCGCCGCCCGAGCAGCTCCCAGTGGTCCTCCGCCTCTGTGCCACCCACCGATCTGCTCAGCACCGACGACCGCTTCGTCCTGCAGCATCCCCGACCCTCCTCGAGCCCTCAGGTGACCTCCCGGCTCCGCGCCACCCTCTGCTAGGGTTTGTCCCATCGCCGGCGAGCCCCGGGTGGACGACGACGCTGCACCATCGATCGTCACTTAAGCGGATGTCTGAGATCCGCCGATACCCCTTTGGCCCCCTCCTCTTGCTGACGGCTGAGATCCGCCGATACCCCTTCGGCCCCCCTCCTCTCGCTGACGGCCGGGCCCGCGTGGCAGGTTCAACTGCCGGCTCCTGCGTGCCCCGCTGAGCGCCCTGGGCCATTATTCCCTCTATGTGACCCAATACTCCGCAGATCTAGCCCAGTGCATCCCTTTTTCTTTTTTCCTTTTAGCAGATCCATTTACTCCAGAAGTTATCTTCTAGGATTAAATCTAAATATAATTGTAAATCTTTTCCAAATGACTAGATCTAAATTTATGGTGGTTCTCTGATGTTTCCTCAAACATGCAGAGGCAACCCCATGTCCAAAATAAATTCCATCATTTACTCACAATTATTCGGCTAAAATATATCTGGTTCACTTAATTAATTTCCTTTGTGAGTTTTACATATCCATTTGAGATGAACCAAAGCCCTACTGGAAGATATTTGACATACCTATCACCCAGCACTAGTACTATAGCAAGGTGAATAGTAGGATACCTTTAGCAAAAATAACAAAACTAGCAACAGTCTGTCTTAGATAAATTCCCCAGGTCTAACCAAATGTGGTTTTGACCTCATTCCACCTCCCAGTACACCCTAGTACAAATATCTACCAAATCCTAGCATCTCAGAATTTATTGAGCTCTGGATGAATCTTAGTGATTTAAATAATTCTACAAGGGGTATTTTCACTAAATAAATCACTCCAGGAGTTTGGAAACTCCAAAATGAGTGAATCCAATCCCTAAGGGAAGGTATTCTAAATACCTAGAACATTCCTTTGGAACCAACTCAATATCTTCTGTAGATTTAATTTGGTGAAAAGAATAAAAACTATACAGACCTGCATTTTGGAATTTCCTGAGGGCATTATGGTAATTATTTTGACTTGATTCCAACTCTAGGTGGTTTAGTACATCAAGTACTACCTAACCATCCAATTAAATAATTTTTGGAGCTCCAGAACTTTTCTGGTGAATTATTTCCTCAAATTAGAGTTTAATCCACTCTAAAAAGCATAACTAAATCTAGGAATTTGATTTTTAAGTGAAACCACTTGTGTTGGTTTTGTCTTGTCAATACCTACCTGGGGATATGACTTTTTCACATTGATATCCTACTGACCACAGATCCCTAATCCAAGTTCCTTATATCCAGCCTTGACAACTATCATCTAAGAGAAAACACATCAATGGCAATCCAGTAAATTCCACCATTTGACTCCCACTCCTCCGCAATCCTCCCAAGTCCAGTAATATTCCTCATGCTTGTTTGCTGTATGATTTGATGTGGTATGCCTTGTATTGATTGGGATATTGTTTGCTTGCATGTGTACCCGATAACGACGATAGTGTGAGTGTCTGACGACAAGAAGAACGGGTTTTCTCATTATTATTATTTTTGGTATTCTTGGTCATCTGAAGAAGCCCAGGGACTATTTGCTGATCATAGGCAAGGCACCATTCCCTAACTCTGTTATATGCCCTATTCTCTTTTACCTGTTTTATATCCTCTTTATCAATTGCATACTTTACCTGCATGTTTTGTTTTATAAATACTGCGTTAGTAACTTGGATCCTGCAAGTTATGATTTTGTGTCCTTCGAGGCACCACCCCGATGAACCCATATTTTATTACCTTCAGACCGAGAGTACAATGATTAGCATCTTACCTCCTTGGAAACCCCGGCTTTGAGAAAAACAAACTGTTTTGGGATTTACCCCACCCAAAAATGTTTTCAAACCTTTTGGTAAAATCCTGGGAAGAGGCATCATTCCTAGTGGAAGTTTTAACAAAATAAATGGTGATGAGGAGAAAGAAGAAGTGGAAATGTGATGGGATGTTCTACGCCTTTATTGGAACAATTTTTATCCACGCAACCACATTACCCCAGGTTGCTGGGGCTTAACCCGTAGTTTGTTCGCATTAGCCGAGGCACTTCTACCATGCTTATAGGGAGAAATCCCTGGAATACCGGACATGCATCCCAGATCATGGATCTGAAGCTTGTCGCTTGCTTCGGCAAGAGTGAGCCTGACCTGGCAGGAGGCCGGTGCAACAATTGGGTGTCCCGCGGACGGTATGACTTAGGTAGTACGGAGGAAGTGGAGTCTCTAGATTTAAGGTATACGCCAAGTTGCGGCTTGGGTATACGCGTGTACGGAAGGAAGGACTATGGCTGGGAGCCACATACGCGTTGCCGGGGATATCAACCCAAGAGGAAATGCATGCCTTTGCTAGTGTAGACAAGGGAAAAGTTAGGTTTGATTATCCGGACCCCCATCTACTGAGGTAGTCGGCCGTGGTTGTATCCCGGCGGATGTATTGATTCTTGTGGGTAAAGTGTGCAAACTTTGCAGAGTATAACCTATTTGAATAGCCGCGTCCACGGTCTGGGATGGTTGTAAAGGTGTTGGCTAGGAGTACCCAAACTGTGCTTGTTTGGGAAACAAGCACTTTGAGGACGAAGGTTCCGGGGGAACCCAAGTTCGAAAGCTTTGTTTTGACCCAAGGGGTCGAAGATGTTTAAAAAGGGTTTTCAACTACAAAAACTGTTTTCAAAACACGTTTTCAACCAAGACATGGAGATGTCTAGATTTATAAAACAGCAGCATGTTTTCAAAACTCTTTTCAACAAAGATATGTAGATGCCACAACTCCAAAAGTTAGTCTAGTCTTTTGCAAAAGCAACCCCAGATAGAGCTACAACGCCACAGCCATAACTGCATTTCCCTTGTTCATTTATCCCGGTGGTTTTGCGCGTAAATTCAAAGTACTCACGGCTGTGTCCCTGGCAATTTTCTTGGCCAGACTTTTAGGAGATCAAGGTGACGTCCAGCGAGCTATGCCGTCTTCCCAGTCAGCTGCCTATAGGTTGAGGCACGATTGGGCCCCGCGCTTGGCGATGTTCCGCTGCTAAGATTGATGTAGCCATAATGGCAGTTATGTAACTCTTGTACTTTCGTTATGTTTCAGATGTTGTAATGGTACCTTCGGTTATGTTCCACGGCTCACTGATCATGGGAACGTGGATGTATGCATAATAGGGATTTCTCAGATGAATAATCCGGGGGTCCCACAGACCTGGTATCAGAGCCATCCTGAATGTAGGAGACCTTAGTTAGCATGGAAGTTAGACAGGAAACGACAAACATATTTTCCAAAAAGGCAAAGGAGAAAATATGACTATTTGCAAAAGTGCATATGTCTCCTCCTTCTCTATTTCGGAAAAACTACTTGCATTAAACTGATTCCATAAGCTTAAAATCACGCACACCAGTCACTAACCCAACCTGACCCTAAACCCTTCTGTAGATGTAACCTATTGATGAAGAATGGCTGAAGATTGGATTTCCCCAAATCCTATGGGACTCGTTTCAGCTGTGTGGTTACCAGCAGAGACCTATCTACACCCTCCACAAAGGACTGGAATTAGGTGATTATTTGGGACAAATTGTCATACTAGACAAGCCAGGAAACAATGGAAGCCCTATCTACTCTATAGGACCCCGGATGCCTAGTCCCGTACTGGCTATTGACTTGGTAGCCAGAGAAGCTTTGATGCGGATCCGTAGCTCCCTCCTAGAGATGACGCAGACCACAACCTTCTACCTCCCCATGAAGGGAAATGTCGACTGCACCGGAGGAACTCAAGACCCTAGCCTGGCGTATCCTGCCCTCTCCTTTCAGACCCGTTATAGCTACTCTAGCAATGAGGCGTTAACATCAGTCATTGATGAATACCGCCACTCCCAGATGGAGCTCCGTCGCCTGCAAGCCATCCTCAACCGTAAGGAAGCTCTGGAAACCCTGCAAAGGAATCAAGCACAAGCAACTGCAACTGAAGGAACCTCGGGGGAAGCCACCCCCAAGAAAAGCAGGAAGTGCACCACCGCCAGCCAATACCTTCGTAAGTTCAAGCCCCTCAAGAAGGCGCAGGAAACCTCCACTGATCTGCCAGAAGCTAGCCCCGACTCCACAGAGGCACCCTCCGAGTAATCACCCACGTCGTTGTACTCGCCCCCTCTAGCAATAGGGTAGAGTCATGTATCGTCCCTGAACACGTTTTGTAATGCCTAAGTACTATTAGCACCCTCGGGTGCAGTTTTGGTTGGTATGTCATGACTTCCATGATTGTTATGCTTGCTTGATTTGTCCTTCTTGCGTGTTTTACCCAAGTCGTTGCATCAGACCTAACCCGCATCGTCTGCCACCAATAAGACCTCCCCCAGGATGGCCATCAAGACGGGAAGCTCGAAGAAGGCGTGTAGCTACTGTGGAGACGAAGGACACCAAGCCAACA
This sequence comes from Avena eriantha, assembly GCA_910589775.1. Classification (NCBI taxonomy): domain Eukaryota; kingdom Viridiplantae; phylum Streptophyta; class Magnoliopsida; order Poales; family Poaceae; genus Avena; species Avena eriantha. Next base: position 223,896,457 of record OU342745.1, read on the forward strand.
GATGTTCCGGCCACTGCCCCAACTGTGGAGAACCCCATTCCCAAAAAGTTTTCCCAACTCGACTTGTCACTTGTTTTGTCTGTGAAGGCCAAGACCATGTCCCTATCAAATGTCCAATATATCCCCTCATTGGCAAGACTCGTCGACCTCCCGATGTCAGCCAAGAAACATCGTCAACTCAGCAACGATGAAAGAAGAGCCCCTCCTTCACGTGTGGACTACCCGGTCACTTTAGCAGAGAATGCCCCGAGAGAAAATCTGCCAAGACTTCCATGAAAGAGAAGCTCGAAGACATCCAAGGTCCCCTTCCACATAAAAGATGGTCACCCTACAGCTCGCTGCCACGCAGCTCAAGACTGAAGATGTCCCTCGCCTTCCTAGATGACAGCGCCCCGTGGAAGTAAAGATAGAGAGAAGCCCCTTAACCCACTCCAGGACTTCCCGAAAGTCGACGAGTGTAGCCCGTAGTAAACTAGTCCATGTCCCCCCTAGAATGCCACCTATGTTGCTACCCCCTCCTAAGTCGATGGCCGCCACCTTAAGAACCCTCTTTTGTCACCTTCCTAAGAAAGTCCCCTAGTTGTAACTCTCCACTCTACCCAAGTCCAATCCTAAGGGGGAAAGACATCATCTTTCCCGCCAAATAGATAACCTGTCTGCCCGACCGTGCAACCCGAAGGCATAGATCTTAGAGCACCGACTGATCACAGACTTGGTCACAGACTTGGATACAATAACCCACTTAAGAGAAGTACCGTAGACCCTTACAGAAGGAAGATCCCTCCCGGCAACCACGATTGAAACCAGCTCGAACCCTGAATTTCAAGAAGATTGGAGTTCAACCTCGCTATCAAGATGTTTCTACTCAAAGGCAAAGTTGACCAGTTAGCCCGCAAGAAACACATGGTACTAACTTCGAAACAAATCCCCTAACCTTACTCTCCAGAATCTCGGGACGAGATTCTTTTAAGGGGGAAAGGTCTGTAACATCCCAATTTTAGCAACCCAGATTAGTTGTCGAGAATGCAAAAATTAGGGGGAACAAAAACTTTTTCTTGTGCTTTAGTGCAGTGCTTGCTTGTTGATTGTTTGCACTTGTGCTTATGAAGTGTATCTTAGGATACTCCTTACCTCAACCCCAGTTGACAAAAGCTATTTACCAAAAACTATCTTGGCTTATTTTACATATTCTCAAACGTTCTGGCATTTCAAAATAGGAGCCAAGATGACTATGAAACCAAAACTATTTTGGTAGCTTCCGTTGTCAAAACTATGGAGAGATATATATTACAATCGCCTTATGTTTTCAAGATAGAACACTCAACTAACCTTATCTCTAGCTTTATCCCAAAACTCTTGTTCAAAGCATTTGGATTCTACTCTTGGTAGAGATACCAAGAACCCTCCTCTTATTCAAAACTCAACCTCTTCAAAATTCCCCCAACCTTACCCCAAGCTGATCTTGATGGTGAACCCTAGGAATAGTTGATTAGTGTATAATATAAGTTGCCTTGATCTGTTGACTAATGAGTTGCTTTGATCTGTTGTTTGACTTGTTTGCTTAGGAAGTAGTATGAGCCACTCTAGGAGCTCAACACTAGGATCAAGATGTTTCCCCAATCATCAATCACTAAGCAAGAAAGAAAACCTTGTTATGATCCCTAGCCACTAGATGATTATATAAAACCCTTAATCAGATCCATTCTGAGGATCTCCATCCTAGATGTTTCCAAGTCCTTAATACCAACCTCAAGCAAGGATCTCTTCTACTCACTCTACACCTCAATATCACCCACTTGTTAAAGCTCTGATACCTTGCAACTCCTCCAAGAACCTTCCCTCTCATACTCTAGTCAAATTCCTCAAAACTCCTAATTTGGCAAAGTCTGGAAACAGTTTCAACATCACCTTTTGGCCCTAAACTATTTAATTTCTTAAATAGTCTAAATCTCCAAAACTCCCTCCATAAAGGAAAGTTTGGTTTTTACCAAACCACTTCCCCAAATTGTGACTCATGTGAGTCCCACAAATCATATCCTATCTTTCCAGCTCAAAAATAAATATTTGGAGAAGCTTTATTATTTCTTTTTGCCCATTTTCTTAAATGGCTGAATTGGAATAATAATTGTTTTAATTACTTTTATGCCTCAATAAATCGTGGGAAAATTCCCCTAAGTGTGTATTCACATTTGGGACCCTCTCGAACCAAAATCCATCTTTCCCCAATGGAAATTTATCAAATGATCCCCTAGAAAGCACTTCTGTCCTTTTTGAGTAATTGGATTTATGTGGACTAAAACCCCACATAAAAAGCCCAATTAAATTCCAGGAGTCTACCTTTACCTTATCTAACTACTAGTACCATCTCCTCCTCTGGTCCAATGCAAAGTTGTGGACTTCCTTCACAACAATCAGTTGGATCAATGTTGGCCAACTAGCAAACTACTAGTCCAAACCACTTCCAAATTCCATCAAGGCTTGATCAAGCTTAATCTCAGCCCCATGACATATCCTTGGTCGACCACCACTGTAGCTCCACCCCCAACAAATCCCCATTGTGCCCTTGTGCTAGTAGTAAGAGAGAGAGATAAACACCAATCTTACAAGGATCTTGTCCATTAATCCCCACAGCTCCACTAACTGGTCCAACACGACCAAGTACCAAAAATACCCCTCTCCACCTCCCCCTGGACTAATCCCTGGCCAGCACCCCTCTCCCCCCATGCGCACATTGGTAATGTACCACATTCCCCTCCCTCTCCATGGTATAAAGGCCATCAGCCTGCCCCAGCCAGCTCCCTGCCCTCATTTTCCCCCTCTCACTCCCACTTGCCTCTCCCGAGCACCACACCCTCTCCCCTGCCTGTGTTGCCCGAGAAAGAAGAAGAGGAGAGCCTCGGCCTCTTCACAATAACGAGCAAGGCTCTCTCCCCTCTGCCCCGTTTCTTCGGCATGTCGGCCCCTGAGCTCCCCTAGTTCCCCTCTATCTAATGGTGCTCTCTTTTCTGCCCAGGACCCTCTCCTCCGCCGTCGTCGTTGAGCTCTGGCGTGGTCGCTCTCGGTCGCCGCCGCCCGAGCAGCTCCCAGTGGTCCTCCACCTCTGTGCCGCCCACCGATCTGCTCAGCACCGACGACCACTTCGTCCTGCAGCATCCCTGACCCTCCTCGAGCCCTTAGGTGAGCTCCCCGCTCCGCGCCACCCTCTGCTAGGGTTTGTCCCGTCGCCGACGAGCCCCGGGTGGACGACGACGCTGCGCCGTTGATCGTCACTTAAGTGGACGGCTGAGATCCGCCGATACCCCTTCGGCCCCCTCCTCTCACTGACGGCTGGGCCCCGCCTGGCAGGGTCGACTGCCGGCTCCCGCACGCCCCGCTGAGCACCGTCGGCTGTTATTCCCTCGGTGCGACCCAATACTCCCCAGATCTAGCCTAGTGCACCCCTTTTTCTTTTTCCTTTTAGTAGATCCATTTACTCCAGAAGTTATCTGCTAGGATTAAATCTATATAAAATGGTAAATCTTTTCCAAATGACTAGATCTTAATTTATGGTGGTTCTCTGATGTTTTCTCAAACATGGAGAGGCAACCCCATGTCCAAAATAAATTCCATCATTTACTGACAATTATTCTTCTAAAATATATCTGATTCACTTAATAATTTCCTTTGTGAGTTTTACATCTCCATTTAAGATGAACCAAAGCCCTACTGGAAGGTATTTGACATACCTATCACCCAGCACTGGTCCTATATCAAGGTGAACAGTAGGATACCTTTAGCAAAAATAACAAAACTAGCAACAGTCTGTCTTAGATAACTTCCCCAGGTCTAAGGAAATGTGGTTTTGACCTGACTCCACCTCCCAGTACACCCTAGTACCAATAACTACCAAATCCTAGCATCTCAGAATTTATTGAGCTCTGGATGAATCTTAGTGATTTAAATACTTTTGTAAGGGGTATTTCCACTAAATACATTACTCCAGGAGTTTGGCAACTCCAAAATGAGTGAATCCAATCCCTACAGAAAGGTATTCTAAATAACTAGCTCATTCCCTTGGAACCAACTCAATATCTTCTATAGATTTAATCTGGTGAAAAGAATAAAAACTATACATTCCCTTGGAACAATAACTAGCACATTCCCTTGGAACCAACTCAATATCTTCCCTGAACTGCCTTTGGGAATTTCCTGAGGGCATTCTGGTAATTATTTTGACTTGATTCCAACTCTAGGTGGTTCAGTACATCAAGTACTACCTAACCTTTCAAGGAAATAATTTTTGGAGCTCCAGAACTTTTCTGGTGAATTATTTCCTCAAACTAGAGTTTAATCCACTCTAAAAAGCATAACTAAATCTAGGAATTTCATTTTTAAGTGAAACCACTTGTGTTGGTTTTGTGTTGTCAAGACCCACCTGGGGATATCACTTTTGCACATTGATATCCTACTGACCTCAGGTCCCTAATCCAAGTTCCTTATATCTAGCCTTGACAACTATCATCTAAGAGAAAACACATCAATGGTAATCCAGTAAATTCCACCATTTGACTCCCACTCCTCCATAATCCTCCCAAGTCTAGTAATATTCCTCATGCTTGTTTGTTGTATGATTTGATGTGGTATGTCTTGTATTGATTGGGATATTGTTTGCGTGCATGTGTACCCGATAACGACGATAGTGTGAGTGTTTGACGACAAGAAGAACGGGTTTTCTTATTATTATTATTTTGGGTATTCTTGGTCATCTGAAGAAGCCCAGGGACTATTTGCTGATCACAGGAAAGCCACCATTCCCTAACTCTGTTATATGCCCTATTCTCTTTTACCTGTTTTATATCCTCTTTATCAATTGCATACTTTACCTGCATGTTTTGTTTTATAAATACTGCGTTAGTAACTTGGATCCTCCAAGTCATGATTTCGTGTCCTTCGAGGCACCACCCCGATGAACCCATATTTTATTACCTTTAGACCGAGAGTACGATGATTAGCATCTTACCTCCTTGGAAACCCCGGCTTTGAGAAAAACAAACTGTTTTGGGATTTACCCCACCCAAAAATCTTTTCAAACCTTTTGGTAAAACCCTGGGAAGAGGCATCATTCCGAGTGGAAGTTTTAACAATATAAATGGTGATGAGGAGAAAGAAGAAGTGGAAACGTGATGGGATGTTCTACGCCTTTACTGGAACAATTTTTATCCGCGCAACCACATTACCCCAGGTTGCTGGGGCTTAACCCGTAGTTTGTCCGCATTAGCCGAGGCACTTCTACCATGCTTATAGGGAGAAATCCCTGGAAGACCGGGCAGGCGTCCCAGATCACGGATCGGAAGCCTGTCTCTTGCTTCGGCAAGAGTGAGCCTGACCTGGCAGGAGGCCGGTGCAACAATTGGGTCTCCCGCGGACGGTATGACTTAGGTAGTAGGAAGGAAGTGGAGTCTCCAGATTTAAGGTATACGCCAAGTTGCGGCTTGGGTATACGCGTGTACGGAACGAAGGACTATGGCTAGGAGCCACATACGCGTTGTCGGGGAGATCAACCCAAGAGGAAAAGCATGCCTTTGCTAGTGTAGACAAGCGAAAAGTTAGGTTTGATTATCCGGACCGCCATCTACTAAGGTAGTGGGCCGTGGGTGTATCCCAACGGATGTATTGATTCTTGTGGGTAAAGTGTGCAAACTCTGTAGAGTAAAACCTATTTGAATAGCCACGTCCACGGTCAAGGACGGTTGTAAAGGTGTTGGCTAGGAGTATCCAAACTGTTCTTGTTTGGGAAACAAGCACATGGAGATGTATGGATTTATAAAACGGAAGCATGTTTTCAAAACTCTTTTCAACAAAGATATGGAGATACCACAACTCCAAAAGTTAGTCTAGGCATTTGCAAAAGCAACCCCAGATAGAGCTACCTCGCCACAGCCATAATTGCATTTCCCTTGTTCATTTATCCTGGTGGTTTTGCGAGTACATTCAAAGTACTCATGGCTGTGTCCCTGGCTATTTACTTGGCCAAACTTTCAGGAGATCAAGGTGACGTCCAGTGAGCTAGGCCATCTTCCCAGTCAGCTGCCTGTAGGTTGAGGCACGATTGGGCCCCGCGCTTGGTAATGTTCCGCTGCTAAGATTGATGTAGCCATAATGGCAGTTATGTAAGTCTTGTACTTTCGTTATGTTTCAGATGTTGTAATGGTACTTGTCGGTTATGTTCCACGGCTCACTGATCATGGGAACGTGGATGTATGCATAACAGGGATTTCTCGGATGAATAATCCGGGGGTCCCACACTAGGCGAAGATTTCCCAGTGCTCATGGAGGAATTCAACGAGCGCGAGTTCCTATGTGGAACTCAAGTTGTTGGCAATGAGAGCCATCTTGGTCGGTTCTGTTGGATGGACCTGGACCGCCTTGGTGTGGATCAACGTGTCGAAAGATTGGTCAAGTGAGATTGGCTTGCTCAGTGGTGGAAGACTGTTGTCTGTCGACTCCTTCAACCTCGCCAGTTCCTCTTGCATGCCGAAAGATTGAGAGATTCTGTTGAACTTCCTGTCGCAGTTGTCGAACCTCTCGAAGCTTCCGTTGACTATGATAATGCCGTTTGGGCCCGGTATCTTCATCTATAGGTAGAAATAGTGTGGCACCTCCATGAACCTCGCAAACACGACATGTCCGAGTATGCAGTGGTATTGTGAGGGCCAGTCGATGATTTCGAATTCAATGTGCTCTTGCCGAAAGTTTACCTACGGGCAAAAGATGACGTCGAGGCAGATCTTACCCAGGGGATATACGCCTTTCCCTGGGACGATTCCGTGGAAGGTCGTGTCTGAAACTTCCAGGCATGTCAGAGGGATCTGCATTGCATGCAAGGTACTTGCAAACATGATATTAATGTCGCTTCCGCCATCCATAAAGATGCGACTCATCTCGAAGCCTCAGATCTGTGCCTCGAGCACTAGGGGACAGTGGCCTGGGCGAGGTACTTGGCACGGATGATTGCACTTTACGAAGGTGATGCAGGACTCGCTTCCACTGGTGGTGGAGGTGCTCCGTGAGCCACAACGCCCGGGGAAGCTCCGTAGCCCTGATTTATCGCGTCGTGATTCATCTCGGCCAGGCCTTCGTGGAGCTTGAGGAACTCGCGGTAGTCCTCTAGAAGGTGGCTAGACTTTTTCTTGCCATCATGCTTGTCAATGTAGAAGTTTACGTTGCACGGTCCGGATAGTTTGTCCTGGATAGATGTTCCAGGTTCTTCATCGCGAGTGCGGTGCTACCACTTGTGTGGTTTTTCCACTGTCACGGTATCCGTTGTTGCGGTTATCGTCGCGTTTGTCGGTGTAGCCAGCCACGACCATGTCAACCTCCTCGTGATCCTCGTAACTGCGCAGTCGATGCTTTCCTCGGTAATCACGTATGCGGCCGAGGTCGTCGTCCTCATCGGAGTGGGCACGGTTTTTTACCTAGTCCTACCCATCGGCCCACCTGTTCACGATCTCCATCAGGTGGTTGATTTTCTTGGACTTTGAGCAGCCCAGCTCCTCCCTCAGCTCTCCGCGGCATACGCCGCCATTGAACATGTCGATTGTGTGACCCTCAGAGATGTCTTCTGCGGATTTCTTGATGATGGACCATCTCTGGATGTACAAGCGCAGCGACTCGCTAGTCCTCTGGTAGAAGCCTCTCAATTCTTCGATTGATGCAGGCCTTTTGTAAGTGCCCTTGAAATTTCGTACAAAGTTGTAGACTAGCTCTTCCTAGCTGCGAATTGATCCGCGCGGGAGGTTGTTAAGCCACACATGAGCGGCATCTTGCAACTGTAGCTGGAGGCATTGCATTGCTATGCTCGTGGTTCCACCATGGAGCCTGGCAGAGGAGATGTGATCCTCCAGCCAGATCTTCGGGTCCTGCATGTCGTCGAATTTCGGGTTCTCCGATGGGAGTTTGAACCCCTTGGGCATTCGCTTCTGTCGAATGGCTCTACTAAAGCAGCTAGCTCCGCACAGCTCTATCCCATCATCTTTCGAGTCAGTCGAATGCGCAGGCCTCATGTGCATCTTGTCAACCTTGCACTGCGTGATGTCATCACGCACATCGTAGTTGTAGTCGTGCCGCCGTGAGTGGCGTCGCTGTGATAGGTCTTGGATATCATCACTTGAGGAGGGTGAAGAGTGGCGTTTGGCCAGAGCTTTATTTTTCTTCGGCTCCGGTGTTGGCTCCTTGATGAGGGCAGCTTCGACTAGCCCCAGGCCCACGATCGTAGATCGGTGCATGGTGGCCCACGGGTCTCCAGCTAGTGGCTAATTGTTGAGGAGGTACATGGTGGCTGCTGTCACCGCTGCTTGCGGCATCTTCGGGAGCACATTGCCTCGTGTATCCACTGTCATGGATGAGAAGTCAAGGATTCGCGCAGCCTCTTCTCTCTCCTTATCGGTGAGGTGAGCTAGTCGAGAGCGTCTCTTGGCGGTCATATGCTCGTTTCACATGGAGGAGAGTTGAGCTCACCGAAGGCTCGACTCATCTGCCGCCTTTCTACACACTTCGAGCTAGGCGATTACTTGCTGCTGGCGCTTGAATTCTTCCTTGAGAAGTCAGTGATAACCCATTAGCATGTCTTGCGATGAGTTTGGTGGAAGGGGGTTACCCCGCAAGGCCTCTCAGCAATGAGCCTACTCAGCGTTGGTGAGCTTGATTAACACGCGCTCCTGGGTGTGCTCATTCGCAGTAAGGGTCGGGTGATTCTTCGGACCATTGTTGGTGGGTGCTCCATTGGAGGGACCACGGTTCATGACTGGGATACTGCTGTTGGAGGGATCACTACCGGTGTTATCGCGATTGCCACCGTTATCGCCTGTGTTGACGACGGTGCACATGTAGTGATTGTGAAAGCTGCTGCTTCCACATCTTTCAGATTCGGAGTTGTAGGCTCCATCTTCTGTGGTCATATCACCTAGATCGGATTCGCGACTACTGTCGCTGTATGTGTTCCCGACTATTGTCGGGGCATTGAGTTTTCTTAGGGTACCGATCGGCAATGGAAACCACGATGCTGGAGCAATTGCAGGGACCATCGGCTGATTAGGGAGGCAAAGCGTGCCCAGCTGACCAACTTGGAAGCGTAAGCTCCTGATTGCCAGGCCAATCCCATCGCCCACGAACTCAAAATCCGGGCGAGTGGCCGACGTATGCACGGTGAAGTCAAAGGCACCAAAGAGAAGGTGAATCCCCGTTGTTGCAGAGTTGTAGATCGTAGTTGATGCGGCCGAAGAAGCCACGATAGCAGCACTCCCTATCCCCACGGACGACACTAATTGAAGAGTGTTAAACTCATCAATGCCCATTATTATGGACTTGGGTTTTGGAGAAGAGGGGAGTACTGGAGGCATCAATCAGCTAGCAAACAAGCACACAGGGACGCAAGGTTTACCTAGGTTCAGGCCTCGTAGAGGACCCTACTCCTGCTTGTCTTCCCTTGGAATTATCGGGGGAGTTGAAAGTTATAGGGGTGCGTAGATGCAATCTGGCGATGACGTGGGAACTAGGGTTGTGATTGTCCTCCTCGCGGCCCCATCCTAGCCTTTCTATAGATAGGCTAGGTATCAGCATAGCAAGTGAGTTGGTTACAAGTTAGTGTTTTCCCTTTGAACATTCTATCTTGAGCTTGCCGTGTGCCGCAAGCAGTCGGAGTCTCCTGATGTCATCCGAATCTTTCATTGGGCCCTGGTAAAGCCTTGGGCTTCTACCAGACTAGACCATATATACCAATCTCGAGTACCTGTAAGGTATTCCCATGTCACAAGGACATCTAAAGTACAAAGCAATGGCTATGGCTAGTGGATGGATGGATGGTGGAAGTGATGAACAATGGTGTGGGTCTCCTTTTGTGGTGTTGTGATGTAATCTGAGAATGGCGGCCCTCTGGCTGGTGGCTGGAGCCTCGACATATATAGGAATCTTCACAAAAGTTGTAGGGTTTGACGAGACAAAGCCGTCACCACCTTGTACGGGCGGGCCCTGCCCGTACCAGTGGTTGTTAAGCGTGCTAACGCCCTGGCATAGCTTCCCAATTACTTGGTCATGTGGACTTCCTCAAAATCCTTCATTATGACTCCTTATTTTGCATTAAACACCGTGATTTCCTGGACAACATAATTCAAAGAGAGGTTTTGCATATCTTTGCAATTATTAGTCATTAGTGGAAAGGATTGAGAGTTTCTTGGAAATTTCTTGACCAAAAACAATGTTTAAACATAATGGAAGATGGCTAATATTGGAGCACTCTCCTCAAGTCAGAGTGGGGCGGTGACCGTGGCAGGTGGGGCGGCTTACTGGAGCTTCGTTGGTGACCAGGAAACGGAGGAGAGGAAGCGGTGCTCCGCGGGGACCTCGGGGATGGGCAGAAACTCGGGTTTCCCTTCCGGGAGGGGGGCTTGCGTGACAATGGCCGAGAGAGGCTCAGTGGAGCTCGATGGTGGCCATTGGTGGATTCCGTCCTAAGCAAGAGAAAGAGGAGGGTTAGATGCAGATGGGGATGGGGAGTACTAAGAGGCAACATGCAGCAGAGGGTAGCAGTGGAGAGAGATCTACACCCAAGACTTGAAAACGGCTGAACAAACTTCTCTCCCTTCTCCTGGCTAGGGCAGAGCAAGGGAGATGGATTGGCATTCAGGGGTGTATAGTGGAGGAGAGGGGGAGAAAATGATCCTGAGTAGAGGTGATGCGGTGGCCTCTGGCCTGTTATACATAGAGGAGGTCGTCCATGGTGCACATGGTCTATGTGACCAAGGGGAGGGCTACCAGGGCAGTGGGTTGGCCTGGGAGGGCGGTGGTGGTCGGGGTAGGTCCAAAGGAGAGCAGGGTGGGGTGAAGATAACATGTGATGCAAACTTTTCCCTCTCCTCTTTGTTTGACCAAGAAAATAAATGGAGGAGTGTAGAGGCTCGGGCTGGCTCATTGGTGGGGAGGGGAGGTGGAGGAAGGTGTGTGGGCCCTTTATCTCGACCTAGGAGGAAGAGAGGGACCTACTGTAGCTGCTGCATTCAACTGCCAAAATTTTAAAGTGGCATATCCCTCTTCTCTTCTTTATTCCAAAAACAAGGGACAACGGAAGGGTGTGCTACATTAGATTTCGCTATAGTGCACGACCAGGCGTGTTGTGGGTGCTGTGGTGGATAATGGTGAGGATTGATGATGATTTGATATAGTTTAGCTCAAGATTTGATTGGTTTGCAAAATATGATAATGAGGATGATCATGACAGAATTCTATAGTTTTGAATTGGGAAAGGTGAGGCAAGGGTACTGGTTGATATATGTTATCGAGGCACATCTCTAGGAATTATTTGATATTTTTCAAAGGGTTTTTAGTCTACTTAATAACATTTATTCGAATATTGCTGAAATGGTTTATAGAAGTTGGTTTGGTATTTTTGAGTTGGACAAAGTAATTTTTTAATGTGAGATGGTCATAAATACCATATCACACCTAGGATAATTTTCCTAGGATTTATTGGGAGGTAAAAGTATTTTTAATCAACTATTTCTTGTTTCTGCTAGTTTAGAAATAGGGAAAAATAATAATAAAGCTTTTTCGGAAAATTTATTTTTGAATTGGGAAGATAGGCTAAGGTATTTAGGCCCCATGTATGCCTTAATTTGGCAAAGTAATTTGGGGAGAAACAAAGTTTCTTCAAGGGAGGGAGTTTTGAGGAATTTGTAAAAGAAAGGAATTTATTAGTTTTGGTGCAAAAATAATTATGGAGAAAATTGGATAAATTTATTTATCCCTGGTGGATGATGTCAACTTATAGTATCCATCATTGGCAACCTTTGGTTTTGAAAATCAAACTTTCTATTGAAGGAAAACAAGAGATAGAGGATTTTGGGCAAAGTCAATTTCATACCATCAAAACCTTGTTGGATCTTGGAGCTCAGAGCTCCCCTTGGGTCACGGGGTATATGGATGAATAGACCAAGTTTAGTAGATCACCATGGTACAAAAGTTTTCGGTTGATAATGGTTTAGTTCTCCTAGTATTGGTTCTGAACTTTGAATAAAATAAGGGTGCCAAAACAGATTAACAAACAGCCTCCAAAAACATGTGGGTTTTAGAAGCACAAAGCTTCAATTGAAACAAGTGCAGTAGGGATGTATAGAAATTCATGAGTAGAGAACAACCATACAAAGGGTTGGTTAATAGGATATAGTATGAATATGTGAGCTTCTTCCAAAGTAGGCGTGTTGATAAGATTTGCATAAAATATTATTTTCTTGCCAACAAAACCATCAAGAACAAGTGTGTTAATAGATGATATAGCCAAGCTAAAGAGCGTGCCTTGGTAGTACTTAAGATGTTCTATAAGATGGCTCAAATGAATTTCCAAAAATTCACAAGGGTTAGGACAGAGGGAGTCCCAAAGATGTGATACTGATAACAGTTTCCTAGACTTAGCCATTTTTGGCAATTTTGAGGATTTTGACTAGATTGTAAGAGAGGATGGTTTTGATTTGATGCAAGGTTCCAAATCATTACCAAGTGGATAATTATGAAGTGTATGTTGAGAGTAATGGATCCATGCTTGGGGTTGGTCTTCATTGACTTGGAAGCTTCTAGAAGGGGTAATTTCAGAAGTGATCTGGTTAAGGGTTTTAGATGATCACCTAGTGGCTAAAGTTCAGATCTTGTCTTGGAATCTTGCTTAGGGTTTGTAATCTTGATTTGGCTTGATCCTAAAGGATGAGCTCCTAGGGTAGCTCACTTTAGTTCCTAAGAAAACAAGTCAGACAGTAGATCAAGGCAACTCATCTTACAAGCAAAACAAACATACTACTATGGATACCTCCAAGCCTAGGTTGGGGTAAGGATGGGTATTTTGAAGAGGGCTGTATTTTGAATTAGATGAGAGTACCTTGGTATTTCTACCAAGAATAGGTTTTATTAAAAGTTTTGGAAAACATAAAGGTAGGATTAGTTGAAAGTTCTGCCTTGAAAACATGAGGAGATTATGTTATATAGCTCTCCATATTTTGGTCAACAGAAGCTACTAAAGTAGTTAGTGTTGCAAAGGCATCTTGGCTCATGTTTTGAAATGCCAGAACATTTGAGAATATGTAGAATAAGCCAAGACAGGTTTGTGAAATAGCTTTTGTTAACTGATGGTGGGGTAAGAAGTATATCATATGCTATACTTTTAGATGCATAAGTACAAACAAACAACAAGCAAGCACTGCATCACTGAACAAGAAAAAGTTTTTGTTCCCCCTGATTTTTGCATTCTGGACAACTAATCTGGGTTGCTGAAATTGGGATGTTACAACTATTGGCATTACCAACTAGAGCTTGTTCTTGCCTAAAATTGAGAATCACATCAGGCCTTAGCCCCTTGAGGTGGTTGCCATGATCAACAAGAACATTCAGTAGCTTGTGCTTCTTGGCAGCTACAATCATGGACACAATATCACAATCTTGATCAATGCATACAAGGCCACCATCTTTCACTTCTTTCCCAGGTAAACACCAGTACACATTCAAATACTCTGTTATTTCGCACCCTAGTTCAATCAGAAAATCATGTATCCAAACAAGCACCATGTGTCACAATTGCAGTGATCAAAGAAATCAAATGATCCCCCATAATAATCAATTTCACCACCTTTATGCAATCCAGTAAATATTCCACCAAGCTCTATAGCCAATGTGAACTTGTCAGGGTCATAACCTACATTGAAGTGAGCCAAAATTCAGTAAACAACATCTGGACTACACAAAATTCAGCAAAGCGGGCACCTTTTACTGACTTTGGCAAAACAGAGCTGAAACATGGCACTCTTAGTTATGCCTCTAACTACATTAGTGACATACATGCCAAGCATCAAAAATATCTGGTTACATTGTCCTACATCAACGAAAATCAGTCAAAAATCTATGGAAAATTGGCTACCCAGAGGGTAGCCTATCGAACACCAAAACGAGTTCATGATTGCACACATAAATCATGGAAGGGCTGCTAGTAGTTCCGAGCCGCAGTGACGGTACACAGGATCACCGACCATGGTAGCCTCCGAGCCACACTGTCCTGGCGATCGCGAGAGGGTGGTGGTGGTGCCGTCTTGGTGTGTGTACTTGTATGAGAAGGAAAGCCGCGACAAAAGCAGCATGGACGAGGTGCCCCTCCAAATAAGTTCACACTGAACAGGTGATGATGTGTTGGGTCCTAGCTGTAGATATTGTCCTTCCTCATTATTTCATCAAGACACATGGTTCAACTCACTAAATGCTCATCCCTGTCTAAATATGACATTGGAGGTTGTTTTTGCAAAAAGTTGAATCCTACATGGCTGGCACGTGGCTAATTCAGACTGATTGAACTAAACTAACAATCCCAGTATACTTTTTGTACCTCTTGGCCCCATTTTGCAACTACTTGTATGTCTTTGCTCCCCATAGACAACTATTTGTACCTAGGGTGCTAATACCTCTTTAAATGAGCAGCATAACTAGGAAATCGTATTTTTTTAAACACACAAGTATTAACGTTTCCAATTAACACAATTATACCATGAGAAATAAACATTTATCATAAATGTGGAATAATATAATGACCACTTTATTATTGCCTCTCGAGGTTATTACCTTCAGTCTCCCACTTGCACTAGAGTCAATAATCTAGATTGAAAACTTGCACATTCAACACCTATAGCTTTCTCTTGTTGTACATATCTAGTGGTTGCTACATTAATCCGTCAAGACGAAATATCACTATGAAAGATCAAACATTGTCGTAGTTAACTCCTTGAACATTGTCATAAACTCTTTTCTAACATGTCAACTATTTCATAGATGTGAAACATCGATGTATATTTGTTTATAGATCCAAATACGACCGATAGGCTTCACTCCTTTCCGGAGGGTCTTCCAAGTTCAAAAACTTGATTTCTCGTGTATGGAAACTATCACGGATTTTATGACTTCTAGTAACTTAATGGAGTTAGGGCCCATCATCGCTTCTTTACATGCAATCAGTTCATCATTGTCACAACAATAATGACTTGTTATCAAATCTCACTAATTGATTGTTACCCGACCCACACGGTTCAATAGGAGCTCTAATCTCCGAGATCACAACCTTTGTAGTCACCGGAGCCATGATAATTGTGGCCCCCTCCAGGCACTTCCTGGCATTGTGCTACTTAGCACTCTAGCTTAGGTTCATCAACCTAATCAAAGTTCTATTGTCCTCCCACTTAACTTTTGTGAAAAAATCCTTCTCAACAAACTTGACATTCTAAGTGACAAACTCTTTTGTCCTTGGTGTTCGGTTTCTTTGGGATAAACTACAAATACTTGCTCATCAGACTTTTGTTGTAAATATTTTACTTATGCCTAGCAAACCAAAATTTTAAGAAAAGAGAACTCGGGTTTTATCCCAAACTATAACACATATGGTGTCATTTCAACGGATCATGATGGTTCTCTTTTCAGTGTAAAAGCAGTAGTCTCTAAAGCTTTCATCCTTAGACATAATGGCAGTTTATAAATGACACCTTTGATCTTAACATATCAAAAAAATGTTTGAATTCATCGCTGAAACACTCCATACTCCTATGGTTTATCGGGAAAAGCAAATCGATGGAACGATTCCTCAAATCTTAGCTATTTTGCTAAACTTGTAACTCAAATATATTTCTTTATGATCCAATCATAAATTTCTTTGTTTTCTTGTTACAATTATTTTCCACTTCATCTTGAAATTCTTTGAACATTTTTAAATGTTTCATAATTTTTCCTTATTAAGTAAATATACACATATATCCACTCTAATTTTCAAACAAAGTGTATGAAGTTGAAAGATCCAGCACACATGCTACACATAATGGACTATATACATCAACATTCATAATGTCAAAGAAGTTAGTTGTTCGTTCCTCTTTGGCCTATGAATGGAGTTTCAATTATCTCTAGGAAAGTCTCACATGCATCATTTGATCAAAATCAAAGATTCCAAAAATCCATCAACATGGCGTTTCTTCATGTTTTCTTTCCAATATAATTTAAAAGGCGATGTCACTTTGTAAGTGATCTTTCAATCATTTGTTTTGCGATATTTTAGCATTAGTTTTTAGGGATTTCTATTTTCGTGCCCTGGGTTCATTAGTAGTACTCAGTTTCCCCAGCCACTTAGTTTTCCCCACTTTACTATTCTGAAACCCTCACAGGCGCTCGGACGGGTGGATGTTGTCAGGTCAAAGGCTTGACCGTTACATACTGACCGGTGGGACCATGTTGGGGCGGGTCGTGCGTTGAGCGTTATGTTACGTCGCCCCGACCATTACAGGCTGACAGGTGGGGCTAGGATACACAGCGGACCAGCCATCCATCTCTCGCTGAATATGGGGGACGTGGTGTGGGACCCTGTGGGGCGCGTTTGGTGGTCACGTGCGCCCTGTCACCTAAATCGAAAGTTTTTTTTTGTTATTTTTATGATTTGTGTTTTTTTGCCCAAAAAGGTAGCAAATTTAGAGCAGCTTCTCTATTCATTCATTGTTCTTTTTGGCCCTCGTTTCCCCCAATCTGGTAGCAAATCTGGAGCAGCAAATCTAACCAGCACCATAAATAAATTTAGTAAATAGAGCATATGTAGATAAAGCAACTAATATAGGTTATATAATACGGTACTTAACGAGGTTAGACAACTAGGCTGCTCAGCAGCAGCAGCGGACAAGTTCAACACAGACAAGACAAAAGAAGCTGCTTTACAGTAGCAGTAGTAGCACAAGATTAGTGGCCCCTCATGGCCTCCGCCTCCTCCCTCTGGCGCCTCCTCCACTTCTTGCTCCCAGTCCCTTGACCTTGGGCTCCTTGGGCTTGATCGGGGGCATGCGACCCTCCTCGATAGCCACCTTCTAGAGGTTGCGGAGGTGAAGGCCGAGCGCCTGGTGCTTGGCTCTGAAGCCGTGGACGTTCACGGACTCGCCGCAGGTCCTCATGTCCTCAGCATGCTTCACGAGGGAGTTGAAGTCCATGGCACGGAGCCTCCTGGTGGTGCATAAGGGGCACCTGTAGATGTCGCCAGCGAAGAAGTTGTTGTACTGGCCGGACTTCAGCCTCCTCAGCACATGATGAGTCTTGGTGTCCTTGGACTCGTCGTCGCTGCAGACGTCGCTACTATCCTCCTGATGAAAAAAATAGTAGAGTGGAATAAGGATAGGACTGAGATACTTTGATTATCGGGATTGATTATTTGCATAAATTAACCGACTTGGATCACCAGATTATTCCCCAAATCTCAAACCAAATCAAATATTGATCCCAACTACGAATTGGGGGTTCAAATATGAACAGGGGGATTCATCGAAATACATGATCTAATATAAGAGGATTAGCTACTATAAAAATACAAATAGCCAAACCCTAATAACATACGATCTAGCATCCAATGATTGGAATGAGGGAAGAACAAGGGAAGGGGAGAAAACCCTGGTTAGCACCAACCATGGGTTGGCGATGCTGGTGTCGTAGGGGTTCTCCGGCCTTATGTAATCAACCTCCTCGTAGGGGTCCCAGCCGAGCGAGATCTTCCCGAGACTAGCGGGGGCCTCCTCGCCAGCGGCTACGGCGGATGCAAGGACGGGGATGGCGGCTGCCTTTGATGCCTGAATGGGGGCCTGTACAGGGACGGCGGCTACCTTCGAGGCCTGGACGGGGGCCTGTGCGGGGATGGGGGCCTCCTCGCTAGTGGCCTTGCAGGCGTCGATGGCCACCACACCGTTCTTCTCCATCGCCGGCGTGTTTGGGGTTTTCTTGGGGGTTTGCAGAAGGTGATGGGACAGTGGAGACGGTTGAGTGAGCGAGTGAGTGATTAGTGAGAGTGAGGAGGTCTCTATTAAAGGAGAAAGGAAGCAATGTTTCATTTTACCACCATGCACCACGTAAAACCGCGTACGCTACTGCACCGTACACGACCACACGTGTCCGCTACGGCCCCGTGCACCGCACACATGTACCATGCGTCACGTTTTTCCCCTTGTGACTAACCCTGACAACTTAGTTGTGCTCAGTTTTTCCCTCGAGTGTAACACTGGCAGTTTGGTTATACTCAGTTTTCCCCTCCAGTACTAACACTACCATGTGCAATATACTTAGTTTTACCCTCCGGTGGCTGATCAATAGAGAGTCAACGAATAGGTTTTAGCTAGTTAATTGAGTCATTTTATGCACAACAAATTCAAAAAGATAAAAACATAGTGGCATCTACCCAAGGAGTCTTATTATGTGACCTGCCACCATAAGAAATGTATATAAATCAAGTTTTAACCTGAATCACCACTTCTCAAATCACCTACTATCTATGAAGGTTCATGGCTTTCTACTCAAGCTCTTCCCAAAACATCCCTCCCCAAAACATAGTTGTCTGAATGAGGCAATAATTGTCAAACTGGTGTATATTTGAATTGCAAATAGTTTGATGTCTGCCAAGATGTATTTTATTGTATAAAACATGTATTTTCCATTTTTTAAATCTTTTTCTATTTTTCTATTTTATAAAACATGCAAATAGTCTTGCCCTTGGTTTTTAAGTTTTACTTAGTTTTTCCCTTGGTTCTTAAGTTCTCCTCAGTTTTTCCCTCTCTTAGTCACAATCTCTCACACCTGTGCTCATCTTCCCTGCTACGTTCTAATTGGTTGAGACAGTTGTCACACAGATCGTGCGCACCAACTGTTGATCCTCTGTGATCTAGCGGATAGGATAACCCCTATATCTATCGGGGCACCCCTCTATCCATGCAAAATAACGAGTTTGCCACTGGTACTTTAACTCCATAAACAAATGAACTTGAATATAATTTGAAGGGAACGTGTTCAAAGGTGTATAATTTTTGTATATGCAAATGATAATATCTCAAGATTTTCTTAGCACAATATTATCACGTATTAAGTGTGATTTCAAAGAGTTCAAATGTGTATAATTTTCGTATATGCAAGTTTATACATTACATTCCACTCTATGAAAATGGGGGGAGAAAATGATAATCTCTCAAAAAAATTCTAGCACACATCATTATCTCGTATTTAGTGCGATTTCACAATGTTCAAAGGTTTTAAATTTCCGTATACGCAAGTTTATTCATTATATTTCACTCCATGGAAATGATAAATGGTCAATTTTATTAACACAACATTATCATGTCCTAAGTGCGATTTCAAAGAGTCAAGGTGTATAATTTTCATATATGCTAGTTTATGCATTACATTCCACTATATGAAAATGATAATCTCTCAAGATTTCTTAGAACAACATTATCACGTATTAAGTGCGATTTCAAAGAGTTCAAAGGTGTATAATTTTCGTATATGCAAATTTATGCATTACATTCCACTATGAAAATAATAATCTCTCAAGATTTTCTTAGCAATCACGTATTAAGTGTGATTTCAAAGAGTTCAAAGGTTTATAAACTTCGTATATGCAAGTTTATGCATTACATTCCACTCTATGAAAATGGGGAGAAAATAATAATCTCTCAACATTTTGTTAGCACATCATTATCACGTATTAAGTGCGATTTAAAAGTGTTCAAAGGTTTATAATTTTCGCATATGAAAGTTTGTGCATTACATTTCACTCTATGAAAATGACAATCTCTCAAGATATTTTTAGCAAGACATTATCACGTATTAAGTGTGATTTCAAAGAGTTCAAAGGTGTATAATATTTGTATACGCAAGTTTATGCATTATATTTCACTCCATGGAAATGATACATGATCAGGATTTTATTAGCACAACATTATCATGACCTAAGTGCAATATAAAAGAGTTCAAAGGAGTATAATTTTCGTATATGCATTACCTTTCACTATATGAAAATGAAGCTAGACAAAGGGCCAACGTCACCGGAGAAGAAGAAGAAACGGGAGGGAACAACACGGGCGTAGGCACAGGTCTGGCTCGGGGTCCCATCTTGCAACGCCAACCTGGGTAAGCTGTGGGTCAGGCGCTCACGTGAATAAGCTGTGGGTCCGGTGCTCACGTGGATAAGCTGTGGGTCCGATGCTGATCTGGATAAGTCGAGAGAGGTGTCCACTATGAGAACCGACTGAACACGACTCCACTTGTCAGCATGTAATGGCAAGGGTACACTACGGGACCCGACAGAACGCGGCCCTATTGGTCAGCACGTTACGGTGAGGGTCCACTACGGGACCCGACTGAACACGGCCCCACTTGTTAGCACGTAACGGCAAGGCTGACGGACATCGAGTTTCAGACCATGTGAGAGTTTCGTACAAGGAGATGAGCAGAAGGGAGGAAAAACTAAGCGGCTGGGGAAACTGAGTACAACTAACGAACCAAGGGTACGAAAATAGAAATCCCTAGTTTTTATGGACGTGATTTCTTCAACTAGACTTGTATGAGTTCATCCATCTTCTATGGAATACGGTAATTATTTGAACAACCATTGTTCTCATAATACCGCAACAAAATGACAATTATTAAAAACAAATCTTGAAGGCTAAGCTTGTTGTCAACGAGAAACACAACAACACTTTATTTGTTTTCGATGAACATCATCACATATTCTCTTGCTAGTTACTTAGGCCATTCAGTTATTGAATTGTGTTATTCTATATGACAATTCACACGAACCAATTTGGTATCCAATATCCAAGTACCACATTGTTTAACTCCCAAATATTACACCCATAACATGCATATCCTCTATATACCTAAGCTAGACATTTCGAGTCTTTTTCTTTTCTGCCAAATATTTTTCAGATTCTCTTTTAGCATTTCCTTTTATTTTTAAAAGAATCTATCAACATCAATAGTGGTGCCATACTTATGAAACATAGTCCAAAGCATGTTAGTCAAATACTAATACCCTTGGACTTGCACTTTGAGGTGGATCACTATCATTAAATGTTTGGCGTTCATTCCAGAAACATTCTTTAGTAATATTTTAGTGTAGTAAACATTTTACCTACATCTTTTATTCGTCCTTATCATGACAACTTTAATGATCAAGATACTATAGAATATAAAGGATAATCACGAGTATAATGTTAGACCTTTTGGGAGATTAGGATGCCTAGCATCTCCAACCTTTGCAAATTCTCATACCATATGAGAACATGCATTTTACTAATATTATACTTCTATCACATTGCAACCAAACATTGTTTTAGATATCACAATATCATCCACACATGATGGTTTCTACAAAATTCTTTCAGCTCCTAGATAACCTTGATACGAAAACATCTTTTGAACATCAAGGATCATGGAGGCAAACATGATACTTAGATACTAACACTAGAATTGTTACTCTTGATTTTAATACTACTTATTAAGATTCATGGTGTAAATCGAGTTTGCTGAAAGTTTGTAATAGGACTTTTGAACTTTAGATTGACACTCAAAACAATAAGATACCAGTTCGTAAAGTAAATATCCATAATTCTATAGTTCTATTATCTCAATTATAACTAAACATAGGGTAGTAAACGGATTCCAATGACTACAACAAACTATGCAAATTCACTTTGATTTAGTTTATGATAAATTGGAGTTCAAATTAATAAAAAATTACCAAATGAACTCCCACTCAAAAACAAAATTCCTTGGGTTGTTTTGGTAATTGCATGAACCAAATTCACTACACAAAGACCGATCATTAGGTGAATTGGTGCAGCTACAAAGACGAGCATCTTTATGGTCATCATATCAAATATATGACTCCTGTTTTACCTTTCGGTTCGTCTTCCGAGGCCATGTTTGTACATGCTAGGCTTTCCAAGTAAGAACCTTAGTACTCGCGTATGTAAATCTGGCATATACTCGTTGTATGCGAACGTAGAGTCTATCACACCCAATCATCACATGGTGTCTCGAAACGATGAACTTTATTAATGGTGCATACTAAAGGAAGAACACATTTTTTATCTTGATATTTAAATGAGGGGTCATCTTATAATGCTACTAAGAGCTATTCAAGCAAAATAAGATGAAGACAAACATCATATGCAAAAAAGTGATATGATATAGTTCTTGCACTTGATCACTATCTTGTGCAACATGGTATGATCTCCATCATTCCATTTGTGCACACCAAGGTATATTGTGCTTACACTTTGGTTTTTTTGTAATTTTCCAAGAGTATCAAACTATACTTAAAATTATAACATTACCATATCATAACATTTTCCCAGCAAAAACAAAACTAGACGCTTCTAATTTATCTTTTGCATATGGCTTTCAGAGATTGAACCGTTTTTACCTACGAACATGGAACCACAACAATGATAATAAAATTATTGTAACCTGTTGTAAATCATATATCAACTATAGTGGCAGAGACAAACACCTGCTAGCCACTTATCAAAACTTGTTGCATGTCAAGCATGGAATAGGTATCATGTGCGAGGACATGTAATGTTAGTCCGAGCCTCTTCATCCCGCTATGCCACTAATATAAAAAATAAACAAGAGTATGCAATAACATGATCATCAATGCCCACATACTCATATGTGTTCTACCCACACAAACATCTACGTATAGATCCAGCCCTGATACCACTATTGGGTTCGCAACATACAAAACAAAAAATCCTACAATATGAACAACTAAGCACCAAGATCTATCTTACAGATGCAAGCAACGGGTGGATATACATCCATATAGCTCTTACCCTCGAAGACCGAAAAGCTTTGTTAACAAAATCTGATTTTGTAGATGATGTAGTCGTACACTTGCCGATCTCAAAATCGAGTTGAGGTCTAGCACCGCAATGTAGCAGTGCATCCATGATCGCACACACGTTCAGCACCCCGAAAACATCCAAGTCATCGCTCCAGAAAAGCAGCAGAAGGAGTAGATCCTTTCCAGGGAAACAC
Source organism: Avena eriantha (assembly GCA_910589775.1). Classification (NCBI taxonomy): domain Eukaryota; kingdom Viridiplantae; phylum Streptophyta; class Magnoliopsida; order Poales; family Poaceae; genus Avena; species Avena eriantha. The sequence continues at coordinate 223,919,341 of OU342745.1, forward strand.
CGAGAACATGTATTTTGCTAATCCAAAGCCGTGGGGAATTTTCTAGAGGGGGAAGAGAACCTTCACGAGGAGGTGGTGTAAGAGGAGAGGAGGTCTCCAGCTCCTTTAATAGGGGAGGGGGCGCAGCTCCATGCCCATGGCTTGCCGGTCATGGTGGGTGCCCCCACCTCTCCCTCATTCATGTAGGTGGAGCTTCCACTAAGCCCACTCACATCAATTGCAACTCCACTTACTTTGCATTTAATCCCCACTAAATTAAATGCATTCTATCATAAATAAAAACACTTTTTATTTCTTTTATTCATAATTTTGTTAATTACTTTAATTAACAAACATTTTCATAAACCCCCTTACAATACTTCGATATTACATCTGAAACCAATTTCAGCAATTTGACCTAAAACAATTCTGGAGCTTATTGAAATAATCCCTACACTTTTAAATCCTTTCTCTGGTATTATATCTGCCCCATTTTGTATTGGTATACCTTAAGTGTGTCACCCTACAGTTCGCGAATTATGCATACATGATCAAGAACCCTCTTCAATTAATAATTAGCAGCAGGACCTAGAGATCCATATTGACTCCCACATGTTCAATGATGACTTAGTAATTGTGAGAACCATTGACGTTGTAACTAAATTCCTTTGTCTCACGATATATTAAATGTCCGAGATTCGATCATCGGTATCCCCATACCTAGTTTGATCTTGTTACCGACAAGTATTGTTTTCTTGTTCCCAGGATTTAACATTTTTTTGATCTTATCACTTGCTTGCAAGCTGTGTCAATGTGATATCAGCGAGAGGGCCCTGATTATATATATCCATAATCGGGATGGACAAATCCCACTATTGATCCATGAGCCTCAACATAATGCTTTCAGAGTACCCAAACCCACCTTTATATCATGGTCTAAGGATTAGGGTTACTTCGTATGATATAATAGCAATGTAAAAATAATTACTTTGATGGTATTACTATACTTTGGGTGAATGTTCATCAAATCATTACACCAAAGTTTTGACCTCATTATTAACAGCATACAATATCCATGATCAGGAAACCTTGATCTTCTTCTTAATCAACAGGCTAGTTTAAATGAGAGGCATAACTAGGAACTCTTATTTGTTTATTAAACACACATGAATTAATGTTTCCACTTAACACAATTATAGCATGATAAATAAAAATTTATCATAAACACAGAATAATATAATAACCACTTTATTATTGCCTCGCGGGCATATTCCCTTCAGTATCCCACTTGTACTAGAGTCAATAATCTATTTTGAAAACTTTAGCATTCAACACCTATGGCTTTCTGGTGTTGTACATATGCGTGGCTTGTGGTAAACCTAATCTCCAGACCTGACACTTTCAGGTCCATGTGTATTTGCATGTGTTTGCGTCTCTACGCACCACTCATTCTCAAATGAGATGGCATTGCATAAATTTGGTCCTTTGGTGATACCTTAGTTCCTTGGGGCTTAATCATGCCAATACAATTTCCGTACAATATATCTTCATAGAACTAGCCCGCTTTGGACCATGCCTAGTTTGATAACAAACTACTTAACACAAATGCCCTCCTTTGCTGCTTTGGAACTCAGCCTTTGTTTTATATACTCAGCCTTTGTTTTAGTATCCGTCACAATGTCTTAACTTTGGAACTCATCCAAATCCAACATGGAACTTCCTTTCCATTTCATTGTGCCACCCGTAGTCTAAATTAAGATAAACTTAATTTGTATCTTGTGAAAAAACTAGTATTAATGTAACACTTTATAATGAACTATTCGTATCTATTTACAATGAACTATTTGTCACCTCTACATACATAACATATTCTTAGTTCTTCCAAAGCTCATAAGAATATCCTTACTATCGTCCAATGATCATCTTTTGAGTTATTCTGGTATATGCTCATAACATTTAGACCACGGGAGATAACTTTATATGTACATATCACAGTATACATGATTGATCAAAATATTCATGTGAAAAGAAGGTACTCAAAAGCAGACTTGATCATCATTTTTTCTTGCTCCAATGGTCGAGTGTGTTTGGAGAAAAGGGCAAACGGATCGTGCGATAAGGTTTTTAGAGATGAAATAAGAACTAGTTCTCTTTGTACTGCTACTGAATTTCAATGTCTATTGCTGAATCAGTCACTTTGTAACGCTGCTGAATCGGTCAAGTGCTATTGAATATGGATTGTGAATCTATCAATATTTTTTATCTTATTTTGTACTGCTAAATTTCTACATGAATATCTGTCAAAACAATTACCAGTTTCACCCTCTATCTGTGAGGTCTTTGTTTCGAATACGGCCAAGCCGCAATACAATAAAAAATTTGTTAACGAGGAGAAGAAATCTAGCCCATTCGACCTCTCTTTAGCCTAGAACATTTTAATTCAGACTTTTTGATGTCAGGGGACTGTTGACGGCACCCCAGCAAAATTTGAGAAAGGATCCCATGTAGCATAGCCTAGAACATTTTAATTCGGCCTTTTTAGGGCCAGAGGTCTGCTGAGCACAACCCAGTGAAATTTGAGAAAGGAACCCATGGAGCATAGCCCATGAAGAGTAGCATATGTAGAATAGCCAAAAACTTTTTAATTTGACCTTTCTGCATTGCCCCGCACCTCTTTTAAAAAAATTCGCCCATACATGTTTTTAAGAAACTACTTCATTATGTGGCATTTTATAAATTGAGATGCAAGGAGTGCTGACTTTTTATTTTAGAAGAGATAAACATGGACATACACAATCTTTTTAAGAAGACTACTACGGAAGTTATAGGTACGAAGAAATCTTTGATGATAACTTTTCTAGAAATATCTTTGGTGTAGTGGGAATGCACTTAGCTTACATCTATTGGAAGTCTTGAGTTACAATCCTATATGCGTATATATCTTGGGTTCACATTTTTGTAGCAATATTGCTTTACGGTGAGACTGACATCATAAACCCACTTCAGCATCCCGCGAATTAAATAGGAGGCTTTGAAAAGAAGTTAAGTACTTGTACAGAGAGGCTAGCATTAGGGACCCTCCAGCCATAACATACATGGCTGCATCGAGATATATTAAGAAGTTCAAAGTAATGGACGCAACCGAAATAAAAAAAGTCCACCATGGACACGTTTATTTTAATGAAAGGCTCACATGAGGGACCCAGCACCCTGAATAAATGGCTGATGCAGCGAGCAACATTATCAAGTTCGAAATACAAAGGCGCGAGCGAAGAAAAATGCCTAGCATGCACACATTTCTTCTAATGAGATACTGACATGGGGACCCAACAGCGTGACTAAACAGAAGATTCGTCGAGCAATGCTATCAAGTTCGGATAGGGAGGCACGAGCCAAGGAAACAATTCCAACATGCACATTTTTTTTCTAATGAGTGGCTTAAATTTGGGACCCAGCAGCCTGACTAAACGGCTGATGCAGCGAGCAACGTTATCGAGTTCACATCAGGGAGGCAAGAGTCAAGGAAAAAGATTCCATCATATACTCTTTTCTTCTAAAGAGATGCTGTCATGTGGGACCTAGCAACCTAACTAAATGGCAGATGCATCAAGCATCACGATCAAGTTCGAAACACAGAGGCGCGAGTAAAGAAAAAAAGTCCAGCATGCACACGTTTGTTCTAATGAGAGACTGACATGGGGGACCTAGAAGCGTGACCAAACGGCAGATTCGTGAAGCAACGCTATCAAGTTCGGATCAGGGAGGCACGAGGTAAAGGAAGAAATTCCAACATGCACACGTTTCTTCCAATGAGAGGCTGGCATGTGGGACCCAACAACCTGACTAAACGGCTGATGCAACGAGCAACTTTATCGAGTTCACATCCGGGAGACACGAGTCAAGGAAAAAAATCATCATACACACGTTTTTCTAAAGAGAGGCTGACATACGGGACCCAATAGCCTAACTAAAAGGTAGGTAATCAAGAAACATTATCGAGTTCAAATCAGGGAGGTGCAACCGAAAAGTATGGTCCGCTAGAGACACTGACATCTAGGACATGCACGCTTCACAAGATTTCCGTGAGTCAACATCGCGCGAGTAACCAAAAAATCTTTCTTCTGCCACACGCCTCCCGAGCTTAGTCCATGTTTTTGGCAGTTTAGTTGTACTAGAGGGCCACGAAAACAGGAAAAAAAGATTTCCATCGACCACAATCGAGTGAAGAAAATCGTCGCGGAAGAGGCGCCTTCTATGATGACTGACAACACAAATCATTGTGGATGGAAACACTTCTAGTAGTGCACCTGGGGTCACTGATCCTCCTTCTCCACTTTTAGTTTAGGGTTTTGTTGTGGCGCGGGCGCAAACCTACATCTACTATTTTTTCTCCTCTCTGTCTTCCTTTGTTTTCTCTTTGGTGTGAAACAACCTATTACCAATCCCGATCCGTAGAGTCTTTCTACGATGCCAATTAATGGCGACGCTTGCCTACTTTCGTTGGCCTATCTTATTCTTCAGTGAATCCAAAGATGGTTGTGTGAATCCTATGCTATCTCTCATCAATGAGGGCATTGAGGCGTGTCGGCATATAATACCCTGCCCTTTTAGAACTAGACACCCACGTCTATTTTCCCTGCTCCAGTTTTCCACTTCCACATACATTCCCTACAACTACACCCATGGCCTGCAACATAGGATCGAGGGGATGGCGTCTAGGATGGCCTCCTGTCTGGGGACGTGGCCGTGGTCAGCGAGGAAGGAGTTGGAGAGTCCGCAACATTTTGTTGCTAGTGTTTCCATCGCCACGGCCATCGCTAAAGACGATGATTGCAAGAGTCGGAATCGACCTCGCCAGTTTAGAGTTTTGTGTCACTATCGTACCGGGAATGATATGGGATAGGCTGCTTCTCCCCAACAAGTTCCCATTGGTGATCGATGGGCAGGAGCGATGCAAGGTCCTGCTCCGTGTGCACGGTGACTCGACTAGCACATGGCATGTGGAAGTTCTGTTCTACCACTCTGGTGAGATGTATCTCCATAGTGGCTGGAGAGATTTCTCCCGCGCGCATGGCATTCTGGTTGGCCACTTCCTAGTATTCAAGTTCGACGGCGAGGGAACTTTCACCGTGAAAGTATTCGACAAGAACGCCACTACTACAACGACATCGACGAGTAGGCGTGGGCAAGACGAAGACGCTAAGGTGTATACTTTATGTACTAGGTTATTCTACCTCCTACATATGCCTCTGCGTGAAGCAAAAAAGGTCCTCTGAAACTCTATATGAAAGAAAGGTGTACCCATGTGTTTGAAATTGAAATAAATAAATCAGTACAGCAAATTTCTTTTTCGTCTTCGTATGTGCCTTCGCTTCGCGACCATGCGGCACACTCTAGGTATCAGCCATCTAGGGACCAATAGGTGTCATCAAGAGGGTTGTACTTAATAGTACAAAAGTGTAATAGTTAGGAGGAGCCAACCACTACCATATATACATCAACATATAGTAAAACAGTGCAGTTTTCATAAACAGTAGATAAAACATGCATAAGTAAAACAGTAGGATAAGGCTTATGAGCATGAAGGTGGCTTTCCTGCGATCAGCAATATGGTATATATGTCACTAGACTTCTTCTTTAGTTAACCAAGAATACCAATACAAATAATAATAAGATCTCTTTTTCTCGGCGTCAATACAAGCGCAACTATCGCTGTCATCGAGTATACATGCAACAAGCAAGGCCACAATCAAACAACGCATACAAATTGGCATACATATAGAAAGCAAGTGAACAATACAAGTTAACGATTCACTAGGTTTTGAGAAGATTGGATTTAGAAGATTGAAATTGTCTTAGAAGCATTTGAAGGAAATTCTATAGCACTTATAGTCTAGAAAATTATTTAGGAGAGGGCTTTTAGACCAAGGCCATATTATATATGATACCATCGTATAAAAATGATACCAACATATAGGTGTTGATAAAATGAAACCAACAAAAGTGGTTTCACTATTTTATCAAATTCTAGTGATTTATAAAGAATTTTCTAGTGGTAGAAACTCTAGTTTCAGGACATAATTCATCAGAAAAGTTCTGGAGCTCTAAAAAATATTTCCTTCTATGGTTCAATAGAGTATGATGGAGTGATTCACTAAGAGTTGGAATCAGGTCAAATTATTTATCAGAACGACCTCAAGAAATTCCCAAAGGAAGTTCTAGAAGGTTTTTGTCTTTTCAACCAGATTTAAATTACAGAAAATTTTGATATGATTCAAATGACATATTTTAGGTACTTTGAATACCTTTCTGTAGAAATTGGAATCAAATTTTTTGGAGTTACAAAACTACTGAGGTGATTTTATTAGTGAATTAACCCTACAAAGAACAGTTTAATTCCTAATAAATCAACCATGGCTCATAAAATTTTGGGCTCCTAGGGTTTGATAGATATTAGTATGCATGTCACTTGGGATATTTAATTAGGTCGATACCATTTTTAGTTTAGCTTATAGAATTTTCTAAAGTCAAAATTTTGTAGCTTTTGTTATTTTTGCTACAGCCAAAATACAGATCATCTTGGCATGAGGCCAAGGCTATGAAGTAAACACATGGGATACCTTCCAGAGGCCATTGGATTTGTTCCATTTGGAGATCTGAATACCCCTGAGGGATTTATTGATAGCAAAAGACACTTTTTAGAAGATTAAATGCCAGAAAATATTAAAAATTCTTTTTGGCAAATGTCCAGTTCTGCATGTTATACAAAACAGGAAAGAATATCTAGTAATTTAGATCTGGCTAAAGTTTGGTGTTTTCCATTTTGATTAGCATTTAATCCAACAGCTAAAATAATAGATCTAGAAAAGAGATTTTTAAAAGAAAAAGGGAAAAAGCATCATGGGCCAGATCCGCGCGAGGCTAGGCAACTCGCCGCTGGGCCGGCCCACTTCAGCACCCGTCTGAGCGGGAGATGGATTTGAACGGGCTGACAACGTGGCCTTGCCCATCAGCGAAAGAGAGAGGGCGAAGGGGTATGGGGCGTTTGCAGCCGTGCGATCAAGTGACGATCGACGGTTGCATGTTGTCGTCCCTAGAGAAACAGGTGCGGTGGTGGCGGAACCCTAGCACGTCAGAGGGGGAGGCGGGAGCTCACCGGAGGCCATTTCCGGCGGAGTGGACGCTGTAGGACAACGCGGTCGATGACGGCGAACCGATAGAGAGGAGGCACGGGGGATTTTTGTAGCACCCCGGTAAAACCACTACTAGAAAATCGCTGTGTTTTTGTTTTGTGTATCATTATGACCGCATGCTCATATCATCATGCCACATTGCATTTGAGCATCGTCATCATCATGCATTTGTTTTCCTAAAACTATTTTCTAAAAGCCTACCTTTGTTTTCTAATATCCACCGTCTTTATTTCAAATATAAAACCCGGTCCTTCCGGATATTTTGTTTTGAATAAAAACAATTTGCAGAAGTGTTTAAAAATAAATGTTTTATTAGTTAGGGGAGGCAGCCGGCGAGGCCCTAAGGCCCAGCCAGCCAGCCTACTACCCAAACCCTAGACTAACCTAACTTAGTTTCAACCCAGCCTCCACCCCGCCGCTAGCCTACCTAGACACGACGCGTGCGCAGCGCACGCAAGCGCGCGGTGCACCGCAGTAACCCACCCGCACACTGCCAGCGAACCAACACATGCACGTACATGACTATGCTCCCGCACCCCGCGCCCCTCACGCGTATCTGGCCCCAGCCTGACGCGAACCTCGCGTGGATGCGATGCAACCCCGCCCCAGCGCCCACCGACCCTGTCTCCTTCCATCGCTCCTTCCCCACCAACCCCCGCAGCGGCCGCCCTCTCGATCCACCCCAACCCCGCGGTGAACCGCCCGAGCTCCTCGTCGGCCTGCAGGAAGGACCTGCTCGACCCCCAAGCCTCGTCGTCGCACGAGTTCCTTGCCGTGCCGCCTCTGATCTCCGCCGCCACCTAGGAGTCCCCGCCACCAAGCTCTATGCCCCTGCCGTTCGAGACACTGGCGCCGCCTTAAATTGCTGCCACCTCGCGCCAGCCTCACCCCCTCCCCCGTGCTCGGCCTCCCGGCGTCCCGCTCCTCCTCAACGTCCACCACACCGAGAGCTCCCTGAGCGAGCTCCATTTCTCCCTCTCGAGCTCGCCGTCCTCCGCCCCTAGGCGCGACCTCGCTAGTGCCGCTCCGTCGTGGTTCTCCACCCCGACGCCCCTGCGAGCACGAGGACCTCGCGAGCCCCGCAAGCCTCTCTCCATCGACCGCGCCTCCGCGTTGCGAAGTCGGCCTCCTCTGCCCTACCTCACAGGCCGCCCATCCTCGAGCACCTGGCCACTCATGCCAGCACCCCACCACCTCGCAGTGGCCCATTTCCTCCATCTCCCTCGCCAATGGCCGTGCTAGCCGTTGACTGTCTCGGCGCCAAGTACAAGCTTTGCCGCTGAATGCATCGGGTTCCCTGCGAGTGCCCCTACATGCGTGCATGTTTGTGAAATTACCAAGGCCTACAACTACAACGAGATATACGCGTTGTAGTCAAGATGGAGCTGCCAAGACCGATCGGAGGACGATGCACCGAGGCGATCCGCAACCCTCACAAGGACACCGTGTCGCTGCCAAGGTCTTTCGAAGAATCACCGATGCCCATTAAGGTTCGACACGGACCATCAAAGTCGGGTCCCCGAGCACACCAGCGTGGAACCAAAGACGCCAGTACGACAAGATCTTCTTCACGAATCCGAACCCCGACCCCGGAATTGAAGAGTGGACCCGAAGACGCCGAGACCCCGAAGGCCCCGGGCTCTCCTTCCCGGATTTGAAGGCGTCGTTCACGGAATTCGAAGTCCGATACCACCGAATCCAAACCCCGTCGAACCCTCAGACTCCAAGATCGTCTAACCCCTAATGTGTGACCCGATCCCATATCCCTATTTTATAAATACATATATACCTGTTGCATATTTAATTGTTCATTCTCGCATACATATTCATTGGGTTGAGGGTATATTATCGATTCACCTAATAATTAAATATGGAGACTATATGCGGGCTATTCTTGTATTATTCCGCCTCCATTTAAATTTGTGTAGCAAACCGATGCCATGTTTTGTCTTGTTAATTCAACCTTTAAATTGCAGGGTATCTAAACAACATAAACCATCTAATTAATTGTGGGGACCCCGGTTCCACTTAATATTGCCTAATTGCATCAGATCTTTGCCATGGCATACATCATACATGCATCATGCCGATCTTGTGCCATAGTATTAAATAGTGCATTCGGTGTTTCTTCTAGTTCTTTGCTTCTTCGCGGATTAGGCCGTTGAGTGGATGCGAGTATCGACAAGTTCTTCGGATAATGTATCTTCGGCAGTGTTTCCCAGGCGAGCAATCTCCCCCTTTCTACCTATTTTGCATTTATAGTCTTTACTTCCTCCTCTTGATCTATTGCTACCCGTATTGCAATGCTTTAGTTCCGCGCACCATTTATATTCCTTGCAGCCTCTATATTACCTTGGACACAGCCTATTGCCTGTTGTTTGATAGATAGTTGGCCTTGCGAGTCGTAGTTGCTTGCTCAAGTGCTGCTTCGCATTGTTGTCGCTCCACCATTGTTGGAAGGTTGGCACATGTTTAATGGTGGAGATGATCATGACTTTAAATACAACTTGATTAAAATGCTCGGAATAGTTATAACTAATGAAGTGGCATCGGTGGGCAATAGATGTTATTTGGTTCTTCCATGCTCACTTGTGTCCCGTAGGACACCGAGTACTTGATACTTGTTCCTTGCCTATCACACTATCCGCATGTGGGACCATGAATCCCCTTAGCCAGAGCTTGATTCATTTCTTATTTCTTGGGGCCACAAACTAGTTTGGGGTTTTATTACTATCATGTACTTATGCCATGCTTTACTGCTTTATTTACGATTGTGCGTGGAGCATTTGTACTGTTTTGGATCACGGCACGATTTCGCGGTATCGACAAGCCCAGTCACACTTTCGGGTTCCCAGACGTTTACAGCCATTCTCGCAAACCCTGGGTCCGTTCCGGAGCCGGCCAACTTCGTTGCGGGTAGCTTAGTGGGGTGGCCCCCTGAAATATTTTATGAATCCTATGATTGCTTTGTCGTGAAAGCCTCGTTTGGTTTTGATTTGGTTTTTCCGAGGTTGATCGTGTGTGTGTTGCTATTTGTGCACCCCTGCAGGGTAAATCTTTCTGAAAGCCGTGTCCGCGGTTATGGACGACTTGGAGCACAGTATCTCGATCATAGACAAGCATAACTAAAGTAGTGCTATAAATTTGACTTAATATGTGACTAGTAATCAGCTTCACTACAATGGAATGGATAATAAAAGTGCCAAGAACTGGTGGAATTTGGGTGTATCGTGTCATGTTATACCTACCTAGTAAGTATTGCAACTCCAATGGAATGAGATAAAAGTGCCAACAACTGCTGGGTTTGGGATGTCACATGCTAATGGTATCTGGCTAGTAAGTACTGCAACTACAACTGAATGGTTAACTAAAACTGCCCACTACTTATGCTATCAGGATGACTCGTGATATCAATATGTGAATAGTAAGTGCTGCAACTATAATGGAATGAATAAAACTGCCAATCGTGTGAGTTCCTCGGTTTGACTTCCTCGTTTGGTCTCGAGGGGGAATACCAGGATGGGTATGATTGGTGTTTGTATAAGGTTGGTTCGAATAGGTCTTTATTATCTCTCTATCTAATAGACGACAGTTAATCGAGTCTCTATAGGTTTTCTAGTGCATGTTGCGTTGCCGCTTCAGTCCACCATACCTATGTAGGCGAGAGCCGCCGAATTCTAGCCTTGCCCTGTACTGGCCTCAGTACTGACGCTTCTCTTTTTCCTTTGCCCTTTGTCGGCACTCCTTTTGTTTAAGCAGGTTTGAGATCAACGTTGTTAGCAGGGTTACCCTTCCGGCTTTGCCTGGGCAGGGTTATGGACGCCATTGGTTATTGTTCAGGGCTCTTAGCCCCATTTGCATATTGTCCGTAGTCAGACGCTCTATCGTTTTCAAGGTGATTTGGATCTTTGTATAGTATATCTGTATTCTTGACTCATGGTGTCGTTGTTGTACATATATATATGTTCTGTGGGTTCCATCGTGGACTAATGTGTAATGGTATTACTTCGTTTTCCACCCGCACGAAAGTGCCTGGTGTGCGTCCTTGAATCGTTTCTATGCGGGTTTGGCGGGAAGCACTGAAACTTGCATAGGGCCGATTTGAGGGTGTTACAAAGTGGTATCAGAGCTCAGCAGTTGCGATACCCCACTGGTCCAGCCTGTAGGATAACCTAGCTAACAGACAAAGTAGAATGTCAAAACTATATTGCAAATTCGGTTGGATAGATCTGATTAGGTCTATTTTTACTCCTTACCCCTATGCTCTTCTCCTCTTACCCCTGCATGTTTTTAATCTACTCTTATCTTTTCTTTGAGTCCAGGATTCTCGTGGTTGGGTTTATGTCGTACCTTCAGGGTTTCACTTTCTTCCTCTTCTAACGGTGCTTCTACATCCGGTCTTCATGCTATCTGAGGAATCCTTTGTCTGTTGGACTTCTCTTTGTTCCTTCTTGTGCCTTCCGGTGTTTTCCAACACGACGACCTCGTCTACATCAGATCCGATGAAACCCTGCATCGCTCCTTTGTTTCTGAACCTCGCTTGTCGAGATCTTCAGTTTGATTTCGAGAGTTGATTGCATAATTCTACTATTCATGTACAGAGTAATGCTTTGAGTGCGGGATGGAGTCATGACCATACCACTACTCTTATCATTCGCTCTGCACATTGAATTGGCGGATGTATGCAATTTACTCCTGCCACTAAAGTTAGAGGTAGCCTTATGACCTCTTTCTTCATCTTTGTTTCTCTGGAGTGTTCTCGACGAATGTGAGCAATGACCTCTTATTGGTGGTATCGGAGTTTCCAATATGGAGCAAGAATCTTTGTTAGTAGTGTCGTGAGGATCTATACGAAGCAAGAAGATTCAGAACGTTGGTTTTCTTCCCCGTACCATGAGGCGGATCTCGAGGGCGAGATCCATTGTTAGTGGTGTCGAATTGTAGCACCCCGGTAAAACCACTACTAGAAAATCGCTGTGTTTTTGTTTTGTGTATCATTATGACCGCATGCTCATATCATCATGCCACATTGCATTTGAGCATCGTCATCATCATGCATTTGTTTGCCTAAAACTATTTTCTAAAAGCCTACCCTTGTTTTCTAATATCCACCGTCTTTATTTCAAATGTAAAACCCGGTCCTTCTGGAAATTTTGTTTTGAATAAAAACAATTTGCAAAAGTGTTTAAAAATAAATGTTTTATTAGTTAAAGGAGGCAGCCGGCGAGGCCCTAAGGCCCAGCCAGCCAGCCTACTACCCAAACCCTAGACTAACCTAACCTAGTTTCAACCCAGCCTCCACCCCACCACCAGCCTACCTAGACACGACACACGCGCAGCGCATGCAAGCGCGCAGTGCACCGCAGTAACCCACCCGCACGCTGCCAGCGAACCAACACATTCACGTACAGGACTATGCTCCCACACCCCGCGTCCCTCACGCGTATCTGGCCCCACCCTGACGCTAACCTCGCGTGGATGCGATGCAACCCCGCCCCAGCGCCCACCGACCCTGTCTCCTTCCATCGCTCCTTCCCCACCAACCCCCGCAGCGGCCGCCCTCTCGATCCACCCTAACCCCGCGGTGAACCGCCCGAGCTCCTCGTCGGCCTGCAGGAAGAACCTGCTCGACCCCCAAGCCCCGTCGTCGCACGAGTTCCTCGCCGTGCTGCCTCTGATCTCCGCCTCCACCTAGGAGTCCCCGCTGCCAAGCTCCGTGCCCCTACCGTTCGAGACACCGGCGCCGCCTTAAATCGTCGCCACCTCGCGCCAGCCTCACCCCAGACCCCGTTCTCGGCCTCCCGGCGTCCCACTCCTCCTCAACATACGCCACGCCGAGAGCTCCCTGAGCGAGCTCCCTTTCTCCCTCTCGAGCTCGCCGTCCTCCGCCCCCAGGCGCAAGCTCGCTGGTGCCGCTCCGTCGTGGTTCTCCACCCCGTCGCCCCTGCGAGCATGAGGACCTCGCGAGCCACGCGAGCCTCTCTCCGTCGACCGCCCCTCCGTGTTGCGAAGTCGGCCTCCTCTGCTCTACCTCGTAGGCTGCCCATCCTCGAGCCCGTGGCCGCTCACGCCAGCACCCCACCACCTCGCAGCGGGCCGTTTCCTCCATCTCCGTCACCAGCGGCCGTGCTAGCCATCGACTGTCCCGGCGCCAAGTACAAGCTTTGCCACTGAACGCATCGGGTTCCTTGCGAGTGCCCCTACATGCCTGCGTGTTTGTGAGAGTACCAAGGCCTACAACTACAACGATAAATACGCGTTGTAGTCAAGATGGAGCCGCCAAGACCGATCAGAGGACGATGCACCGAGGCGATCCGCAACCCTCACAAGGACACCATGTCGCTGCCAAGGTCTTCCGAAGAATCACCGACGCCCATTCAAGTTCGACACGGACCATCAAAGTTGGGTCCCCAAGAACACCAGCATGGAACCAAAGACGCCAATACGACAAGATCTTCTTCACGAATCTGAACCCCGACCCCGGAATTGAAGAGTGGACCCAAAGACGCCGAGACCCTGAAGGCCCCGGGCTCTCCTTCCCGGATTTGAAGGCCCCGTTCACGGAGTCCGAAGTCCGATACCGCCGAATCCAAACCCCGTCGAACCCTCAGACTCCAAGATCGTCGAACCCCTAATGTGTGACCCGATCCCATATCCCTATTTTATAAATACATATATACCTGTTGCATATTTAATTGTTCATGCTCGCATACATATTCATTGGGTTGAGGGTATTTTATTGATTCACCTAATAATTAATTATGGAGACTATATGCGGGCTACTCTTGTATTATACCGCCTCCATTTAAATTTGTGTAGCGAACCGATGCCATGTTTTGTATTATTAATTCAACATTTAAATTGCAGGGTATCTGAACAACATAAACCATCTAATTAATTGTCGGGACCCCGGTTCTGCTTAATATTGCCTAATCGCATCGCATCTTTGCCATGTCATACATCATACATGCATCATGTCGATCTTCTGCCATAGTATTAAATAGTGCATTCGGTGTTTCTTCTAGTGCTTTGCTTCTTCGCGGATTAGGCCATTGAGTGGATGCGAGTATCGACAAGTTCTTCAGATAATGTATCTTCGGCAGTGTTTCCCAGGCGAGCAATCTCCCCCTTTCTACCTATTTTGCATTTATAGTCTTTACTTCCTCCTATTGATCTATTGCTCCCCGTATTGCAATGCTTTAGTTCCGTGCACCATTTATATTCCTTGCAGCCTCTATATTGCCTTGGACACATCCTATTGCCTGTTGTTTGATAGATAGTTGGCCTTGCGAGTCGTAGTTGCTTGCTCAAGTGCTGCTTCGCATTGTTGTCGCTCCACCATTGTTGGAAGGTTGGCACATGTTTAATGGTGGAGATGATCATGACTTTAAATACAACTTGATTAAAATGCTCGGAATAGTTATAACTAATGAAGTGGCATCGGTGGGCAATAGATGTTATTTGGTTCTTCCATGCTCACTTGTGTCCCGTAGGACACCGAGTACTTGATACTTGTTCCTTGCCTATCACACTATCCGCATGTGGGACCATGAATCCCCTTAGCCAGAGCTTGATTCATTTCTTATTTCTTGGGGCCACAAACTAGTTTGGGGTTTTATTACTATCATGTACTTATGCCATGCTTTACTGCTTTATTTACGATTGTGCGTGGAGCACCTGTACTATTTTGGATCGTGGCACGATTTCGTGGTATCGACAAGCCCAGTCACACTTTTGGGTTCCCAATCGTTTACAGCCGTTCTCACAAACCCTAGGTCCGTTCTAGAGCCGGGCAACTTCGTTGCGGGTAGCTTAGTGGGGTGGCCCCCTGAAATATTTTATGACTCCTGTGATTGCTTTCTCGTGAACGCCTCGTAGGGTTTTGATTTGGTTTTTCCGAGGTTGATTGTGTGTGTGTTGCTATTTGTGCACCCCTGCAGGGTAAATCTTTCTGAAAGCCGTGTCCGCGGTTATGAACGACTTGGAGCACAGTATCTCGATCATAGACAAGCATAACTAAAGTAGTCCTATAAATTTGACTTAATATGTGACTAGTAATCAACTTCACTACAATGGAATGGATAATAAAAGTGCCAACAACTAGTGGAATTGGGGTGTATCGTGTCATGTTATACCTGCCTAGTATGTATTGCAACTCCAATGGAATGAGATAAAAGTGCCAACAACTGCTGGGTTTGGGATGTCACATGCTAATGGTATCTGACTAGTAAGTACTACAACTACAACTGAGTGGTTAACTAAAACTGCCCACTACTTATGCTATCAGCATGACTCGTGATATCAATATCTAACTAGTAAGTGCTGCAACTATAATGGAATGAATAAAACTTCCAATCGTGTGAGTTCCTCGGTTTGACTTCCTCGTTTGGTCTCGAGGGGGAATACCAGGATGGGTATGATTGGTGTTAGTATAAGGTTGGTTCCGAATAGGTCTTTCTTATCTCTCTCTCTAATAGCCGACAGTTAATCGAGTCACTATAGGTAGTTTAGTGCATGCTGTGCTACCACTTCAGTCCACCATACCTATGTAGGCTAGAGCCGCCGAATTCTAGCCTCGTCGTGTATTGGCCTCAGTACTGACGCTCCTCTTTTTCCTTTGCCCTTTGTCGGCACCCCTTTTGTTTTAGCAGGTTTGAGATCGACATCGTTAGCAGGGTTACCCTTCCAGCTTGGCCTGGGAAGGGTTATGGACACTGTTGGTTATTCTTCAGGGCTCTTAGCCTCATTTGCATCTTGTCCGTAGTTGGACGCTCTATCGTTTTCAAGGTGATTTGGATCTTTGTATAGTATATATGTATTCTTGACTGATGGAGTCGTTGTTGTATATATATATATGTTCTATGGGTTCCATTGTGGACTAATGTGTAATGGTATTACTTTGTTTTCCACCCGCACGAAAGTGCCTGGTGGTCGTCCTTGAATTGTTTCTATGCGGGTTTGGCGGGAAGCACTAAAACTTGCATAGGGCCGATTCGAGGGCATTACAATTTTGGCGTCGGGAGAGGTCTCGCGCAATGGTGATTGAGACAAACGCATCGGAGCTCGATGGAGCACTTGCAGGGGAAGATGCAGGTCGAAACGGGGGGGCTCGGTCAGATGTTGTGGTCTTGGGGATTCCACGAGTGTTGCATGCAGGGGAGGAGGAGGCTCGGAAACTCCTACATGAAGGAGGAGCTCGGCTCAGCCATGCGCTCGTGCAGCGGCCTCCGGTGTTCCTGCGTGCAAAGAAGGGAAAGGGGAGGTGGATTAGATCGAGGGGATCAAGTTAGAGGGAAGAGAGGGAGCTGGGAGTGGTCGGCTACGACTACATGGCTGCAAACGAGGTTGATCCCGAGAGGACTTCCACTTCTTCTCCATGGCAAGGGAGAGCTCGGGTGCTAGATCTGGGGCTTGGGAAGAGGTAAGGAGATAGAGGAGGAGTGGTTTGACCCTGGAAGGGGTGGATGGGACAGCTTGTGGGCTATGTATCGGAGATGTGGGGTGTATGGTGGACATTGTCCACTAGGGAAATCGGAGGAGGGAGGAGGGCTCTAGTTGGACAACCAGGGCGGTGGAGAGGTGGGTGGTGGGGCTCTGGGTCGAGCACTGAGTGGAGAGGGGGGTGGTGGTTGCTGTTGCCTTTAAACATTAAATGTTTTCCATCCATCTCTCTCTCTCTTATTTTCTACAAGGGTTAAAGGAAGAGTTAGGGGCTTTGCTATAGTGTGTGGTCAACCGGGAGGAGATGGGTTTCTGTGGTGATCAAGTGGGAGGGGTTTGGTGAGGGTTTGGTTGGGTTTGAAGCAAATGTTTGAAGATTGACAAATTTTGGCTAGATAGATGTTTAGGAAGAAACTCAAGGAATTTAGTCTTGACAAGGTGGGCCAAAGGTACTTGTAGGTAGATGAAGTCAAGAAATAACCCTAGGAATTGTTTGGGAATTTTCCAAGGTTTAAAAGTCCACTAATTATCATTTATTCAAAATGTTCTGAAGTGGTTTTTAGAAGTGGTTTAGATATTTTTGAATTGGGTGAGATGGGGTTTTGAGGTGATATGGTCCTAAATATGAATCCATACCTTGAGGTATTTTCCCGTGATTTTTTATGAATAAATGTATTTAAAACAATTATTATTCCATTTAAGAAAATGGACAAAAAGAAATAATAAAGCTCTTCAAAAATATTTATTATTGAGGTTGGAAGATAGGGTATGATAATTAGACTTCAAAAGAGCTTAAATTTGGAGGTCTGATTTGGAGAAAGACAAGCTTGCCTTTAAGGATTAAGTTTTGGAGTTTTTGTCAATTTAAGAGATTAAATAGGTTTTCGTCCATAATAATTATGCATAATATTGTATAAATACTTGAAATCATGGTAAATGATGTACGAAAGGTGTATCTATCATTTTCAACCTTAGGATTTGAGAATCCAACTTGATTTTGCTAAGAAACAAGGAATAAAGGATCTAGGGTGATGTTATTTTCATACCCTCAAAACCTTATTGGATCTTGGAGCTCAGAGCTCCCCTTGGGGCATGGACTATATGGATGGATAAACCAAGTGATTTAGATCACCATGGTACATGGTTTTGAGATTGATCATGATTGAGCTCTCCAAGAATTGATCACAAACTTTGAATAAAACAAGCGTGTCAAAACAGATTATCAAATAGCCTTCAAAGCCTTGTGGGTTTTTGAAGCACAAGGATCCATTTGGACCAAGTGAAGTAGCTATTTCTATACCTTTATGAGTAGAACACAATTATGCAATTAGTTGGTTAAAATAAGATAACATGTAGGTGTGAGCTTCTTCCAAAGTAGGCATATTGATAAGATTTTGCAGGAATTATTATTTTCTTGCCTACAAAACTATCAAGAAAAAGGGGTTAGAAGATGGTATAACCAAGGAAAAGAGTGTTCCTTGGTATTCATTATGATGGTCTACAAGATGGTTCAAGTGCATCACCAAAACAACACAAGGGTTAAGAAAGAGAGGCATTCAAAGAAGTGATGTTGAAATAGTTTCCAGACTTAGTCAAAATTTAGCAGATTTAGGGTTTTTGACTAGAATACGAGTGGGGATGTTTTTGAGGGTTTGCAAGGTATCAAATCATCATCAAGTAGATGATGTTGAAGTGTAATTGGGTATAATAGATCCACGCTTGATATTGGTCTTCATTGACTTGGAAACTTCTAGAATGGATCACTTCAGAATTGATCTGGTTAAGGGTTTTAGATGATCACCTAGTGGCTAGAGATCAGATCCATCTTGTATTCTTGATTAGGGTTTGGGGATTTTAAATTATCTTGATCCTATAGGATGAGCTCCTAGAGTAGCTCATACTACTTCTAAGCAATCAAGTCATACAACATATCAAGGCAACTCATCTTAGAAACAAATCAACTACTACTAGGGTTACCATCAAGCTTAGCTTGATGTAAGGATGGGAAATTGTGAAAGGTTGGAGTTTGAATAAGGTAAGAGTCCTTGGTATCCCTACCAAGAGTAGAATTCAAAAGTTTTATACAAGGTTTTGGAAATCCTAGAGGTAAGAGTAGTTGAAGGTTCTATCTTGAAAACATAAGGAGATTATAGCTCTCCGTAGTTTTGTCAACAGAAGCTACTAAAATAGTTTTGGTTACAAAAGCATCTTGGCTCATGTTTGAAATGCCAGAACATTTGACAATATGTAAAATGAGCCAGGATAGTTTTGTTAAATAGCTTTTGACACTGATGTTGAGATAAGGAGTATATCATAAGCTATACCATCAGAAGCATAAGCACAGACAACAACAAAAAAGCACTGCACCACTAAATAAGAAAAAGTTTTTGTTCCCCCAGATTTTGCATTCTGGATAACTAATCAGGGTTGCTGAAGTTGGGATGTTACACATCCCATCTTCCCCATCTCGGCTGTTTTTATCCCCACTCGCCAATGCGGCCTGGCCCACATATGGGATCGTTTCTTGTGCGTGCTTCGCAGATTTTCCTCGCCATCTCGTCCGCTACATCGGATCTTGCAGGTTGCACCACCCCTCTCCAAAAGTCCCCCGACAGTCATACTCTGGTCCAACCCCTTTCCCCAATCCATCCCGATGTTGCAATCGATGCACAACCCACTACATGGCGTCTCGAGCAAGGTTGGTGATGACGTTTTCAATGAAATCGCTACGCATCTGGACACTACCAGCGCCGCCTGGCTGGCCGCATGCTTCAAGGAGCTATACCACCAAGTCATGGGCGGAAAAGATAGCAGATGCCCCAATGACCACTGCGGGACATTCGTCCCCTACAATGACGTCTACAACCACATAATCTGGTGCTTTCACGGCCAGCAAGTCAGCACGGAGCCTGGATGCGAGTTCATCACCTCGTCGGTAGAGCTAACAGCTATGGTAGAGCTTGTCCACCACGTCAGAGTTGCCCACTCGAGGAATGCACACATAATGCCCTATAGCTACAAACAGTGGGAGCCGTCTAAGCCGGTGCCCACAAGAGGCTCGTGGAGAGCAGATATCATCGGCATCAGGAAAGATGGCACCGTGTTTGTCACCAAAATTGATGTCCACACCACGGACATCGTCATATCCCCCCAGGTTTGTCAATTCAGGGGTGTGTGAATCATGGCGGTACAAGGTGAAGCTTTGGTCGCTGTCTCTATGGCATGAGCTTCATGTGGTCGAAATGGTGGCGACATCTGAGCTGACGAGCGGGCCATCATTGGATGAAGTCGCCCTGGAAGGGCTTAGGTCATACCTACCGCAACCGCGGTCTTACTTGGAAGCTTCTGAACCGTTCATCGGAATTCCCTGTGGATTAGGAGTATTGCATCGACAAGTTTCAAAAGTGAGATAAAACATCTAAATCTTCCTTGTGATGATCCCAATGTTAAGATATGTAACATTTTACTAATTAATTACTACTTTATGTTGGTGATAGATTCAATTTGTATGGGGAGAGGTGGAACAAGATTGCAGCAATGTATACCTATTTCCAATGTACGCTACTGACATAGCGGGCCCATAGGCGATGGTTGATGGCTCAAAATATGATGAGCTTGTTGGGAACCCCAAAAGGAAGGTATGATAAGCACAGCAGCAAATTCTCCCTCAATTATGAAACCAAGGTTATCAAACCAGTAGGAGCAAGAAGACAACCCCAAGGTGTTGTTTTCCAACTTGGAATCCTGCACAACACAACCACAGAACTTTGCCCCAACTAGTAGTGAGGTTGTCAATCTCACCAGTTTTGCTGAAACAAAGGATTAAATGTATTGTGTGGAAGATAGTAATTTCTTGCAGAAAGTAAACAATAAAACAATAAATAGTAGATTGTAGATTGATGGTAAAAGACTAGACCGGGGTCCATAGTTCACTAGAGGTGATTCTCCTTAAGATAGATAACATGTTGGGTGAACAAATTACAGCGGGGCAATTGACAAACATCGAGAAAGCATACATGCATATACTAATCATTTTGACTCCTATGAGATTTGATTGGGCATTACAACATTATACATAGACTGTAATCCAACTGCATCTATGACTAATATGCTGGGCCACGCAGAGATAAACAAAACTTTTTCGCTAACGCGGAACTCCCAAGATCTAGCTCAGGTTATAGGCCACGAGATTACCGCTAGACGCGCAAATGCGGAAGTTGATGTAGCGCGTCGAAGCAGTGCTGAACGATCCCACATACAACCCTTGCGAATCCCACGAACTCCTTCGTCAGATCCCCATGAGCTTCCCCATCTCTAGCACCGCACGTGCAATGCCTCTACCGGTATCCGCACATACAGGAAGGAGCTTCGGCCAGAGGACTACTAGATCCTGTCTAGCCGGAAATGGAAGTGGAGAAAGTGACGGCTAGGTCTAGGACTATCCCTTGTCACTCCACTTATATACACTCCTAGTTGGGCTCAACGCTTGAGGCCCATCTAGGCCATATTCCAATCTCCACATGGATCCAATCCATATGGGCTCCTTACCCTTAAGTGTGTGACCCTGTAGATTCACGTACACCTGGACACGACATGATCTACTCCAAGTATCCCGTCATGGCTTTGAGTCCAACTCACTTCCATGAACACTCGGTTTCAAGTCGATAGATGGTAGCAGCCTCTAGCAAGACATGCCAACTCCCAAGTGTCGTAAAGTCAGAAGACGAACCTTCAATATGACTTTCGTCCAAGTCCCTTTGCCTCACGATATATCTGTTAAGCTATAGGCGAGTAGTTGCCATCCCTTAAATAGCTTAACTCTCTTCTCGACCATGATATGTGATTCAATGGACTAACTCTTAGTCCAACTCCTCAATTAACACTTAAGTGAGTAGCGCATGGCCATGCTTCCGAATCATATCACACGAAAGGACCCAGAGAATATCTCTCCATTATGGAGGGGCAAATCCCAT
Source organism: Avena eriantha (assembly GCA_910589775.1). Taxonomy (NCBI): domain Eukaryota; kingdom Viridiplantae; phylum Streptophyta; class Magnoliopsida; order Poales; family Poaceae; genus Avena; species Avena eriantha. The sequence goes on from OU342745.1 coordinate 223,940,927, forward strand.
CTTGGTAATCCACGTCACGCAGCTTGCTTCACGACCAACCCAAACTCTACCTTTATAACTGCCCATTTATGGAACAGCGTTTGATAGAACCTAAGTTGGTGTTCCACAACTCGGATCATGCAATCACCTCAGGTCAAAGGATTCCATTGCTTGATACTACAAATGACAACATGCTCGTTGCATCTCAACTGTGGGTCAGTCCGACTCGCTAAACTCTTTAGCTGAATCAGTGTAAGTCGGAATAGCATCACCATGCCCATGACAAGTGGAACCGTGTCATCAGCCGACTTGCACATTGGTCTAAGTTGTGTGTCCAACACAACCTCAATGACCAAGGACAATCTAATATGAACAATCATGAATACATAGTTCCACAACTGAATCATGCATTCAGTGATATGTATCTGATGTTGATATAAGGACAACTTTACTTTATGAATACTTTGGGAAATATCATCAACCATGATTGCCTCTAGGGCATATTCCCAACAGTCTCCCACTTGCACTAGAGTCAATCATCCCGACATCACATGTCTAGGCATCTAATGCCCATGGTTCTTACGTGTGCCTCATGCTTAGGCTGTGGAAGTGGCTTTGTCAACGGATCTGCAAATTTGCATCTGTGTACCTTGCATAACTTGATATCACCTTGATCCACGAACTGGCGAATCAAGTGGTATCGCATGAGTATATGCTTATTCTTCTGGTGTTGTCTAGGTTCCTTGGCTTGTGCAATAGCACCATTGTTGTCACAATACACGTCTAACGGATTGGACGAGCCTTGAACCACACCAAGATCAAACAGGATGTTCCTGATCCAAACAGCTTCCTTTGCTGCCTCTGAGGCAGCAATAAACTCATCTTCTGTTGTAGATGCAGACACAGTCTCTTGCTTGGAACTCTTCCAGCTCACAGCCCCTCCGTTCATAATGAACACGTACCCAGATTGCGAACGAGAATCATCTGAGTCAGTAAGGTAACTCGCATGTGTGTAACCCCTTACACTGAGTTCAACCTCACCTCCATAAACTAGGAACACATCCTTAGTCCTTCTCAAGTACTTAAGAATGTTCTTAACTGCTGCCTAGTGGATTTCTCCAGGGTCAGCCTGGTATCTGCTCACAACACTTAGAGCATAGGAAACATCTGGCCTAGTACAAATCATGGCATACATGATGGACCCGACTGCTGAAGCATACGGAATCACACTCATCCTACTTCGCTCATCAGTTGTCGAAGGACACTGAGTCTTGCTAAGTTTTGTGCCATGGGACATCGGTAAGAACCCCTTCTTAGACGATTCCATGTTGAATTTCTTCAACACTTTGTCCAAATATGTACTTTGACTCAATCCAATGAGTCGTCTAGATCTATCTCTATAGATCATGATTCCTAGTATATAAGTTGCCTCACCCAAGTCTTTCATTGAGAAACTCCTTTCTAATGACTTCTTGGTTTCTTGCAACATCTGGTAACCATTTCCAATCAATAATATGTCATCCACATATAAGATCAGAAAGTTTACGTTGCTCCCACTAAACTTCTTGTATAAACAAGAATCATGATCACTCTTGATGAAGCCGAACGATTTGACTACATCATCAAAGCGAATATTCCAACTCGGAGATGCTTGCTTCAATCCATAAATGGATTTCTAAAGTTTCCATACCTTGTCAGCATTAGCTGGATCGACAAAACCCTCAGCCTGTATCATATACACGTCCTCGGTTAATTTTCCATTAAGGAAAGCCGTTTTGACATCCATCTGCCATATCTCATAGTCGAAATAGGCTGCTATAGCTAACATGATCCGAACTGATTTAAGCATCGCTATGGATGAGAAAGTCACATCGTAGTCAACTCCTTGAACTTGCCGGAACCCCTTTGCGACAAGCCGTGCTTTATAGATAGAAATGTTTCCATCCATATCAGTTTTCCTTTCAAAGACCCATTTGCACTTGACTGGTCTTGCACCGTCTGGCAAATCAACCAAGTTCCAAACTTGATAATCATCCATGGACTTTAACTCGGATCTCATGGCTCCAAGCCATGACTCAGAATCAGAACCCACCATCGCTTCCGAATAAGTTGCCGGCTCATCACTGTCTAACAGTAATACATCACGAACACTTCACAATCTTGCCGATCTTCGCAGTGTAGGTCCAGCTGCCGGCTCAGCTACCACGACTGGCTCAACCTCCAAGGCTTTCACCAAATCGCTACTCTCGAACTTCTTCCAGCCGCACCGTACTCCCACTGACTTCCCGATTGAGAAACTCTTTCTCAAGTAAGACACCGTTCCGAGCGACAAACACTTTGCCCTCTTCTCGGTTGTAGAAGTAGTAACCCAAGGTTTCCCTTGGATACCCAACAAAAATGCACTTATTCGACTTGGCTGCAAGATTGTCCGACTGAAGTCGCTTGACGAATGCTTCACAACCCCAAATCTTAAGAAAAGACAAACTCAACTTCTTGCCTGTCCACATCTCATGTGGTGTCTTCTCTACCGATTTTGATGGTACTCTGCTTAGTGTGAACGCCGCCGTTTCTAGACAATAACCCCAAAATGATAAAGGTAGATCTGACCGACTCATCATTCATCGTACCATGTCCAACCAGGTCTGATTCCGCCATTCCGACACACTGTTCCTCTGCGGTGTACCCGGCGGAATGAGCTGAGGAACTATTCCACAACTCTTCAGATGGTCATCAAACTCGTGGCTCATGTACTCGCCTCCTCGGTCCGACCGAAGAAACTTTATTTTATTGCCGAGTTGATTTTGTACTTCATTCTGGAATTCTTTGAACTTTTCAATGGCTTCTGACTTATGTTTCATCAAGTAGACATATCCATATCTACTCAAATCATCAGTGAAGGTAATGAAGTACTCATAACCACCCTGGCTGTCACGCTCATTGGACAACATACGTCACTATGTACTAGTCCCAATAAGTCAGACGCCCTTTCACAACTCCTTGCAAAAGGTGTCTTGGTAATCTTGCCCAGAAGGCAGGATTCGCATGTCTCGAATGACTGCAAGTCGAACGAAGTTAGGAGTCCATCATCATGGAGCTTCTTCATGCATTTCCAACTTATATGACCAAGTCAACAGTGCCAAAAGAAAGTCATATTTAGATCATTTGGTTTCAACCTTTTCATATTTATGTTATAGACCGACCCACCATCAAGATTCAAAATAAATAACCCGTTCTCAATGGGTGCAAAGCCATGAAACATATCATTCAAATATAAAGAACAACCATTGTTCTTAATATTAGACTCATGGCCTTGTCTCATCAAACATGAGGCAGAAATGATGTTTCGACTAAGCACTGGAACATAATAACAATTATTTAGTTCCATTAAGAATCCTGAAGGTAAATGAAGTTGCATCGTGCCGACTTCCAACGCAGCAACTCTTGCTTTGTTGCCGACCCGAATGTCAACCTCGCCTCTTTCTACGCCCCTAGTTCTTACCAGTCCCTACAACGAGTTGTAGATATGAATGACTGATCCGGTATCATATACCCAAGAACCATCGGATGCATCAGCAAGATAAAGGTCTATAACATTGCAAACAAGTATACCTGAGTTGGAAGTCACACCTCCACTCTTGGCTTTATCTGCCAAATACTTGCTGCAATTCCTCTTCTAGTGGCCATCTGTCTTGCAATAGAAGCAAGCGGATCCGGCTGAAGGAGATGACTTAGTCCCTGAGGAAACGCTTGGGATCTCATCCTGAGCATTACCTCCTGACTTAGCCTTCTTCTTATTAGTCCAAGAACTCTTCTTAAACTTAGCCTTATTCTGTACCTCCAACACTTGGCTATTACCTTTCTTGAGATCAACCTCTTCCTGCTTAAGCATCCCATGTAATTCAGTGAGCTTCTTATCCATACCATGCATGTGGTAGTTCGATATGAACTAACCATACACACTAGGAAGAGAGTTCGGAATTATATCCGTAGCAAACTCTTCGCTAATGGGGTAGCCAAGCCTTTCTAGAGACTGCACGTAACCAACCATCTTGATCACATGCGGACACAGTGGATCACCATCCTTAAGCTTACAACTCAGCAAAGCTTGAGAGACTTGATACCACTCGGTATTTGCCTGAGCCTGGAACATACTTTTAAGGCTTTCGATCATATCGTAGGCCTCAACATTCTCGAACTGCTGCTGCAAGTCCGGTTCCATGTGAGCAAGCATAAGACAGCTAATTTCCGTAGACTCATCACATGTTCTAGGGTAGCCATTGGTTGCTGCCACACTCGCATTCTCATCCGGCACATCTAGAAGCGGGTTGTCTAGAACATGGTCCCTCTTTTCTTGTTTGAGAACTATTCTCTGATTACGATACCAGTTGGTGAAGTTTGTTCCATTAAGTTTATCTTTCTCTAGGATGGTCCTCAAAGCAAAACTGGATAACTGAGGGAGACTGCTACTAGGTGCCATTATCTACAATAGAAATATGAAAAACACTTAAGACAAGTATTCATAAAAGAGCAGGCGTATTAAACACTTTAATACTTATGCTCCCACTACAACCAACACCCCTCCGATGGTTACTTAGTGATTCAGGATCCTAAATAAGCAAGCCGACTAGTGAGCTTTAGCATCACCGCTAGCCGTCAAGTGATCTAGGTAGGTAACTCCTTGCCAATCTCATCTCATGCGACTCCTGTTGGTCGGGTGGCATCTCATGCCCCGGCTCCCGACCGCCCTCTCCTCGAGACCCACAACCGTTGTGATAGACCCGTCTAGCTTACCAAGTGCTTCCGCTGTAAGAGTCTGACTCAAACCCATCTAGTCGAAGAGAATTGGTAGCACCTCAATTTTATGAGCCCACTACCAAGAATATCCGACTTGTGATGGTGCAACACTAGCGGGGAGACCGACTAGACCTTCTTTGATGGATTTAAAGTTTAACCACTATCTCATAGGGGTAAAACTAGAGAGATAACAATCACACAAAATAATCCAATTATAATGTGAAATGGTATGGCTCTCTTCATGGTGATCTCCATCTCCATGAACCTGTTCATCATGCCTTTGGCTGAAGTGTCCTTCAAGTCCTCCAAACATGCTACACTAGCACTAAGGAATTTACAAGAAGATGGCATCTCATGCCGACACGTAGGTCGTTATACAATAACAATGACAACACTTTGGCTCCAGCCGGTTGACAAACCCGTGATACACAAATCACGTATGGATTACATACATCACATGTACATAAGCCATACCGTTCACAACTTCCTGCAAAAACAAGTTATGCATAGATACGATATCTACCGGTGTTGTGAACCTCGCAATGACATCTAATGCGCTACTATAGGGCGAAGCCGGCGGTCCTGTCTATCCCGAAATGGAAGTGGAGAAAGTGACGACTAGGTCAGGGACTATCCCTTGTCACTCCACTTATATACACTCCTAGTTGGGCTCAACGCTTGAGGCCCATCTAGGCCGTATTCCAATCTCCACATGGATCCAATCCATATGGGCTCCTTACCCTTAAGTGTGTGATCCTGTAGGTTCACGTACACATGGACACGACATGAACACTCGGTCTCAAGTCGATAGATGGTAGCGGCCTCTAGCAAGACGTGCCAACTCCCAAGTGCCGTAAAGTCAGAAGACGAACCTTGAATGTGACTTTCGTCCAAGTCCCTTTGCCTCATGATATATTTGTTAAGCTATAGGCGAGTAGTTGCCATCCCTTAAATAGCTTAACTCCCTTCTCGACCATGATATGTGATTCACTAGACTAACTCTTAGTCTGACTCCTCAGTTAACACTTAACTGAGTAGCGCATGGCCATGCTTCTGAATCATATCACACGAGAGGGCCCAGAGAATATCTCTCCATTACAGAGGGGCAAATCCCATCTTGGTAATCCACGTCACGCAGCTTGCTTCACGACCAACCCGAACTCTACCTTTATAACTGCCCATTTACGGAACAGCGTTTGATAGAACCTAAGTTGGCATTCCAGAACTCGGATCATGCAATCACCTCAGGTCAAAGGATTCCATTGCTTGAGACTGCAAATGACAACATGCTCGTTGCATCTCAACTGTGGGCCAGTCCGACTCGCTAAACTCTTTAGTTGAATCAGTGTAAGTCAGAATAGCATCACCATGCCCATGATAAGTGGACCTGTGTCATCATCCGACTTGCACATTGGTCTAAGTTGTGTGTCCAGCACAACCTCAATGACCAAGGACAATCTAATATGAACAATCATGAATACATAGTTCCACAACTGAATCACACATTCAGTGATATGTATCTGATGTTCATATAAGGACAACTTTACTTTATGAATACTTTGGGAAATATCATCAACCATGATTGCCTCTAGGGCATATTCCAAACATAATAATCCACCTTTAGGTTATCATCTGAACCCCCTTCGGTATTAAGTTGCAAGCAACAGATAATTGCATTAAGCAAAGTGTGTAAAGTAAACAATACGATTGCCCTATGGACAAAGGATTGCTCTTTTCTCCCTAGTAGAAACAACAAATCTAGTACCTTGGAGATTTTTGTCACTTTCCTAGATTACTAGAGGTAAGAACCCACTATCGAGCATAAATACTCCCTCTTGGAGTTGCTAGCATCTACTTGGCCAAGATAGCTACTAACAGCGGAAAGTATGCAATATCACAAATAACAAAGACATGATAGAATCAATAATTAATCTGAAATAGCATATCAATATCCATCGGATCCCGGCAAACACAACATGTAGGATTAAAAATAGATGATTTTGATCATGAACGGAGCTCACAAGATCTAAACATGGTGGCACAAAGGAGGAGAACCAACCATCTAGCTACTACATGGACCCGTAGTCCAGGGATGAACTACTCACACATCACACCGGAGGCAGGCATGGTGATGAAGAAGGCCTGCAGGGTGATCTCTCCCCTTCTGCAGGGTGCCGGGAAGAGCTTTAGATCCCTGCCGATCTAGGGATGGAGATGATGGTGGCTACAGAATCTTTCATGGAATTTTGATCGGGTACTTAGGGTTTTCGTCCCGACGGGTCTTTATAGGTGGAAGGGCTAGGTTGGCGGAGCACCAGGGGGGCACACTAGGTGGTGGCGCGGCTAGGGTTGGCCGCGCCACCCTATGGTGTGATCGCCCTAGTTCCCCACTATGTCTCCCCTCCAGACTCCGTGTTGCTTCGGGTAAAATATTGACTTTGGCTTTTATCCGGTCCATATCCGAGAATATTTCCTTACTAGCTTTTCTGAAACCAAAAACAGCAGAAAACAGGCAATTGGCACTGTGGCATCTTGTTAATCGGTTAGTTCCAGAAAATGTGTAAAAATACTCCAAAGTGTGGACAAAACATAAGAAAGTAGAAATAAACAAGCATGGAACATAAAAAATTATAGATATGTTTACAACATATCAACATCCCTAAGCTTAACTCCTACTCGTCGTCGAGTAGGTAAGTGATAAAAAAGAAGAATAATTTTTTAGGTGACATGCACCATCACACATTGATAGGTGGGATCATAGTACTTTAGCATAGACATGAAAAATATAGTTCTAACAATAAGACATAGCAACTATGTTGTAACATGAAAAGGTACAAATAAAAGATTCATGAATAACAATGCTTTGAAAGACGTTTGTTTGTTTCACATATAGAAAACATAATGAAAATGGTATTCAGCTTGTCCCTCATATTGTAGCAAAACATAAATGCATAGGACACCTTCAAAGTTCATAAGGGTGACTAGATATAAATAGTTTAAGAACAAGCAATATCAAAGTTATGAATCAATCAACAAGTTTTGGGACAATGCACATTAAACTAAGAATGACCACTATGCTCTCTCAATAGGTGTATAAAGATAGAAGATGGAGACTCAACATAAAAGTAAAAGAAAGGCCCTTCATAGAAGGAAGCAGGGATTCAAGTCTCATAAAGAGCTTCCAAAAATTATGGTACTTATTAGCTTTCAGCTCTCATTGCCCCTATCATAAGCATCTTTAGGTGATTAAGGTTAAAGTGAACAAATATGAGGATATGCTTGACAAGTTATAAATTGAAATCTCATGCCCCTTACTTACGAAGACCAAACCTCATGCTACTCAACTTTAGTCATGAGTAAGTTCTTGTCATTGTAAGTACATGTGTATCATAGAGAACTACCAACGGGGTACCCCTTGCCCCATGATACATGAGGTTTCCCATATCAAAATGACAAGGCAAGCAGACAATGAGCATCTCAGCGATCTTTTTATTTGCTATTTGCATAGGTTTTTATTGAGGATGGTTCACAGATTGCTCACTATGGTTATGCTGCAAGTTTCCACCATGATTAGGCATGGCTTAGGCTAGCGGCCCAGGCGTTTCTCTAACACATATACAAACTCCATGAGCTTACAAGTTCCCCTTTTATTTCACACCGGCGAGATCCATAAGCAAAAGAACATGATATCAAGCAAATAAAGTGCAATGTTGAAAGTGTTGCCCATGGTAACATGGTTCTGCTAATTCACAACTTATAAAGCGCAAGCATATACGCAACATAGATGGGCACAATGGTTCATGTTTTTTAAGTGCAAGAAAAGTAAAGTGTGCCCTCAAGTTCTTGAGAGCTTTAATCACTAATTTTCACATAACAAGTTTAATTCGGAAGGTAGATAAAAACATGAATATACTTGGAATAGCAAATGCTAATAGGTAGGTATGGTGGACTCTTTGGAATAACTTGGTTTTATTTGGAGTTGGATGCATGAGTGAAACTCATACTTGGTACATGTGGAGGCTAGCAAAAGACTAGGAGCGACCGACTAAGCGAGCAATAATGTCCAAAATCATGCAAAGCGACAAAACATTATGAATTAAAGCATAAAGTGATACTAGAAGTCGAAAACTAAATGATCATAGAGGCTATGGTGACTTGGTATAGTCTTAACATGGTGTGAGCATGCACCAAGTCAACCCAAATAAAGCATCAAAGGAGAATACCACAATATTATGCTTTTTGTATGCTAAAACAACGCATGATTCTTTCAAGGCACATTAAGAAATCTCAATTATTTGTGACAAGTCATGCTACAATAATAATCACTAAGCATAAATCCAAAACAATATCAAGCATGACATGACAAAGTCTAAGCCATAGTAAAAAATAAGACTCCTTTTATACCACTTATAAGCATGAACTTTCCTACTCTTTTCCAATCCAAATCAATCTATTTGAAAACTAATGAATGAATGCGGGGGTCCAACCAATTTATTCAAGCGAATTAAGCAAAGGCAAACTAAGAACGAAAATGAAGACGCTCCAAGAACAACACAACTGTGCATGAAACAATAAAAATGAAGTGTTTGGAAGACGACGCACCTCAGCCGTCGATCCCCCTTCTAATCCTACAGCCCACAACGCGCGTACCGTTTTGCGTGTTAAGTGCCGCTGATAAGCGGGACCCCCCTGTCAGCTGAGCGTCGCACCGCGTAACGCCACTGGGCCGGCCCATGTTCTTTCCCGTGCTAGCCCAGCCATTCAACATTGGATTTTTCTTTTTAAGTTGAATCTAGTTTCTATCCACTAGTTTAAAATCCAATTCTAGGAGTTTTATAAATCCAAATTGCTAGAAACCAATTTTTCCTGAAAGGTATTGAAATGATCTATCCAAGCCCGTTGGATTTAATTCAATTAGAGTTATAGATCTCTCCTAGTAAAAATAATAAAACAAAAGCTTGTGCAACTTGCAACATTTTTATATAATCAACTAAGATAGGTTTGGAGTTGTTTCCAATCTCAAAAATCACATTTCACCATACCTATCTGAATATGTAATAATATTAAGGTTTACATGCAGTGACTTTGGACTAGTACCAAAATAATGCTATATAGGCATTTCTAGTCACTTTAAATCATTAAATAATAAACTTAAACCAAAGTAATATTGATCCAACTTTTAAATCTCATTGCCACATGTTAGAATATGTGGTGATGACATGTGTCAACATGATCCCATATTTTAAGTGGTGAATATTAAATCTTATTTAATTTTTCAATGAGTAGAAATTACTTTTCTAAATTAAAAAGATGAAACTAGTGATTTAAACTTGTGATGCTTGTGATGATAATAGATCATCAAATTTGTGTCTTAGAATGCTAGTTAGACTAGTTAAGTATTGTTTGGTGATTGTGTACTCCGTATGTATTTATAGACGATAGTACCGACCAAGCTTTGGAGGAGGAGGAGTTCTACCAAGAAGAAGAAGCAGAAAACTTCAACCACTGCACTACCCAAGGCAAGCTACTATTAGCAAGCTAGCACTATCCAAGTGCAAGCCACCATTAAGAATGCAAACTAACACTTGAAAGTTTAGTTCTTAGCAAGCTAGGATCAAACTAGATGGTTTAGCAAAGATGCCTTAGGCATGCTTTGATCACCCCTCCCCCCCCTTTCGACTATTAGTACACCAAGTCTTATTTACAAGTTGTACCTCCCTTAGTTACACAAAGCTCTTTACTTGTTTTGAAGGTAGCATAAAAAGTATAAAACTTTACCTATTTAGAAAACTTTAGATGTCATTCTATGGCATGAGATTGAACCCATCTTTTCAACCTTAGTGAACACTCTTAACTTAGTAGTTTAGAGTAGATCAAATACTTGAGTCACTTTAGATGGGAACACTTGGTGAAAATGAGTTATGAAAACCTTGGAATGATGAGTCATTCTATTGCAATGTTTTGACATGTGTTGAGAAACACAAATGGTTGATGATGACGAAAATGTTGAGGCATGAGCCTTAACCCTTTTATAAAACTGATGGTTGGATTCGGATGCTATACCATTCCAAATTTACCGTACAACCACACTACCTGAATTGGGTAAGTCTTAGTTGGAAATTTATATGCCTTAGTATTAGTTCCCTCGCGGGAGAGGTTTGAGCTGAGGCTACCTCTCATGATGTCCACCTATGCAGTGCCCAAGACGACAGATGGTCATGGTTGGGAGGCCATGCTCATAGGAGAGGTGCTTATACTAGGGTGTGTAAAGGGAAGGTTATGTTTGATTATCTGCATACTAAGTATGATGATTCAGGGTTATCCCTGACAGATGTATCGAATCTTGTGGTGAAAGTGTACCACCTCTGCAGAGTGTCAAACTATTCGAAGAGCCGCATCCGCGGTTATGGACAGTTGGAATGGCCATACTGTTTCGTTGTCAGATGTTTTCCAAATAACTTGAAATGAATGATGAATCTTGACTTGACCACAACAGGGATGGGTTTATGACAATAGCTTCCCAACTTAAGTGATCTCAAATTTTACTTTATCTTTCTTTGCTTCAGAACTCATCTTAGGTTTCAAACTTAACTATAGTTAAACTTAGATTTAGCACTTTAACTTAGAATTATAATACTTGTTAGAGGTAGTTTGCGAGTACTTAAAGAGTACTCATGGCTTTTGTCCCTAGCTATTATCATGGCAAAACTATGAAGGAGACTATCAAGATGATGGCCAGCAGGACGGCTATGATAACTAGGACTATCTGCCTTCGTCAGCATTGCCTGTGCCCCTGAAGATGGACCCCACCGCTATGCTTATCTTTTATTTCCACTGTTTGTTGTATTAAGACTGGATCATGAGATCCTTATTTGTGTAAGACCTTATGTATGGTTTGTAATGGATGATGTACTATGATATCCAATCTGTTATGTCTCGCAAAAATGGTAATCCTGGGATTGCGAGGTATGGCATAACGGGCATCTAGGATTAAAAAATCTGGGTGTTGACACAACGCACATGGTTTATATGTGTTTTGAAGTCTTGAGTTCAATTCTCTGTGCTTGACATAAAATTATCTTGGGTTTACATTTTTTCTTCTAGCAATATTGCTTTATGGATAGGCTGACATCATGGACCCACCAGCCTGCAGCATCCCTCGAGTTTAATGGTCGGGTTTGAAAAAAAGTTAAATACTTGTATAGAGAGGCTGGCATCAGGGACCCACCCACCAGAACATACAAGGCTGCATCTGGGACCCACAAGCCAGAACATAACAGAGAGGCTGACATGGGGGCCTCAACAGCAAGACCATACATGGTTGCCACATCAAGCAACGTTGCCAATGTCAAAACAGTGGAAGCGGTCGATTTTTTTTCCATCATATGCATATTTCATTTATAGAGAGACCAGAATGTGGGACCTAGTAGCACAGCCTTATACAGGTTCTGCCTCGAGCGATGTTCCCAAGTTCGAAACAAGGAGGCGCGAGCGAGAAAAATGTCCAGCATGCACACGTTTCTTCTAATGAGAGGCTCACATGGGGAACCCAGTAGCTTGGAAAATGGTTGATGCATCGAGCAACGCTATCAAGTTCGAAACATGGATACGCGACCGAGGGAAAAAATTCCATCATACACATGTTTCTTCTAATGAGTGGGTGACATGTGGGCCTAGCAGCATGATTAAACAGTAGATGCAGCGAGCAACGCTATCAAGTTCGGAACACGGAGGCGCGACCGAGGGAAACAATTCTATCATACACATGTTTCTTCTAATGAGAGGATGACGTGTGGGGTCCAGGAGTTTGATTAAACTGTAGATGCATCAAGCAGCGTTATCAAGTTTGGAACAGGGTAGCGCGAGAAAATAAAAAAATTCCATCATACACATAATTCTTATAATGTGAGGCTGACATAGAGGACCCAACATCGTGATTAAATGGCAGATAGATCAGACAAAGTTATCGAGTTGAAATCAGGGAGGCAATAGCCAATGGAAAAAATTCCATCATACACAAAATTCTTCTAATGAGAGGATGACATGTGGGTCCAAGCAACCTGATTAAACGGTAGATGCATTGAGTAACGCTATCAACTTCATAAAAGGGTAGCGCGATCGAAGGAAAAAAATCCCATCATACACACAATTCTTGTAATGAGAAGCTGACATGTGGGACCCGGCAGCCTGACTAAACGGCAAACGCAACGAGCAATCTTTTCGAGTTCAAATCAGGGAGGCGCGACCGAAAAGTATGGTCCACTAGAGACACTGATGTCCGGGACCCACACGCCTCAAAAGACTTCAGCGAGTCAACATCGCGTGAGGAAACAGAAATCTTGCTTCTGCCACGTGTTGGCCAAGCTTCCTCCATGTTTTTAGCGGTTCCGTCGTAGTAGAGGGTCGTGAAACCTGAAAAAAAAGTTTTCCATCGGCCACGGTCGAGCCGAGAAGTTCATCGCGGAAGACGCGCCTTCTACCACGACCGTCGGGCCAAGTTGTTGCAGAAGGAAACTTTTCTTGTAGTGATATAGAAAGAATTTAAAAATTGGTGTAACACCTACTCACCCCCCTAGGTGCCCATACAATCAATTTCATTTGGTATCGGAGCCTCGGCTCTTCATTCGGGCTTTACCACCTAAGAGAGTATGGGTACTAAAGAAGATGGCAGTGAGGGTGGGAGTAAGGTCACCATGGATGATCTCAAGTCCTTGGAAGCAAGCTTGATTAAAACTGTGGAGACCCAAACACAAGAGGTGTGGTAAATGATAGCGCATCTCTCGCCATCCATAGCCCCTCCACCATCTTCCACTGAGGCTACAACTCATATTTCTAAGGATAAAGCTAAGGCTAACTCTGAAGAAAAGGAGTTGGAGAGTGAAGATAAAAATAAGGGTTCCTCTTCTAAAAAGGAAGTGATAAGGAGGACTATAGTGAGGTTTCTCACTTATATTCACCTGATCCACCAATCCCTCACCCTCATATAAAAAATAGGGGTGATCCACCCAAGCTTACTGCATCTTCCTTTAATCAATGGCAATTTTTTATGAAATCTCATGTGTGTAGTTCGTCCATTGAGTTATGGAGAATCATTGAAGGTGGTCTCCACATTGGGGATCCAAACAACTTCACAAGAAGAGAAGTTGTTGATAGTCAACTCAATGCGACCACGTTGCACATGATTCATCTCGGTGTGGGTCCCAAGTACATGCCACACATTGACCATTTCAACACAGCTAAAGAAGCTTGGGATGCCCTCACCGACCTGTTCATTGGAAATAAGAGCATGAGAATAAATAGGTATGATGCTCTAAGCAATGAAGCTGAAGGGTTCAATATGTTGGATGGTGAGGACCATGAAGATATGTATAGAAGGCTCAAGGGCATTGCCACCACCTTTATAAAGCATGGTGCCACACATGTTAATGATGCATGGATCAAGAGGAAATATGTTAGCACACTTATGCCATTTGAGCCCACCGATTTGAAGAGCTTACAAGGTAGACATAACTGTCACCAAATGACTTCCAATGAAGTCATGCAAGAAATGGTTACATTCAAAGTTGCGGCAAAGAACACCTAAGATGCTCATGCTAGAGCAATTGGAATGCAAAAAGGTGTGAATGTTGCTTCGAAGGCCAATGTCATTGAGCAAGAAGAAGACGATATAAGCCTTGACATAGTCTCCATGAGCTTTCCCGAGGAGGTCAAGCATGCTCATGGTGAGTACATGGCGTTCTACACAAGGAATTTTTGGAAGGACCCAGCCAAAGCAAATTCTGAACTTGAGCGCAAGAATGGGTCAAGTGGAAGGAAAGAAAATGGTCCAAAACGGAGGTCTTGTTACAATTGTGGTGACCGTTTGCACTTCGTAGCTGAATTCCCCTATCAATGTAGAGAAGATCATGGGGAAGACTAGTTCTCAAGGAGAAATCAAAGGCTCCTCACAATAAGCCATTTAACAAGAAGATTGCTCCCTACAAGAAGCAACCAAGGATTGTGTTGGTAGCCCAAGAGGAGTATTCGTCCGCAAGCGAAGATGAAGAAAGTGAAGATAGTTCAAAAGAGGTGGCTGCCATAACCACTACATCTACACCAACCGCTTCATTTTTCGATTCTCCAAATGAGAATTTCTACAACAAGAACGTCACTTGACTCATGGCAAGAGGTTCTAAGGTATCATCTTCCATCACTTGTTTTCCTAAGACTACCATGAACACTGATATGGATGATGCCACTAGTCTTACGGTTAAGGAAGAAGTTATTGCTTTGTATTGTTTTATGACTAACTTACAAGGTGAATGCAAAATGCATTTTGAGGCTCTCATGAGTCAACTTGTTCACTCGGAAGAACTCCTAGAAGAAAAGGGAATAATTGAAAGGGAGGATGCAATGGAAATAGCATCCTTTAAAAATGCTCTAGAAGAAGAAGAAGAGATCCAGACCTCTCTTGAAGAGAGGCTTGAGTCAATTGAGGAGTCAAATGATGAACTTATGGCCAAAATTTTGAAGGAACGGGATAATTCTATTGCTAAAGCAAAGAAGCTAAAAAGAGAGAAGGTTTTGGGGTTCCTCATGCTAGACTTTCCAAGAAGTATGAGGAACTTGACATTGCTCTCACAAGGCTTTGGAGAGTAAATACTCTACTCTTAATGAGTCTCATGACCAGCTCCAAACTCGACTAACCAAGTATGATGTTCCAAGCACATCTACACTAATGTGCAATCATGAAGACATTCTTCTAGAAAATACAAAATAAGTTGAGCTTTCCAAGTCATCTCTGCCAAAAGATAAGGAAGTCCTTGATGATGTCTTGAGCAAGCAAAGGACAAACAATGGAAAGGACGGACTTGGTTATGTTCCCAAGACCAATAAGAAGGACAATAAAAAGAAGGCCAAGAATACTCAAGTAAAGACAAACACCATTGAAAATAACATCATGATGGACAAAACTGATAATGTTAGTTTTTGCGGGTCTAATAATCCTCACTATGAGTTATTTCATGATTATTATGGTGACATTTATGCTAGTTACGTAGGTCCTTTTGATAATTACATTACTTGGCCTATTTGGGCTCCTAAGACCCTTTTACTGATGTCTACGCACTTCTATTCTTGTAGACAGTTGTTGGGCCTCCAAGTGCAGAGGTTTGTAGAACAATAACAAGTTTCCCTTAAGTGGATCACCCAAGGTTTATCGAACTCAGGGAGGAAGTGGTCAAATCCCTCTCAAGCAACCCTGCAATCAAGATACAAGAAGTCTCTTGTGTCCCCAACACACACAATACACTTGCACGTGTATAGGTGCACTAGTTCGACGAAGAGATAGTGAAATACAAGCGGTATGGATAATTATAAGTGGTAACGGTGCAGGAAAAGAGCTTGACAGGTAGGAAGAGACTGAAGGCAATCTAAAATAAAGATGGAAGCAAGCAAACATGTAACAAATCTAGTTGCAAACGGTGTTTCAATGCTTAGAAACAAGGCCTAGGGATCATACTTTCGCTAGTGAACACTCTCATATAAATATCTTCTCTTCATGATACTACTCTGAACTACTCTCCGGTTGGACACTCTAATTGATGGTAGGGCTATAACAACACACCTCAAAGTTCGCTCTCCGCATCTAGATAACCCCACACTGCCACCTTGAGCACTAGATGGTTCCAACAAACATCAAAATTTCATAGAGACATCCAACTCCAAATATAACTTATAACAAGTATTTGTAATCTCTAACCTAAGTACCACCATGGTGTGCATGCTGTCACTTTCACACACATGGGGAGAGCAGAGATCTATTAACGCATTTGAGTAGCAAGGTAGATCTACTTGATTACAAAGCTCATGATCACAATATGATCATGCATAGAGAGAGATGAACACATAGCTACCGGTAGAACCCTTAGCCTTGAGGAAGAACTACTCCCTCCTCATCATGGGAGTCAACAACGGTGATAGAGATGGCGATGGAGTCGATGGAGATGGCTCCAAGGGCACTTCCCCGTCCCGGCAGGGTGCCAAAACAGAGACTTTCTGTCCCCCGAATCTCCCCTTCGGTGGCAGCGGCGCTGCGGAACTGGAGGCTGGATTATTCAGGGTTCCTCATCGGGGGCTTCTTATAGGCAAAATAGCAATGTCAAAGGATGGACCAGGGGCCCACACCACCTGGTGGCGCGACCCGGGGGACCCGCGCCACCACATGGTGTGGCTAGCCCCTAGCCCCTCTCCATCTCGTCTTCTGGCTCCATGAGTCTTCCGGTAAAATATCGACTTTGGATTTTGTCCGGTCCAATTCCGAGAATATTTCTTCTCCAGCTTTTCTGAAACCAAAAATAGCAGAAAACAGGAAACTGGCACTGTGGCATCTTGTTAATAGGTTAGTTCCAGAAAATGCATAAACTTATCTCCAAATGTAGAAAAAACATAAGAAAGTACATATAAAACAAGCATGGAACATCAAAAATTATAGATACGTTTGTGACATATCAACATCACCAAGCTTAACTCCTGCTCGGCCTCGAGTAGGTAAGTGATAAAAAGAAAGAATAATTTTTGAGGTGACATGCACCATCACAATCTTGATCAAGGCATATTGATATCTAGGATCATAGTACTTTAACATAGCATGAAAGATATAGTTCTAACAATAAGACATAGCAACTATGATGTAGCATGAAAAGATAGAAACAAAAGATTCATGAATAAGAATGATTTGTAAGACGTTTGTTTGTTTCACATATAGAAAACATAATAAGAATGGTATTCAGCTTGTATGTCATAGTGTAGCAAAACATAAATGCATATGACACCTTCAAAGTTCATAAGGGTGACTAGATTCAAATAGTTTAGGAACAAGCAATATCAAAGTTATGCATCAATCAACATGTCCTGGGACAATGCACATTAAACTAAGAATGGCCACTATGCTCTCTCAATAGGTGCATAAAGATAGAAGATGGAGACTCAACATAAATGTAAAAGAATGGCCTTCATGGAAGGAAGCAGGGATTCAAATCTCATAAATAGCTTCCAAAAATTATGGTACTTATTAGCTTTCAGCTCTCATTTCCCCTATCATAAGAATCTTGAAGTGATTAAGGTTAAAGTGGACAAACTATGGAGTATATGCTTGACAAAGTATAAGTTGGAAATATCATGTCCCTTGAATACGAGGGCCGCTCCTCATGCTACTCAAGTTTAGTTACTAGTAAGTTCTTGTCATAGTAAGTACATGTGTATCATAGAGAACCACCAACCGTGTACCCCTTGCCCGATGATACGGAAGAATCCCCATATCAAAATGGCAAGGCAAGCAGACAACGAGCATCTCAGCAATCTTCTTATTTACCATGGGAAAATGGTGCTTTTTTCTCTCTTTCCTCTTTTCTCATATTTTTTTCTTTTTCTCTTTTTTCTCAATCTCTATCTCTTTTTTTATAATAAGAATGCTTCATAGATTTCTCATTATGGTTACGCTGTAGGTTTCCACCATGATTAGGCATGGATTAGACCAGCGGCCCAGGCGTTTCTCTAACACACATACATAACTCCATGGACTTACAAGCTCCCCTTTCATTTCACACCGACAACATCCATAGACAAAAGAGCATGATATCAACTAGGTACAATGTACAAGTGCAATGTTGAAAGTGTTCCCATGATAGCATGGTTTTGCTAATCCCCAACATATAAGTGCAAGCATATAAAACATAGATGACACAATGGTTCAAGTTTATTAAGTGCAAGAAAAGTAAAGTGTGCAATCAAGTTCGTGAGAGCTTTAATCACTAATTTTTTCATAAAAAGTTTAATTCGGAAGGTCGATAAAAACATGAATATACTTGGAATAGAAAATGCTAATAGGTAGGTATGGTGGACTCTTTGGAATAACTTGGTTTTATTTTGAGTTGGATGCATGAGTGGAACTCATACTTGGTTATGGAGGCTAGCAAAAGACTGGGAGCGACCAACTAAGAGAGCAGTAATGGCCATAATCATGCAAAGTGACAAAACATCATTGATTAAAGCATCAAGATCCCTCTCGAAGATCAGCTGGCCTCTGTTGCCCAACTGGTAGAACTTGCTGAACTGAGTTTCCATCTATAAGAATTGAGGATGAGTTAGTGAAGTGATCAAGTGTGTCAAATTTTATGTAGTAATGTAATAAATTGGAGGAACATGAATTTTTTTGAGAGAAAGAATTCCCAAGGGTAAGAGAGGAAATAGTTTTCATAAATACTCACTTTGGTTTTTGAAACTAAGTTTTTGTTTGGACGTCCATTCTAACTAGGGTTTCCTATGGTCAGGATGGCTCTGATACCAACTTCTCAACACCCGGATTTTTAATCCCAGATGCCTATTATGCCATACATCGCAATCCCAGGATTACCATTTTTGGGAGACATAAGAGATTGGATATCACAGTACATCATCCATTACAAACCATAATAAGGTCTTACACAAATAAAGGATCTCATGATCTAGTCTTAGTACAACAAGAAGTGGAATAAATAATAAGCATAGCGGTGGGGTCCATCTTCAGTGGCACATGCAATGCTGACGATGGGAGATGATCCTAGTTATCATAGACGTCCTGCTGTCCTTCATCTTGGTACTCCTCTTCATAGTCTGGCCATGAGAATAGCCAGGGACAAAAGCCATGAGTACTCTTTAAGTACTCGCAAATTATCACTAACAAGTAAGGTAGTTCTAGGAGGAATGCTAACTCTAAGTTTACTTGTAAAGTTAAGTTTGAAACCTAAGCTGAGTTCATAGACAAAGAAAGATAAAATAAAGTTCTAGAATCACTTAAGTTGGGAAGCTAGTGTCATAGTCACAACCCTGTTGTGGTCAAGTCAAGATTCATCATTAATTTCATAATTCATTTTGAAAACATCTAACGACGAAACAGTATGGCCACTTCAACTGTCCATAATCGCGGACGCGGCTATTCGAATAGTTTGACACTCTGCAGAGGTGGTACACTTTCACCACAAGATTTGATACATCTGTCAGGGATAACCCTGAATCATCATACTTAGTATGCAAATAATCAAACATAACCTTTCAATTACACACCCTAGTATAAGCACCTCTCCTATGAGCTTGGCCTCCCAGCCATGACCATCTGTCATCCTGGGCACTTCATAGGTGGACAACATTGAGAGGTAGCCTCAGCTCAAACCTCTCCCACGAGGGAACTAATACTAATGCATATAAACTTCCGGCTAAGCCTTACCCAATTCAGGTATTGTGGTTGTACGGTAACATTGGAATGGTATCGCATCCGAACCCAACCATCAGTTTTTATATAAGGGCTAAGGCTCATGCCTCAACATTTTCATCATCATAAACCATTTGTGTCTCTCAACACATGTCAAAACATCTCAATAGAATGAGTCATCATTCCAAGGTTTTCATAAGTCATTTTCACAAGGTATTCCCATCTAAAGTAAATCAAGTTTTGTTTAGCTCTAAACTACTAAGTTAAGAGTGTTTACTAATGTGGGATGCAAATCTCAATCTGAGTCTGAGTCTAACTAGATAGGTCAAGTTTTATACTTTTTATGCTACCTTTAAACAAGTAAAGGACTTTGGTAAAGGAAAGAAGATAAAGCTTGGAAATTAACTTGGAGTAGGTATAAGTCAAAATGGTATAACCAAAGCATGACTAATGCCTTTGCTTAGGTTATCTAGTTTGCAAGGGTTAGCTTGCATTGTTCATGATGGCTTGCCTTGTGTAGTGTAGTGGTTGAAGTTTTCTTCCTCCTCCTCTTGGTTGAACTCCTCCTCCTCGAAAGCTTAGTCGGTACTATTGTCTATAAATACATACAGGATACACAATCACCAAACAATGATTAACTAGTCTACTTAGCACACTAAGGCACACATTTGATGATCTATTATCATCACAAGCATCACAAGGTTTAATTAACTAGCTTCATTCTTTTTATTTGAGAAAAGTAATTTCTACTCATTGAAAATAACTAAGATTTAGTATTCTCCAATTAAAATATGGGATCATGTGTACACATGTCATCACCAAATATTCTAACACATGGGAATGTGATTTAACGGTTGGATCATATTTTAATAAGTTTAAGTTTAGTAATTAATGATTTAAATTGACTAGAAATGCCTATATAGCATTATTTTTGTACTAGTCCAAAGTTACTGCATTCAAACCTTAATATTATTACATATTGAGATAGGTATGGTTAAAAGAGATTTTTGAGAGTTGGAATCAACTCAAAAGCTTTTATGGTTGATTTTATAAAAATGTTTGAATGTGCAAAAGCTTTTGTCTTGTTATTTTTACTAGGAGAGATCTCTAACTCTAAATGATTTAAATCCAACGGCCTTAGATAGATATATTCATTATCTTTCCAACAAAATTGGAATCACTCAATTTGGATTTGTAAACCTCTCTGAATTGATTTTTAAACTAAGTGACAGAACTAAGTTTTAATTAAAATAGAAAAACCTATATTTGAATTACTGGGTCAGCGCAGGAAACTAAATGGGCCGGCCCATGTACACTCCGCGGTACTGAGGGCTGCTGACAGGGGGGTCCCACCTGTTAGTGACTCATTAAACGCGAATGGTACGAGGCGATAAGGTACTGGCGGCATCCCTGGAGATGGCCTGGGTCAACGGCTCCCTTCTCCTCCTTCCGCGGCAGACTCCGGCGAAATTCTGGCGCTACGGGCTACGGCTTGCTCCGGTGGGGCTCTAGGAGTGTTTTGAGGGGGAGTGGAGGAGAATGGTGTGATGAATTGGTGTTGGGAGGCACTCTATTTATAGCGGGGCGAAGCGGCATGGGCGGAGCTCATCGGTGATGATGATGCAGAGGGCTACCGGCATGGGTGAGGTAGGCGGACGGTGGGCTGTCTGTTGGCGATCCTCTACGGCGTAATGGTGTGGCTAGGGGCGATGGCAATTGGTCGGGGGCTTCCCGCACTCTAAGGGACAGAGGCGGTGCTCGACGCGGCTCCTGACGACTGTGGGTCGCGTGCCGGTGCACGGTCATGTCTCGCGGGGTGAGGGGGTCGAGGCGGAGCGGCGTGCGTGGTTTGGTGTTGAGGCGCGGTCTGTGGCGTGCTGGTGGTCAGGGTGCTCTGGCGTGCTCTGGCTGCACGTAGAGAGGGTAGTGCGGCGCGGTTCTAGGGTGGTCCAGGGGCTGGCTTTGGCCGTGGGGTGGACAGGGAGTGTGGTAGGGTTGGGCGGAGCTAGTGGCGGTGCTGGTTTGGTGCAGCGTGGTCTGCTACAAGCTGCGCATGCTCGGCCGGCGGTGACCAAAAACGGCGGCGCGCAACTGCTGCTCCAAGCTAAAGGGTAGGCTAGTGAGGGTTTGGTTAGAGCTGGGGAGATAGGGGAACTAATTGGGCCCAAAAACTCGACAAGGCATTGATTACTAAACAATATTAGTTAGGCAGAAAAATCTTGCCTGCCACCTGTTCGACCAAATGGCCGCATGAGAGAAACTTTTGAATTGAAAGATTTTTGGTGGAGTTGTTGGTCTCATGCTTGAGCATCTAGGTTTGCTTCGGATTTTGAAATGGAGTTCATTTGGATGGTTTTTGAAATAGTGTGATCTTGATACATACACTAGATTCAATTTTCAAATGTCATTTAAAATTAGAGTTTGAATGTTTTTGGGAGATCACAAAGTGGGACTTGGCACATCACTACTTGTACTAGCAAGGGTTGCAAAGATCCACAATTGTTTTTGTTTGAATTGGAGTGCTAGGAATAGCCCAATTGGGCTAGGTGATTAAAATGACAAAAGTGACCATTTCCATTATTTATTTATTTTGATTTCTTTTTCTTTGGGATTTGCTTGGGGATGATATAGATGATGTGTAATTAACCTTAGAGTCATTTTACAACTAATAGATCACTCAATGATGGCAAGTCAAAACAATTCCTATTTAAATGCACACACACATGAATGCTTAAAGATTTTAAATAGAAAAAGGTTTTGTTAACCCTATATTGGGTAGATTTGATCTTGATCACTTGTATTAAAGTTTTGGGATGTTATAAACCTTCCCCCCTTCAAAAAATCTCGTCCCGAGATTTAAGAAAGAAAATTAGGAACTAAAGAGATATGGGAACTCAGTCCTAATTTAATCTTCTCGCTCCCAAGTGGCTTCTTCTTCGGTATGGTTGCTCCATTGAATCTTGAGAAATTTGATACTCTGGGTCCTGGTTGTTCTGTAAGCTTCCTCCAAGATAGGATGGGCACTTCACGATATGTCAGATCCTTGTTGATATCAACAGCTCGGTGGTCGATGTTTTTGAACACTTCGATCTTCTCCGGCACCTCTAGGTATTTGCGAAGTAACGAGATATGGAACACATTCTGGATGGCTGACATCTCTTCTGGCAGTTCCAGTTGATACGAGACTTATCCTCGGCGGTTCAGAATATTGAAGGGTCTGATATATCTGGGGGCTAACTTTCCTTTCAGACTAAAACATTGTGTTCCCTTTAATGGTGAAACCTTGAGATATACAAAATCTCTGACATTGAAAGTCAGGTCTCTCCTTCTCTTGTCAACATAACTCTTCTGCCTGGATTGGGAGGTCTTGAGGTGTTCACGGACTTTGTGAACCTTCTCTTCGGCTTCTCGGAGAATCTCGGGTCCGAATATCTGACTCTCTCCTACTTGCGACCAATTCAAAGGGGTACGACACTTTCTTTCGTATAGAAACTCAAATGGTGCCATTTGCAAACTGCCTTGATAACTGTTGTTATATGAGAATTCTGCGAAAGGCAGACAATCTTCCCAGTTTGATTTGTACTCTAGTACACAAGCTCTCAACATATCTTCTAAGATATGGTTGACTCTTTCAGTCTGTCCATCGGTTTGCGGATGATAAGCTGTGCTGAAATTCAACTTGGTTCCTAATCCTTCTTGGACTTTCTGCAAAAATCTCGAGGTAAATTGGGTTCCTCGATCTGATACTATAGTCTTGGGGGTTCCATGCAGACTAACAATTCTAGCAATATACAACTCGGCTAGCTTCGAACTATGGTGGGTTGTCTTGACAGGTATAAAATGAGCTACCTTGGACAGTCTATCAACGATGACCTAGATTGAGTCATTTCCCCTACTAGAAGTAGGCAAACCGGTGATAAAGTCCATTCCGATGGAATCCCATTTCCATTCCGGAATCTACAAGGGTTGCAATAGTCATGCGGGTCTCTAATGTTCTGCTTTGACTCTCTGACAGATATCACACTTGGCGATGTAGCTTCCGATTTCTCTCTTCATCTTGTGCCACCAAAATTGCTCTTTCAAATCTTGATACATCTTTGTTCCTCCGAGGTGGATAGAATAAAGAGTATGATGAGCTTCTTGCATGATAACTTTCTTCAGTTCCGAATCTGCTGGCACACAGATACGCCCTTTGTACCACAGGACTCCTTCTTCGTCTTTGGTAAATCCAGGTACCTTTCCTGTACCAATACGACGTTTGATTCCGTCAATACTTTCATTTCCCTTCTTGGCTTCCTTGATTTGGCTAATCAAAGTGGGTTGAAGTTTGATGCTAGCTAAAAATCCTTTGCTAACTATCTCAATTCTAAACTGCTCCAACTCCTCATACCAACTGGGTTGCTTCTCCTTGATCATGGTGTTTAGCCGACATGGCAATCTGCTAAGAGCATCCGCTACCACATTGGCTTTGCCGGGGTGATAGTGAATGTCAAGGTCATAATCCTTGATTAACTCTATCCATCTCCTTTGCCTCATATTCAGTTCTTTCTGAGTGAAAATATACTTCAAGCTTTTGTGATCCGAGTAAATCTCATAGTGATTACCCATAAGATAATGACGCCATGTCTTCACTGCCAAAACTACGGCTGCTAACTCAAGATCATGGGTCGGATTGTTCTACTCATGTTGCTTCAGTTGTCGAGACAGATAAGCAATGACTTTCCCTTCTTGCAACAATACACATCCGAGACCAATCTTGGATGCATCACAATACACATCAAACGGCTTGTTGATATCTGGCATGATTAATATTGGGGCTGAAATCAATCTCTTCTTCAGCTCTTGGAAACTTGCTTCACACTTGTCGGTCCATTCAAACTTCTTGTCCTTTCTTCAACAATTGGGTCATGGGTCCGGCTATGCTCGAAAATCCTTCGATGAACTTGCAGTAGTATCCTGCTAATCCGAGAAATGCACGGACTTGAGTTTGAGTGGTTGGGGCTTCCCATGCTTCGACATCTCTGATCTTGGTGGGATCAACAGCGATTCCTCCGGCAGACACAATATGTCCTAGGAATCCTACTTCTTTTAGCCAAAACTCACATTTGCTGAACTTGGCATACAACCGATGCTCTCTAAGGATTTTAAGGACGATTCTCAGATGTTGCTCATGCTCTTCTTCTGACTTGGAGTAGATAAGGATATCATCGATAAATACAATGACAAACTTATCTAGAAAATTCATAAAGATCTTATTCATGAGACTCATGAAATAAGCAGGGGCATTGGTCAATCCAAAAGACATGACCGTATACTCGTATAAACCATAACGAGTAGTAAAGGCGGTCTTAGGAATATCCGTTGCACGAATCTTAAGTTGGTGATAACCAGTCCTAAGATCAATCTTAGAGAATACATTTGCTCCAGTCAACTGATCAAATAGATCCTCTATCTTTGGCAAAGGGTACTTGTTCTTGATGGTGACGTCATTCAACTTCCTGTAATCTGTGTACAACTGGTTGCCTCCATCTTTCTTGTCGACGAATAACACTGGCGATCTCCATGGCGATGCGCTTGGTTAAATCAAGCCTATTGCCAACATAGCATCCAGCTGCTTCTTCAATTCCACAAACTCTGAGGGGTTCAGGCTATAGGGTCTTTGGGCTATGAGTCCGGTTCCGGGGATTAGTTCAATAATGAACTCAATATCCCTATCCAGGGGCATGCTTGGCAATTCATCTAGAAATACGTCGGGGTATTCATAGACTACTCTGACTTGGTCTATGGTGGGTAGGGCTAGACTCTTGTTGCACTTGAATTGACGGGGTAAGGTTTCAGATATATGCTCTACTGAGACTCCCGAACTACTGGTCATGGTGATGGCTTTCTTGGCACAGTCAATCAATCCTTTATGCTTTGACATCCAATACATACCTAGAACTACTTCCAAACCTTTGGTTCCAAGTACTATTAGATTGGCATAAAAATCTATCCCATGTATTCTGATAGGCACAACTTTGCAAAATTTTCTAGCTTTTGTAGTTGAACCGGGGATTTGAACTATCATGACATGCTTCAAATTGGTTGGGTGAATCTTACTAGTGCATGCAAATTCTTCGGTGAAAAATGAGTGCGATGCTCCAGAATCAAACAACACTCTTGCTAAAACTGAGTTGACAGAAAACATACCCAGCACTACATCTGGCGCTTCTTGGGCTTCTTCGGCGTTCATGTGGAAGAGACGGCCATTGCGGTTGTGAGGGTTCCCTGGGGCGAATCTTCTTCCTGGTTGAACACAACGCTGCTGTTGAGCTGGGGCATTCACATTGGCAGTGGCGAAAATCTTCCTAGGATACTCATTGGAATAGTGACCCTTCACTCCACACTCAAAACAAGTAATCTGAGACTTGTCTTTTGCTGCCACGGGCACAACATTGCTTCCAGTTCTGGGTACAGTGTTGTTGTTGTTGTTCTTGGGAGGTGCACAGTTGAAATTGTTGGAGTTGCCGGGGTGATTGTTGTTTCCTCCGGACTTCACATTTCCTCCACTACGGTTGGGGTAGCTTGGGCGAGACATTGGGGGTCGATTGTTCCGCGGGGCATATCCTGCAGAAGGGTTGGGACGGTACTTCTGGTGACTGTTGGATCCAGTTTGGTGCATCATACGATGCTTGCGATTGTCATTTGCTTGGTTAATCTTCCCTTCCATTTGAATGGCGGAGTCGACTAGCTCTTAGAGATCCTTGAAACGGATGCTGACGAGAACCGTCTGCATCTCATCGTGTAGTCCGTTCAGGAATATCTCCTTCTTCTTGGCCTCTATGTTGATCTCATCAGGTGCATACCTAGCAAGGGACAAGAATCTGTCACGGTACTCCACTACAGTCATTCTTCCTTGTTTCAATTCTCTGAATTCATCCCTCATTCTGGTGACTAGACCCTGTGGCACGTGGGTGCGGCTAAATTTGATCTTGAAGGCTTACCATGTCATGACTTGACCATGGTTCATTGTGTGGGTGATGTTCTACCATGCTCTTGCATCTCCTTCCAAATAGTGGGTGGCAAAAAGAACCTTCTTGTTGTCATCCACTCTTGCTACTTCTAAGTTGTTCTCCATCATCTGCAACCAATCATCTGCATCTAGTGGGTTCTCTGAAGTGCTAAAGATTGGGGGATTGGTATTCTGGAAGTTTTTAAGCTTGGATCCTGGATGATCCTGATTCCCATGGTTCTGGTTGTTTTGGGCTATTTGAGCGATCTGCTGCAGAGTTGCTAGGTTGGCTTGGTGCTCTGCCCTGCTAGCTTCACGGTCGGCAACTAGCATCTGCATAATCTGCAGCATCGGGTACTGTGATGAGATGCTCCCTCCGGGGTTTCCAGGAGTCATCTGAAGATTGAGATAGATAAAGGGGTAAGAGGGAAATTTCTAAGGTTCATGGTTTTGGTTTCAAAGCTAAAATTTTGAGTTTGACTCAGGTTTTGCAACTAACTTCTTTTCATTCATTCAAGCAAAGCAAACGATACGAACACACACACACACACACACCACAACATTAAAGGAAAACAGATGGTTTGAAGAACCATTCTGCAAGCTACGATACAATGGGACCGATAATCTTCACTCTACGATAGTGCTCTAGTGCATCTACTCATCATCGATGAAGTCAGAGTCATCATCGTCGGTGTAGAAGTCTACAGCATCCTCTTCTAGATAGTCATCATCATTGTTGAGGTAAGAGTCCATATCTCCCTGGATGTCTTCACCTTCCTCTTCTTCTTCTTTTGCTACAAGCTAAGCTTCTTGCTCCTTGATGGTCTTCTAGAGGTCGGCCACCTTCTTGAGAAGACGGTCGATGGTGCGATCCTTCTTTGCGCGTTGTCAGCGAAGAGACTGACGATCCTTGACGAGCAGTGAGAAAGTCTAGGCCTTCTGGGCATCAAGGGCGAGGTTATGGTTGGCGAACTCTCTAGCATTGTTCAATTCCTTTTGTTTGTCGTATAGGAGGAAGTCAAGGTTCTCCACTTGACGCTTCAACTCCGGGTGACTTGGCATCTCCATGGGCATTCCCATAAAATCACGCCTTGCATAGTGAGCAAAGCGGGTTCCTTAGATTTGGTTGACACTCATGGCACACAGACGTGTGAGAGCTTCATGCATTGCCCTGGCTAATCCATCTAGCCAGTTGTTCTCTCTCACGGAGAACTGGATCCTCCCGGACGTTGGTGCTTCTATCTTGCCTCGAAGATCAGCGGTGACTAGCCATTGTAAGTCTCCTCCTGGGGGTCCAGGAAGTTGAGCTCCTAGAAATTCCGGATGCGGGCGTCCCAAGTACTTCGATAGTGCATCAAGATCCCTCTCAAAGATCAGCTGGCCTCCGTTGCCCAACTGGTAGAACTTGCTGAACTGAGTTTCCATCTATAAGAATTGAGGATGGGGAAATTAGTGAAGTGATCAAGTGTGTCAAATTTTATGTAGTAATGTAAGAATTTGGAGGAACATGATTTTTTTGAGAGAAACAATTCCCAAGGGTAAGAGAGGAAATAGTTTTCATAAATACTCAATTTGGTTTTTGAAACTAATTTTTTGTTCAGACGTCCATTCTAACTAGGGTCTCCTATGGTCAGGATGGCTCTGATACCAACTTGTCAACACCCGGATTTTTAATCCTAGATGCCTGTTATGCCATACGTCGCAATCCCAGGATTACCATTTTTGCGAGACATAAAAGATTGGATATCACAGTACATCATCCATTACAAACCATAATAAGGTCTTACACAAATAAAGGATCTCATGATCTAGTCTTAGTACAACAAGCAGCGGAATAAATAATAAGCATAGTGGTGGGGTCCATCTTCAGTGTCACAGGCAATGCTGACGATGGGAGATGATCCTAGTTATCATAGCCGTCCTGCTGTCCTTCATCTTCGTACTCCTCTTCATAGTCTGGCCATGAGAATAGCTAGGGACAAAAGCCATGAGTACTCTTTAAGTACTCGCAAACTATCACTAACAAGTAAGGTAGTTCTAGGAGGAATGCTAACTCTAAGTTTACTTGTAAAGTTAAGTTTGAAACCTAAGCTGAGTTCAGAGACAAAGAAAGATAAAATAAAGTTCTAGAATCACTTAAGTTGGGAAGCTAGTGTCATAGTCACAACCCTGTTGTGGTCAAGTCAAGATTCATCATTCATTTCATAAGTCATTTTGAAAACATCTCACAACGGAACAGTATGGCCACTCCAACTGTCCATAACCATGGACGCGGCTATTCGAATAGTTTGACACTCTGCAGAGGTGGTACACTTTCACCACAAGATTCGACACATCTGTTAGGGATAACCCTGAATCATCATACTTAGTATGCAGATAATCAAACATAACCTTTTAATTACACACCCTAGTATAAGCACCTCTCCTATGAGCTTGGCCTCCCAGCCATGACCATCTGTCATCCTGGGCACTTCATAGGTGGACAACATTGAGAGGTAGCCTCAGCTCAAACCTCTCCCACGAGGGAACTAATACTAATGCATATAAACTTCTGGCTAAGCCTTACCCAATTCAGGTATTGTGGTTGTACGGTAACATTGGAATGGTATCGCATCCGAACCCAACCATCAGTTTTTATAAAAGGGCTAAGGCTCATGCCTCAACATTTTCATCATCATAAACCATTTGTGTCTCTCAACACATCTCAAAACATCTCAATAGAATGAGTCATCATTCCAAGGTTTTCATAAGTCATTTTCACAAGGTATTCCCATCTAAAGTAAATCAAGTTTTGTTTAGCTCTAAACTACTAAGTTAAGAGTGTTTACTAATGTGGGATGCAAATCTCAATCTGAGTCTGAGTCTAACTAGATAGGTCAAGTTTTATACTTTTTATGCTACGTTTAAAACTCTCTGCAAATCTCAATTTGGAATCCCTCAACTGTGGGTTGCGTGGCGATGCACGGCCATGTCTGGCGTGGTGAGGGGGTCGAGGCGGAGCGGCGTGCGCGGTTTGGTGTCGAGGCGCGATCTGTGGCGTGCTGGTGGTAAGGGCGTCTGGCATGCTCTGGCTGCACACAGAGAGGGTAGTGCGGTGTGGTTCTAGGGTGGTCCAGGGGCTAGCTTTGGCCGTGGGGTGGACAGGGGAGTGCGGTAGGGTTGGGTGGAGCTAGTGGCGGTGTTGGTTTGGCGCGACGTGGTCTGCTGCGAGCTGTGCATTCTCGGCCGGCGGTGACCAAAAACGGGTGGCGCGCAACTACTTCTCCAAGTTAAAGGGTAGGCTGGTGAGAGTTTGGTTAGAGCTGGGGGAGACATGGGAACTAAATTGGGACCAAAAAACTCGACAAAGCATTGATCACTAAACAGTATTAGTTAGGCAGAAAAATCTTGCCTGCCACCTATTCGACCAAATAGCCGCATGAGATAAACTTTTGAATTTTTGAAAGATTTTTTGTGGAGTTGTTGGTCTCATGCTTGAGCATCTAGGTTTGCTTCGGATTTTGAAATGGAGTTCATTTGGATGGTTTTTGAAATAGTGTGATCTTGATACATACACTAGATTCAATTTTCAAATGTCATTTAAAATTAGAGTTTGAATGTTTTTGGGAGATCACAAAGTGGGCCTTGGCACATCACTACTTGTACTAGCAAGGGGTGCAAAGATCCACAATTGTTTCTGTTTGAATTTGAGTGCTAGGAATAGCCCAAGTGGGCTAGGTGATTAAAATGACAAAAGTGACCATTTCCATTATTTATTCTTTTTGATTTATTTTTCTTTGGGATTTGCTTGGGGATGATATAGATGATGTGTAATTCACCTTAGAGTCATTTTACAACTAATATATCACTCAATGACGGCAATTCAAAACAATTCCTATTTAAATGCACACACATATGAATGCTTAAAGATTTTAAATAGAAAAAAGGTTTTGTTAACCCTAAATTGGGTACATTTGATCTTGATCACTTGGATTAAAGTTTTGGGATGTTACACTTGGGATAGTCATAACATGGTGTGAGCATGCGCCAAGTCAACCCAAGTAAAGCATCAAAGGAGAATACCATAATACTATGCTTTAATATGCTAAAACTACGCATGATTCTTTCAAGGCACATTAAGCAATCTCAATTGTTTATAACATTTCATGATACAGAAAAAATCACTAAGCATAAATCCAAAACAATATCAAGCATGACATGACGAAGCATAGGCCACAGTAAAAAACAAGCTCCTTTTACCACTTAAGCATGAGCTTTTCCTACTCTTTTCTAATCCAAACCAAACTTATTTTAAAACTAATGTATGAATGAGGGGGTCCAACCAATTTATTCAAGAAAAATAACCAAGCCACGAAAACAAAAACCAAAAACAAAAACAAAAATGAAGACGCTCCAAGAACAACACAACTATGCATGAAACAATAAAAATGAAGTGTTTGGAAGGAACCTGAAATTTTTATTGATGAAGAAGGGGATGCCTTTCGCATCCCCAAGCTTTGAAACTTGTATTTCTTTGATATTTCTTGGGGTGACACGGGTGGCATCCCCAAGATTGAGCTTTAGTCCATTCTTCATCTCATCACATCATTCTTTCCATACACCTGAAATTTTTCTTTCATACAAAACTTCACACAATCTTTATTAGCAACATTAGTGCACTCAAGATAATAAGTCTTTGGGTTCAGTTCCAACACCAATAAAACTTCTATTAAAACACAAGCTATTGTAGCACTTCCCTCAAAAATCTCAATTCCCCAAAAAAACCCAAAAAGGAATCAACAAGAAGCAAATGCAAATAATGGCAGAAATCTGTCAAAACAGACCAGCAGGTAAAAACCATTTTTTGGATGATCTTCTCTTGCTCAAATTTCAACGTGTTGAACTAACAAAAGTTATATAACAACCTGGGGCAGAAGCACAAAAATTCACAGCTCAAACCGACGTACAGAGATTTTACACGAATTTTTACAGCGAAGCACAAAAATCTGTTTCGGGACAGCAACTTTCCCAAGCATTACTTCTCTCTCATTGGAGGTTACTCTTGACACAAAAACCATACAAAAATGATAAGGACAGGTTATCTTTCAAGACTCAACTAAAACTTTTGGGTTATCTCCCAATAAGTACTTTTCTTTAATGCCTTTAAGCTACGCATAAGAATTTCGATGATGCTCACATAAGAAATATGAATTGAAGTAAAACAGAGTATCAAGAATCAAATTCAAAACACATTTAAGTCTAACCCACTTCCTACACATAGTAATCTTACACGCAAATAAATTCACAAAGAACAAAGTGATAGGCATAGGAAGATAAAACGAGAGTAACTTCAAAACTTTCAGCAAATAGAGAGGTGTTTCAGTAACATGAAAACTTTTAAAACCATATTTTCCTCTCTCATAATAATTTTCAGTAGCCTCATGAATAAACTCAACAATATAACTATCACATAAAGTATTCTTTTCATGATCTACAAACACATAATTTTTATCAAGCTCAAAAATAGTGGGATTAAACCTTCATACCCACTTTTAACAATTTTATAACAAGATGACTGATCAATCTCATTTTCAATAGTAGTAAAATTAATATTATCAACCAATATAGGACCATCATCTAGAGATTTATTATAAAAAAATCAAAAGAATCCACAGGAACATAACATTCATCCTCCTTTGGTAAGCATGGGGGACAATCAAATAATGTAAGGGGTAAAGAGTTTCTCTCATTAGAAGGTAGGAATGGGTAGATCCATTCTTCCTCCTTTTGTTCATCACTCTCCTCCTCTTTTTCATCTAATGAGCTTTCAAGTTCAGCATTGTATTCTTCCATAGACTCCTGCAAGGCATTAGTTTCTTTTGTTGGTGGTGAGTGTCTATTAAGATATTCAAGAATATAGCCATTTTCTTCCTTGTAATTATCAAAGAAAATTTAAGTATATCATAAACCTCATATTTATAAGGTGCATCATCAGTATCAAGCAAATAAGCAAGTTCGAATGCACCCTTCCAAGCAATAAATTCTTCAATTTGTTCGACATCATAAAAGTCATAATTTCCTTAACATAAGAAGATATGGTAACATCATCATTATACTCACATTGAAAAGGGAGGTGTCTATACCTCTTACAGCAACAAGATTTATCAAAGCAATAAGTAACATTATAAGTAGAGCACACGTTACTATCAATGGAATACAATTTATTAAGTTGTTCCCATAAGTGTTTCCCTTTTTTTGACAAGCGGTGTTCCTTATAATAATATTTTTGTTCTTCAGTGAATCCACCTTGCCAATAAGATTCAGTTTCAAAGAAACCAACCATTGATAGAAAGCATGATAAAGCAAGACAATAACAGACCAATGAAAATAACAACTATAGTAGGAACTATTTTTTTTATTTTTGATAAAAAGAAACAAGCAAACAAAGCAGAAATAAACTAAGCAAAACAAATAAAACAAAGTAAAGAGATTGGTTATGAGGGACTCCCCTTGTAAGGATGTCCTTGACTCCCCGGCAATGACGCCAGAAAAACACTTGATGACTACGCACTTCTATTCTTGTAGAAAGTTGTTGGGCCTCCAAGGGTAGAGGTTTGTAGAACAGCAGCAAGTTTCCCTTAAGTGGATCACCCAAGGTTTATCAAACTCAAGGAGGAAGTGGTCAAAGGTATTCCCTCTCAAGCAACCCTGCAATCAAGATACAAGAAGTCTCCTGTGTCCCCAACACACCCAATACACTTGTCAGGTGTACAGGTGCACTAGTTCGGCGAAGAGATAGTGAAATACAAGTGGTATGGATAATTATAAGTGGTAACGGTGCCAGAAAAGAGCTTGACGTGTAGGAAGAGACTAAAGGTAATCTGAAATAAAGATGGAAGCAAGCAAACATGTAACAGATCTAGTTGCAAACGGTGTTTCAATGCTTAGAAACAAGGCCTAGGGATCATACTTTCGCTAGTGAACAATCTCATATAAATATCTTCTTTTCATGACACTACTCTGAACTACTCTCCAGTTGGACACTCTAATCCATGGTAGGGCTATAACAACACACCTCAAAGTTCGCTTTCCGCATCTAGATAACCCCACACTGTCACTTAGAGCACTAGATGGTTCCAACAAACACCACAATTTCATAGAGACATTGAATTCCAAATATAACTCATAACAAGTACTTGTAATCTCTAGCCTAAGTGCCACCATGGTGTGCACGCTGTCACTTTCACACACATGGGGAGAGCAGAGATCTATTAAAGCACTTGAGTAGCAAGGTAGATCTACTTGATTACAAAGATCATGATCACAATATGATCATGCATAGAGAGAGATGAACACATAGCTACTGGTAGAACCCTTAGCCTTGAGGAAGAACTACTCCCTCCTCATCATGGGAGTCGGCAGCGGTGATGGAGATGGTGATGGAGTCGATGGAGATGGCACCGGGGGCACTTCCCCGTCCTGGCAGGGGGCCGGAACAGAGACTTTCTGTCCCCCGAATCTCCCTTTCAATGGCGGCGGTGCTGTGGAACTTTTCATGGCTGGAGGCTGGATTATTCAGGGTTTCTGCATCAGAGTCTTCTTATAGGTGAAAGGGCGATGTGAGAGGGTGGACCAGGGTCCCACACCACCTGGCGGCGTGGCCAGGGGGACCCGCGCCACCACATGGTGTGGCTAGCCCCTGGCCCCTCTCTGTCTCGTCTTCTGGCTCCATGAGTCTTGCGGTAAAATATCAACTTTGGCTTTTGTTCGGTCCAATTCCGAGAATATTTCTTTTCCAGCTTTTCTGAAACCAAAAACAGCAGAAAACAAGCAACTGGCACTGTGGCATCTTATTAATAGGTTAGTTCTAGAAAATGCATAAAAGTATCTCCAAATGTAGACAAAACATAAGAAAGTAGATATAAAACAAGCATATCAAAAATTATAGATACGTTTGCAACGTATCAGTTACTAACATGAGAGGAACCATTGAAAATGGGTACGTAAAATCAAGAAGTGATTTTCTTGTAGGGTTATGCTTCCGGTGGGTCGAAATTGGTGCTTGATAGTGGATGCACATGTCATATAACTGGAAGCAAGGATATCATCATGGAGATGAGGCCTAATCATGATCAAATAACGGTATCCTATGGTGACAAGTCCAAGTCTAAGGTATTGGGTCTTGGCAAGGTTGTGGTTGCCCATGATATCTCTCTCGTGGACGTCATGCTTATTAAGACACTTGGTTATAATTTACTTTATGTATGTTCCCTTAGTAAGATGGATTTTGTAGTTTTCGTTGATGATGATATCGTGGTAATCTTGTGGAGCAAGTATCTCAAGGTTGCTTTTGTTGGGTATGTCGAAAACGACTTGTATGTGGTGGACTTTTCATGGAAACTACTACAGGTCTGATGTGCTTATTTGGAAAGGCCGATGTGGGTTGGCTATGGCATCACCGGCTAGCTCATGTCAATATGAGAAATTTTCAAAGTGTTCACAAGGGTGGCCACATCCTTGTACTAAAATAAAATGTTTACTTTCCCAAAGATCGTGTTTGCAGGGCATGTGTTGAAGGAAAATGCACGACTCTCCCCATAGAAGGAA
The DNA here is from genome assembly GCA_910589775.1 of Avena eriantha. Classification (NCBI taxonomy): domain Eukaryota; kingdom Viridiplantae; phylum Streptophyta; class Magnoliopsida; order Poales; family Poaceae; genus Avena; species Avena eriantha. Next base: position 223,976,503 of record OU342745.1, read on the forward strand.
GACAATTATTTCATCAAAGAGGATCTTAGAGCTTCTCCGTGTGGATCTCTTTGGTCCTCCATCTCATGCAAGCCTAGGTGGGAAGAAGTATTGCCTGGTGTTGTTGATGAATATTCAAGATACACATGGGTTTACTCCTTCAAGCAGAAAAGTGAAAATCAACAAATCGTCATCGACTTTGCCAATGAGGTTCAACATCAACACAATTTCCCCATATTGGCAATAAGAAGCGACAATGGCTCTGAGATCAAGAACTACACTTTGAATGAATTTTTGAGTGAAGAGGGGATAAGACATCAATATTCCGCTGCATATACCCCTCAACAAAATGGTGTAGCCAAGAGCAAAAACCGGACTTCAATGGATATGGCAAGATCAATGTTGGTTGAATTCAAGTCACCATATAACTTCGGGGCTGAAGCCATATCCACTGCTTGTCACTCTTCAAACCGGCTTTACCTCCGCATGATCTTGGACAAGACTCCCTATGAGATACTTACTGGTAACAAGCCAAACGTTTCATACTTTTGGGTATTTGGTTGTAAGTGTTTCTTTCTCATTAAATGAGTTTGTTTATCTAAATTCGAGTCTAAGGCTTTAGAAGGCATGTTTGTTGGTTATGGTGTCGAATCCCACACTTATAGAGTCTACAACAAGACCACCAGGATTGTTGTAGAATCTTGTAGTGTGGTGTTCAAAGAGAATGATGCCTCCCATGTGGGAAAGTTGATGTTTGTGACACACATGTTGAAATACCCCAAGATGCCATAAGAAGAATGGGTGTGGGATTCTACCGCCCCATTGAGGAACCCCTTTTGGCGGATTGGGAAAGAAAATGCTCTACTCAAGTAGGGCCCTCATCTACACAAGATCAATGAACCCCACATGTTGAAGCTACTAGTACACCAAACCGACAATCTTCTGAAGCTCATCAAGCTGGAAGTCCCAGGCCAGATTTTCTGGCTAGGGGTCTGGCCCTACTTCTCCATCACCTGGCAAGAACAAAGATCAAGCTAGAAGTCCCAGGTAGGATTTTCTGGCCAGGGGCATACTTTTCGGCCCTACATCTTCCACCCAAGCTATGAGCAATGACGGTGATGAAACTCCTAGGCTGGATTATACGACCACCCCAATGGCCAGATTATCCGACCCTGGAATCTCAGAACAACAACCTCATTTACGGTTGTTAAACAAGATCAAGGGAAAGTTTCACCATCAACTACTAGCGCTGAACATTCTATTGGTCAAGCTAATATTCAAGTTGAAGAACAAGATGATGAATTTATCCCTCTAAGGAACAATGAAGAAATTGAAATTCGTCGCAAAGCTCGAGCTGAATGGAACCTTAAACTCAGGGGTCACACACTTGATAAAGTAGTGGGTGATCTTAGGAGAAGGGTATCCATAAGGGGCGATCTAGCAAGGTTTAGCGATCATCAAGAACATATATCCATGGTGGAACCCAAGAAGGTTTTTGAAGCTCTTGGAGATTTGGACTGGGTTGTCCCTATGCATGAAGATCTCAACAACTTTGAGTGCGACAAAGTCTATAAGCTCATTGAGAAGCCTAAAGAGTGCTGCAATGTTATCGGCATAGAGTGGATCTTCAAGAATAAGCAATATGAGAATGGAATTGTTGTGAGGAACAAGGCAAGACTTGTATCACAAGGTTTTCCACAAGTGGAAGGCATCGACTTTGGCGAGACTTATGCTCTAGTGGCTCGTCTTCAGCCCATCCGTATTCTCCTTACTTATGCATCTCATCATAACTTTAAATTACAGCAAATGGATGTTAAAAGTGCCTTTCTTAATGGTCCATTACATGAGTTGGTTTATGTTAAGCAACCTTCGGGCTTTGAGGACCCCAACTTTCTGAACCACGTTTACAAACTCGATAAGGTTCTCTATGGCCTTAAACAAGCCCCACATGCGTGCTATGATCATCTTAAAGAGTTATTGTTAGACCGGGATTTTGAAGTTGGGAAGATTGACCCCACTCTTTTTACTAAGAAGGTTAATAGGGAGCTTTTCGTATGCCAACTTTATGTTGATGAAATTATTTTTGGCTCAACTAACCAAGCTTTAAACGATGAATTTTCAGAGCTTATGACTGACATGTTTGATATGTCTATGATGGGCGAGTTGAGGTTCTTTCTTGGCTTCAAAATCAAGCAACTATGAGAAGGGACATTTATTAATCAAGAAAAATATATACAAGACATTCTCAAGAGATTCAAGATGACTGATCTTAATGGTGTTGCTACCCTGATGCAAATGAAGTGTCTCCTTGAATTAAATCCCAATGGTAAATATGTGGACCAAAAGGTATACCGGTCCTTGATCAACTCTCTTCTTTACATCTATGCACCTAGACCCGATATTGTGTTGAGTGTAGGTGTGTGTGCAAGGCTTCAAGCGGCTCCTAAAGAAAGCCACTTAGTGGCGTTCAAGGGAATCTTCCGATATTTGATTCATTCCCCTAACTTTGGTCTATGGTATCCCAAGGGCTCTAAGATTTCTTTATGTGGATACATGGATTCTGATTGGGTTGGTGATAAGGATGATAGGAAGCCAACTTCTAGAGCTTGTTAATTTTTAGGAAGGTCTTTGGTTTGTTGGTCTTTTAAGAAGCAAAATTGTATATCTCTATCCACCGCCAAAGCGGAATATGTGTCTGCTGCAAGTGCATGCACTCAGTTGTTATGCATGAGGCAAAACTTTAAAGGAATATGGTGTCAATTGTGACAAAGTGCCTATTTTATGTGACAATGAAAGTGCCATCCAAATTGCTTATAATCCAGTGCAGCACACAAGGACGAAACATATTGAGATCCGAAATCATTTTATTCGAGACCATGTTGCTCGTGGAGATATTGACCTATCTTTTGTGAGCATGAAGAATCAGCTCGAGGATATTTTCACAAAGCCACTTGATGAGGCAAGGTTTTTTTATTTGAGGAATGATCTAAATATCATGGATTCAAGGTGCTTAACTTGATTTACCTTGCATACTCCCCTATGTCTCTACCTCTATTTAGTTTAGATGTGGGCATGCATATAGGGGGTGTGGTCCTAATTATTGGGCTAACCCTCTCCCCATAATGCTGAAAGAAAGATAAATCCTTTCTCTTAGTATGATTTTGTGATATGTGAGTTTATTGATGAGTATTTGCTATGAACCCAAGATACGTCTTCGCAGTTTCATGACATCTACTCCTACATGGTGGCTTTGGCCACCGCCCTCTTCTTTATGAAGAGTTGGTTCTTTGAGGGTGTTATTGGTTTTTATTTGACCATATTTTGTTCTTATGGAAAACACACCAACAATTGGATTTTCATTATCTTGGTTTTTGCAACTCTTGGTGTGTAGTACCATCTCAGTTTGGCTCTCTAAACCTAAGCCTTTCTCCCTCCCCAAGCCATCTATCTTTCACACAAGTCCTTTTTTAAATCTTGAGAGGGTGTTGTTTGGGTTGTGTTATCCTGAACCAGTGTAAAACAGAAAATTCAGAGAGGGACGGATTATCCGCCCCTAGTGGGGGCCGGATTATCCGGCCTGGGAGGAACTACCTTCTTAGGGCTGGGAGTTGGGTGGAAGGGCTCAAACAGAGCAGCCACTTCCACCCCGACCCCCTCCTCTATCTTAGATTTTGCCGGCCTCTCCGATCCTCCCCGGTGCCGTTCCGGCCACCGGATTCTCTGGGCCTCCCCCGGATATTCTTCGCAACTCCTCCGGGTACCTTCTCCTCCGAGTACTTCTTCCAATGAGTGAGAGTAAATCCCCCATTCCTATATTTTGTATGGAAGTTGTGTTTTTTGTTGTGAAAACTCAGTTTAGAGGTTGCTCTTTGTTCCATATGCATGTTAGAAATAGTAGACTAGCAACCCCTTTGCCCGATCTGTGTCGATACTATCAATCTGAGTGGTTATGAAATTTTTTGCTAGGGCCGGATTATCCGACCCTGGCTAGGCCGGATTATCCGCCCTTGAAGGATAGCTCCTGTTTCAGTTTTCTCAGATTATAGAATGACATATATTTTGCTTGTGGATTGTTTTTCTACCATTTTTAGCAATCCTCTTGGACTTGTGTGTGCTCTTATCTACTTGATATCTACCTCATTCACTTCGCAGGTGGTTCCCGTGGTGTCTGTTAGACGTACAAGCGTCGTCCTCGTGCTCACTATCTTAGGCCCAATGAAGAGGGTGGTCTAGTGGACGAGGTTGAATTGAGGAGGCTGAAGAGAGAGGCTGATGGAATGGCTGAACATGCAAGGAAATAAAAGGCTTCTCGGACTAGTTCCAAGAGGAAGGGTAAGCAAACCAGGGTCAACTATAACGAGATGGATATTATTGAGTACTCTTCTATCCGTCATTGTGATTTGTATTCCGAGGCTGATATTGATGAGGAGCTTGGGGATTGCAACTTTTGGTATGCTCATCACAAGTACATTTTTGATGACATCTATTCCACTCTGAAGATCCACTCTATGCGTCCTATGGATATGACTGAGGCAAGGGGTAAGCCCCAACTTGTTCATGCTCTGGCTGTGACTAAACGGATGGGGCTGCACCATCTCATGACTCTTCAGTGCTCCTATCATACCCCCGTGGTGAAGAAGTTTTTCTCCACACTCGTGATTTTTGGCGATGAGCATCGCACTATGAAGTGGATGACCGGTGAAAATTTTATTCAAGCTGATTTCCGCGTATTCTCTAAGGTGCTTGGATATCCCTTCAATGGCCAAGATCATGCATGTGGGCATTGCATCATCACCACATCAATCCAAACAAGGTCACTTTGCTCTTTCCCTGCTATGGACCCAATGGTGCAGTGGGCAAGGTGGCAGGTCTGTCCCCACTCTATGCTCAGTTGGTTAGTATTTTCCATGATTCCATCACTCTGAGTGGGGGAACAATGAAAGTATATGTGGTCACCTCGTACAACTGCTTGCCTTTGCTTAGGAATGTGCCACCAATGAAGACCGGGCTGTGAGTTACAGGTTGGATGTGATGGACTTTATGTACCATGAGTTGTCTAATGCTATGTTCAAAAGGCTTTCCATTCCATATGCTCCTTTCATTATGATGTTCATCAAGCATATGCTTCCTCATGAGGATTTCAGTGGAAACCGTGATGGTGAACACAAAGTGAAGAAGCTTTACAACAAGTCTAGGAAGACCTCTCACCCCTCTACAGCTCGAGAGTCATTTATGAGAGATGCTAGAGTGAGTGGGATAAGGCCTCATGTGCCATTTGTTGCCCGTGAGGTGAAGTAACTCAATTGGTTCCAGCGTAACATTCTAAGCATGGGGGTAGATACTCACAAGGGACAGTATGAGGCATACCGGCATCACCATGATATTGCTCACACTCAGCAGCTTATCCTTCACCACGTTTCTGGGGAATTAAGCCCCCTTCCTACCCAGGCTCCTCCCACTCCGTATGATTAGTGGAACACGTCAGCCATTAGCTATGGTGACTTGGAGCGTCACTTGTTCCTGAGGGAGCCTACCCCACTGCCCGCTGATGATGAGGACGATGAGGAGGAATATGATGATGATGAGAACAAGGACAAGGACACGGAGTGATCCCTTGGGACTCTAGCATCGCTCTTTTCCCTTTTTGGCGTTTCGATGCCAAAGGGGGAGAAGTAGTTCTATTAGGATGTAGAGGATTTGCATGGGTCGGGCACAAGCACATTTGCTTTTTAATCGTTTCCTTTATCCTTGCTTGTGCCCATTTAGCGTTGAAATTTTAAATTTCCTATTTTGTTTGTGATTGTTTAAGACTATGTGGTTGTGTGAGTCTATGGATGTTCATCTCGAATATCTCTGAAATTATCACTATGAATTTATCTCTATGATAGTATGGATCCATTCTTATGCCATGGAATTCCGATATTATCTTTATGGATGCATCCCAATGGTATTATTCTTGGAAGTCTTAATAAGTGATTATTATAGTGTCTATCTCTGTATTATTGAGGACTTCATCTTCTGATGGTATGATATACTGTTCCCTAACTCATCATTTGATCTTAGGTTCCAACTCATGAAAATCCTTGTACCTTCATGTGTGCATTTGTATTCAAATGCAAACTTGTTGTATGCACACATCTAGGAGAGTATTTTTATTTCTTGGAATGATGTTGTTAGTAGGGCTTTATTGCAAATCCTAGTACTGTCATCACACCAAAAAGGGGGAGATTGAAATAACATTTTATGATCCATAGTGTTTTATGTGTTAGATAACAATACCAGGGATTATTTAATGTGTCTTTAGTGTTGTAGATTAATGTTCACTCAAAAAGCAGTTAAACCAAAGTTTTGGATCCGCCCTTGCCAAGGGCCGGATTATCTGCCCCTGGTCGATCAACAAAGGAGGCCAAGGTGCGTCACTCTATATGGGGGCAGATTTTCCCACGGATTGTCCGGCTAGACCGGGAGTTTTTGCCTGGGCAGGATAATCTACCCCTCAAGGGGGTGGATAATCCGTCCACTAGGATTTTTTCCAAAGTCAGCCAAGGTGCGTCACTCTGTATGGGGGTGGATTTTTTGCCCGGACAATCCGATTCCAGGCCGGATATTTTCCCCGCCAGATAATCCAACCCCCACTTAGGCCGGATAATCCGGCCCCAAACTTCTCCAACGGCTGGCTTTAGCAGGGGATATAAATACCCCAATTGTTCCTCCTGTCAGATCTCTTGATTCATTCGAAAAAGTCTAGTGCTGTTCATCAAATCCCAAAACGATATCTCCACTTTCAACCACCCGAAGGCTCCGATCTTTCTGGAATCGAAGGAGGAGGCTTCGATCTACATCGGTGATGACTACAAGTGCACAGATCATTTGTAGCTAGTTTTGAAATAAAGATATTGATCCCACGGGGAGCAGGAGTCTGAAGTCTAATAACTCTTGAATGAAATACGACAATAGAAATACTAAATAAAGTTCTAAGTAACAATATAAAATGCGAGTATTGTGTAAAAAGGTGTTTTTAGTTTTTGGTATAAGAGAACAATAAGTAAAATAAAACAACTAAACACAGAAAGTAAGTATCACGTATGTGAAAGAGATTGGAATAGCAATAGGGAAAAGGCGTTCTCAGGGGGTAGCAGATACACATCTAGCATTATAAAGAATCAAGGTAAAGATTATTATCATGAACATTCTCAATTGTGTATGTGTGGGAGGAACTCCGTATTTGGAAAAATAGGCAGCAACCACTGCTCACATCATCCTCATAACCAAACCAGTCAGCAATCGACATCAATCGAATTACTGCGCTATTAAGGGACTTAATACCATAGGACGTATCCCATGGCATGGATAGTGTTCCGTGGGTTTCCTCAGTTCCCAAGTAGGGGTGCCAACATCTTTATAGTTATTGTAAGTGCTAACACACCTCCGTCTACCAACAAGTAGTTCCCTCCATCAAGTCCCCACAAGAGGCAAACATCGAGAGGTCAACTTCTCCCAACATCAAGATGAAGACAATATAACACATGGTCACAGCGATGAATATCATAATAAACTTTATCTTATTTCAATATCATACTAGGGTTTCTCCATCTCCCCAAGAACTAAGGATCTACTCAGACATGGAGGCCATCAACATCATGGCAATAACAATGGAATCTATCATAGATGAATAGTACTTGTATAAATCCACATAGAGTACGGAAAGTACAACTAGATCTAGAGAAGATGTAGATGGGATGGATGGAGATGATGGTGATGCAGTGGTTGATGATGAAGATCGGTACCTTAGCCTCCCGGATCTGTGCAGGCGAAGATGGATCCCCGGTGGACGAGTTCCCCCTCCAGATGCCTTCTAGAGGTGAGGTTTCGGCGATTTCTAGTTGTTCTGTATGTCGTTTCTCTGATCTAGTTACATGGGGTGAAACTATTTGAGGAGGCAGTGGTGGCGCCAACTATACGGCGGGAACTATACGGCTAGAATTTTATTCCCGCCATATAGTTGGTCGTTAAACCGTCTGTATGCCTTGATCGCTTCGGGTTTTCTTCTGGTATTATTGATATTTACCAAATAAGCTATTTACGTTGTTTTTGACTCCTTTCCTCCCCAATAAAACTACTCTAAGAATTGTGTCCATTTTATCCGTCATCTGTCTTGATCCTGGTGAAAATAGACATAAAATGTGCGCATGGACGCCGTAAAATACCAAGATCCTACAACTACAGTGCAAAATAATAATATAAAACATGATGCAATTATGCACTCATCAACTTCCCCAAGCTTAGACTCTTGCTCATCCCGAGAAAGTTTAGCTTAATGGATGTGATCCTCATATTCATGAAGCTGAGTCGATAAATAAATGAGGCAGTTGCAGCATGTGTTTATCATATATGATACATAGGAATAAGTTCATGAATAGTACCTTACTTGAACCAACCGAATAATATTAGCAGGCTTCAACACCTTAGCATTTATCAGTTCACAAAATATCACTCTCAATATGATGTAAAAGCATTCAGTTCAACTGAATGAGTTAGCTAGGTTGTCCCAAGTGTTTTAGGATTAACATATTCACTTGGGATTCAAAATCTCAAAACGTCTCTTTGTCTTACTACAATATAGTGGTGTATGTCTATTTACTCTTTGCACATTCGCTCTTTTTCTTCTCTCTTTTCTTCTTCCTTTTTTTATATGTGCTCACACTTTTGTTTAAGTGATGTGCAAAGGAGCTAGCCATACATTCCACTTCATGTAGGAATTCAAAGTTTAACAATCTCAAGTACTAAATTCCAATTGTATATGAAGCAATCTTTATAGCTTGAATATTCTACCTCATCTTGTTCTCACTCTAATTTGATAGCACTTTTAATTTTCCTTTGTTCAAGGTTTCTTTTTCAACTTAACTGATTAGATAATTTTTATTTCTTTGTAAATCAAACCATGTACTTACAACATATTGACCAAATTATATTTGTATGTTCCATTAATACCAATGTTGTGGAAGACTCCTATTGCTATCATCAAGTGCAAGTAAAATTATACTCAAGCCATTCATATATCCAATAGGACAAGCATAAACTCAATATTGCTCCATATATGATAATAAACTCAGAATTTCATAAAAGGGCTCGACTACTCCTGAAGGGAATTCTAATGATGAAAACTTTATTTCTAGTTTGAACTAATGCAAAACTAAAATAGTAATGTAAAACTTATAAGATAGATTACAAGGTCTTAAAGATATCCCCAAGCTTGGAATCAAGCCAGGCGGGATCAAATAATCCCTTGCGATTATTTGATACCGTGATTATTATAGAACACTAAGGTGCCATGGCATGTAACACCGTGGTGTGTAGCTTATTGTTGGTATCTGATACCTTTGATCCGGATTACGGATGTAGTATAGCTTCTTTTTCCCTAGTAGACCAAGGTTATCGAATCCTCGGGAAGTGAATGCATAGTGAAGTTACTTTAACGGACCTTCGGAAGTTTTAGAATTCCTTTTGTGTTTTTACCGGACCAATAGTTTGCGTATTTTTGTTGTTGTCGATGATGGAGAGAGAGGGCCTAGGGCATTCGGTTCACCTGTAGCTGTGCAAAACATCTGATAGGAATAAAAGATAAAGTATACATGTAATTGTTAGAGCAAGATAAATTATATGTGGGTAGTGCATCCATAATTGCTATTGCCTCCGCAACCGCTTATAGCAATAACCTACTAGTCTCATCCATAGAAAAAATAGAACTAATGATATGCATAGTGATGTCACCGTTAATCCCAAGTAAATCCATCACATATAGTTGTACTACCAATTCTGTCACTGGGGTTCCCAACCTACAAATCAGTCATTACTCATACTCCCTATATCTGGCTTAACCCTCGGGGTCTTGGGTACCTGCCAAGTCCTTAGATTGAGGCAAGAGAGGATACAATAATCATCATGTCATACAAACTAATACATGATCCCACCTATGATAAATAACATGCACAAACGCTACATGGCTAGGCCGAAGAGAATATCATTTTGCGGCCCGAAAGTTGGGGTGTACAGGCAACGCGGTACCCAAGTTCCCTGAAATCAGCCGGGATGACTACAGTTGGTGTGCCAAATACTCAGAGGGTCTTTTTTGGCAAGAATTCAACTTTACGTTTCAATACAAAAAATCAGGCTAACGGCCGTCAAGTTGGCCCCCTGTCAGTTCTCGCTGTTATGTCGCTCCCGTCGCTTATGCGGGGTGGCTGTCACGTAGGCTTGCAGCATTGGCACAGTGGATAGGACAACACCCCCTACCCAGTGTATTGACGTGACAAAACAGGGCACATGTATCGGTGTTATAATTATTTTTTGTTTACTCAGAAGCTGGAACGGCCACCGCCACATGTCTCTCCTTGGACTTCCGTCCCAATTGTTAACCACTACCTTAAAAGCGCATTGACGGTTCCTCCGTTCCCCTACCACGCAGAAACCACTCTTCTTGTTCCTGTCATCTACTATCTTCTTTCCGTCTTCTCCTTGTCGCCATGGAAGATCTACGCACTCTAGAGACAAGCTTCACTACCCATGACAATAAGAAGATAGACGTTGTCTACACCAGTCATCTACTATCCTAAAAGAAATGTGCAACTCGTTCAGTCGACTGAGAAATAGCAAAACCGAATAAACTATGACAATACAATGTTGAGAGTCTTGATCTTGCATTTACTAAACTTTTCAAAATTATATTGAGATGATGATCTTACATTGACAAAATATTTGTAGTTACAAATTTTGGTGATGACAAACTACATACTTTCAGGACTGACAGGAAATGTCCCGCGCTGCGCCAGTTCCTTGTAGAAAAGGGAATTGTTTGTTGTACTGTCGATAAAACAACTGATTTTTCAAAATTTTATCAAGAGGAAATTATAATTCCTGTGCACAAGTGGATCGATATTCAGAGTCTTGTCAAGATCCTAGGGGGCTCGAGGAAGGATGGAATGGCATCACTCGCAACTAGAATCCTCGATGAGTCGTACGACAAAATGAAGGAAGATTTCCCTATGGATAGGCACGATTTTTGGACGAGTGGTCGTTGTCTGATATAAACCTAAAGTATGCAGCCATAGATGCTTACATGATCTACCAGTTGTATAAGAAGATCCATTTTTTCTACGTCACCTCGTGTTTTGCCCTATTTGCAAGAGGGAAGAAGAGCTTGGGGGAGCCCTTTGTAGAAAATGCAGAATAGCTGAGTTGGAAGCTGCATATGACAAGAAATTGGCTGCATCTGAAGCAGCTGACAGAGAGGCTGCAGAAGTAGCTGAAAGAGAGCTTGCAGCTGAAGAAGCAGCTGACAGAGAGGCTGCAGCTGAAGCGGCAAACAAAGAGGCAGCATCTTCTAGCGGCAACAATCAGGCCTGTGATGCACGGCTAATTGTGCCGCAGGACACTGAAGATAGGGAAGCCAAGTCAGATGCCAGGTGGGACAAAGTAGTTCATGAGCTGTGGAGTATCTGGAATGGTCGCAATTCATCGCCTAGGAACAATGGCAAGCGCCTCAAGTGGTCTGATGAGGAGTGAATTAAATTTTACTTGTCAGAGTTATGTTTCTGTTTTGTGGAACTCAGTTAGCTTGCCAAGATGTCTAGCGCCTCAAGTGATACTAGTAAAATAAATTTAACCCTAATTGTGTTATGTTTATGTACGTGTCTGGTAGCATGTCAAGATGGTAGCTTGTTAACTGGAAGTTTGAAAGAGTGCCCTTTTCCTCTCTCGCTAAACAGATATGTTTCATTTTGCCCAAATTGGTAGAAAATCTAGAGAAGATTCTCACTTCGATATTTCGTTCCCTTTTGGACCTCTTTTTGCCTCCGACTAGGTAGCAAATCTAGAGCAGCAAATCACACCAGGCAGAATACATTCATTCAGAAAACAAAACTAATGTAGATATAGTTGTGCGCAGCTAAATAGGATATAGCGATAGAAAGTAGGTTGCTTAACGAGGTTCGATGCATTCAGCAAGAAAATAGGATAGCTAGAAAGAAGCTGCTTAGCAGCAGCAGCCGCCGCAGCTGCAGGCACATCCTGCAAGCGCCCGCACCTCCACCTCCTCCCTCCGGTGCTTCCTCCACTTCTTGCTGCCCAGTTTCTTGGACTTTGGGGCCTTGGGCCTGATTGGAGGCATGCGACCCTCTTTGATGGCCACCCGCTGGAGGTTTCGGAGGTGAATGCAGAGAGCCCGGTGTTCAGTGATGTAGGCGTTGATGTTCACGGTCTCGCGCTTGCCGCTTTTGTGGATGCCGGAGCCCACGGCCTCTGCATGCTTCAGTAAGGTGTTCAAGTTAGTGCCGTCGGCGACGCGACTCGTCAAGCAGTAGGCGATCCCCTTGCGGAAGGGGCAGCTGTAGAGGGGGCCCCTGAGGAAGTCGTCGTACTAGCTGGCACGCAGCCTCCTCAGCACCTGACGATCCTTAGTGTGAATGGACTCATCATCGCTACAGACGTCGTTGCCGAAAACCTATTGGAAGAAAAGGAAAATGGGGGAGTAGATGATGTAAGAAGATCGAGCAATCGAAATGCAAACAAGCGAATCCTAATAAACCAAGATCTAGCATCCAACGATGGGAACGGTGTTGGATAATTAGGCACAATTTCCATGATTAATTCTAGAATATTAAACATGACAAACCAGCTAAATTTTCAATAGATTAGCCCATTATTTCTAACAAACGGTAGAAGAACCAGGGGAGGGGAGCAAACCCTAGTTACCTCCGACCATGGGTCGTCGATGCCGGTATTGTAGGGGTTCGGCGGAGCGATGTACTTATCTAGATCGTAGGTGCCCAATAAGTGTGTGATTTGCTTGTGACCGGCAGGGGGCTCCTCTTGAGCGGCTCCGTCGGTAGCGGGGACAGGGGCTTGGAGGGGTACGGTGGCTGCCATCGATGCCTCGACTGGGGCCTAGACAGGGATGGCGGCTGCTTTCAACGCGTTGAGGGGGACCGGCGAGGAGATGGGGGCCTCCTCGCCGGCAGCCACGGAGGCGACGATGGCCACCTTATCCTCCTCAGCCATTGCCATCATGGACGGGGTATTCTCGGGAGTTTGCAGATGCTGGTGGGACAGTGGAGAGGGCTCCCTGGGGTCAGTGAGCGAGAGTGGGAGTGGGTGTGCGGAGGGGGCTCTATAGTTAAGGTGGATAGAAGCAAGGCATGTTTCGTTGCACCATCGTGCAACGCGCCACACAGTCTACTGCACTGTGCACCGCGACACGCGCACGGTACGTCCCCTTTTTTTCCTAGGCCATGCATGGCAGTTCTGTATTGAGCCGCATGCAAAGGGCGCACACAATTTTTATGTACAAACTTTGACATGGCCCTAAAATTGGCGATAGTTAAAAGTGGAAATGTAGAGGGGAGGTAGGTGGCTGTACGGCGAGATTTGTGGGGTTGTGATAGATTCGGTAAAGGGATGTGTTGATGGCTGCGAGTGACTCGATGAACCGGAGACGTTAGGTCTGATCGAGCTCAGCTGTTCGGCCTCTGGCTAGCGCGTGCAAGCTTCTTATGGTGGGCCCTAGTTGGAAGTGAGATTGAAAGCCCCTGTGTAAAAAATGGGATGTGTCTTATTAAAATCAAGTGGCAATAAATTGCAGATGTCCATCGACGACCGTGCACTCTATGGCGCATGTGTTGTGGCATAGTAGTAGCAGTAGTAGGCTTTTCAGACTTGATTAAATGTGACATGACCGCTCGACGACTTTTTCCATGGATGGCATCGTGTTCCTTCTTGTAGAGGGAGACGTCAAGATGGGGCCTCGTCAAGATGGTAGCTCGTTAACTGGCAGTTTGAAAGAGTACCCTTTTCCTCTCTCGCTAAACAGATATGTTTCATTTTGCCCAAATTGGTAGCAAATCTAGAGAAGATTATCTCTTCGATAATTCGTTCCCTTTTGAACCTCTTTTTGCCTCCGATCAGGTAGCAAATCTAAAGCATCAAATCACACTAGGAAGAATACATTCATTTAGAAAACAAAACAAATGTAGATATAGCTGTGCGCAGCTAAATAGGATATAGCGATAGAAAGTAGGTTGCTTAACGAGGTTGGATGCATTCAGCCAGAAATAGGATGCAAGCAAAATATAGAAAATCAAAAGAAGCTGCTTAGCAGCAGTAGCCGCCGCAGATGCAGATACATTCAAGGAGACATCCAACCCGTTCATTCGCCAACGCCTCCACCTCCCTCCGGTGCCTCCGCCACTTCTTGTTGCCTAGTCCCTTGATCTTGGGGGCCTTGGGCCTGATTGGAGGCATGCGACCCTCTTTGATGGCCACCCGCTGGAGGTTTCGGAGGTGAATGCTGAGAGCCCGGTGTTTAGCAATGTAGGCATGGATGTTCACGATCTCGCGCTTGCTGCCTTTGTGGATGCCGGAGCCCACGGCCTCTGCATGCTTCAGTAAGGTGTTGAAGTCGGTGCCTCGGCAGGACTCGTCAAGTAGTAGGCAATCCCCTTGCAGAAGGGGCACCTATAGTAGGGGACACTGAGGAAGTTATCGTACTGGGTGACCCGCAGCCTCCTCAGCACCTGACAAGCCGTGGTGTGAATGGACTCATCATCGTTGTAGACATCGCTGCCGGAAATCTATTGGAAGAAAAGGAAAATGGGGGGAGTAGATGATGTAAGAAGATCGAGCAATCGAAATACGAACAAGCGAATCCTAATAAACCAAGATCTAGCATCCAACGATGGGAACGGTGTTGGATAATTAGGCACAGTTTCCATGATTAATTCCAGAATATTAAACATGACAATACCAGCTAAATTTTAAATAGATTAGCCCATTATTTCTAACAAACGGTAGAAGAACCAGGGGAGGAGCGCAAACCCTAGTTACCTTCGACCATGGGTCGTCGATGCCAGTGTCATAGGGGTTCAGCAGAGCGATGTACTTATCTGGATTGTAGGTGCCCAAGAAGTGCGTGATCTGCTTGTGACCAGCGAGGGCCTCCTCGCCGGCGTGGGGCTCCTCTTCGGTGGCTCTGTCGGTAGCGGGGACGGGGGCCTGGACGGGAACGGCGGCTGCCATCGATGCCTCGACTGGGGCCTGGACAGGGACGGCGGCTGCTTTCAACACGTCGAGGGGGACCGGCGAGGAGGCAGGGGCCTCCTCGCTGGCGGCCACGGAGGCGACGATGACCACCTTATCCTCCTGGGCCATCGCCTGCGCGGATGGGGTATTCTCGGGAGTTTGCTGATGCTGGTGGGATAGTGGAGAGGGTTGCTGTGGGGTCAGTGAGCGAGAGTGGGAGTGGGTATGCGGAGGGGGTTCTATAGTTAAGGTGGATAGAAGCAAGGCACGTTTCCACCACCATGCAACGCGCCATGCAGTCTACTGCACCGTGCACCGCGACACGCGCACGGTACGTCACTTTTTTTCCCGGGCCATGCATGGCAGTTCTGTATTGAGCCGCATGCAAAGGGCGCACACACAATTTCTATGTACGAAGTTTGACATGGCCCTAAAATTGTCGATTGAGAGCCACTGCGTAAAAAATGGGATATGTCTTATTAAAATCAAGTGGCAATAAATTTCAGCTGTCCATCGATGACCGTGCACTCGATGACGCATGTGTTGTGGCATAGTAGTAGTAGTAGGCTTTTCTGACAAACAGGACATGACCGCTCGACGACCTTTTCCATGGACGACATCGTGTTCCTTCTTGTAGAAGTCTCGCTGAGGGAGACGTCCGTGATGTCTCACGTTGTACTGTGAAGGGCACGATGTGTGCAACAATCATCGTTGGAACGCACAGAATCAACGGTTGGTGCGCACGATCCACGTGACAACTGCGATAACCAATCAGGGAGTAGTAGATAGGGTGAGCACAGGTTTGTGCTTCTACGAAAGATAGAGAGGGGGCAAAACTGATTAGTGCCACATAAAACCAAGGGCGATGCTGAGTAGTATAAAAATGGAAAGTGAGTGTCTTGTACAATGAAATACATCATGGCATACATCAAATTATGCCAAGATGGATCCACTAGAGTTCATTGGATGTGTGTTCTTCTCATAAACTAGATGGACCCACTAGAATTCATTGCATGTGTGTTCTTCTCATAGACCACAGCTAGAGTCATTGCATGTGTGTTATTCTCACAAACCATATCATGAACCACACCCAGTGTCATTGCATGTGTGTTCTTCTCATTAACCACACATGGATACACCAGTGTCATTGCATGTCTGCTCTTTACATGAACCACAGTTAGAGTCATTGCATGTCTGTTCTTTTCACAAACCACATATCACCAGTGTCATTGCATGTGTGTTCTTCCCACAGACCACACATGGATCCACCAGTGTCATTGCATGTGTGTTCCTTTCACATACCACGTATGGATCCACCGGTGTCATTGCATGTGTGTTCTTCTCACAGACCACCTAAGGATCCACCGGTGTCATTGCATGTGTGTTCCTCTCATAGACCACACATGGATCCACCGGTGTTATCGCATGTCTCCTCTTTTCATGAACCACAATTAGAGTCATTTCATGTGTGTTCCTCTCATAGACCATAGCTAGAGTCATTGCATGTGTGCTCTTCTCACAGACCATATCATGTACCACACCCAGTGTCATTGCATGTGTGTTCTTCTCATTAACCACACATGGATCCACCAGTGTCATTGCATGTCTGCTCTTTTCATGAACCACAGTTAGAGTCATTGCATGTCTGTTCTTTTCACAAACCACATATGGATCCACCGGTGTCATCGCATGTCTGCTCTTTTCATGAACCACAGTTAGAGTCATTGCATGTGTGTTCTTCTCATGAACCACAGCTAGAGTCATTGCATGTGTGTTCTTCTCATAAACCATATCATGAACCACACCCAGTGTAATGCATGTGTGTTCTTCTCATAGACCACACATGGATCCACCGGTGTCATCGCATGTGTGCTCTTCCCATGAACCACAATTAGATTCATTGCATGTGTGTTCTTCTCACAGACCACACATGGATCCACCAGTGTCATTGGATGTGTGTCCTTCTCACAAACCACACATGGATCCACCAGTGTCATTGCATGTGTGTTCTTCTCACAGACCACGTATGGATCCATCGGTGTCATTGCATGTGTGTTCTTCTCACAGACCACGTAACGATCCCCCGGTGTCATTGCATGTGTGTTCCTCTCATAGACCACACATGGATCCACCGGTGCATCGCATGTCTGCTCTTTCATGCACCATAGTTAGAGTCATTGCATGTGTGTTCTTCTCATGAACCACAGCTAGACTCATTGCATGTGTGTTCTTCTCACAAACCATATCATGTACCACACCCAGTGTCATTGCATGTGTGTTCTTCTCATTAACCACACATGGATCCACTAGTGTCACTGCATGTCTGCTCTTTTCATGGACAATTGTTAGAGTCATTGCATGTCTGTTCTTTTCACAGACCACATATCACCAGTGTCATTGCATGTGTGTTCTTCCCACAGACCACACATGGATCCACCAGTGTCATTGCAAGTGTGTCCTTCCCATGAAGCACACATGGATCCACCAGTGTCATTGCATGTGTGTTCTTTTCACATACCACGTATGGATCCACCGATGTCATTGCATGTGTGTTCTTCTCACAGACCACGTAAGGATCCACCGGTGTCATTGCATGTGTGTTCCTCTCATAGACCACACATGGATCCACCGGTGTCAATGCATGTCTGCTCTTTTCATGAAGCACACTTAGAGTCATTGCATGTGTGTTCCTCTCATAGACCACAGCTTAGAGTCATTGCATGTGTGCTCTTCTCATAGACTATATCATGCTACCACACCCAGTGTCATTGCATGTGTGTTCTTCTCATTAACCACACATGGATCCACCAGTGTCATCGCATGTCTGCTCATTCATGAACCACAGTTAGAGTCATTACATGTCTGTTCTTTTCACAAACCACATATGGATCCACCGGTGTCATCGCATGTCTGCTCTTTTCATGAATCATAGTTAGAGTCATTGCATGTGTGTTCTTCTCATGAATCACAACTAGAGTCATTGCATGTGTGTTCTTCTCACAAACCATATCATGAACCACACCTAGTGTCATTGCATGTGTGTTCTTCTCATAGACCACACATGGATCCACCGGTGTCATCGCATGTGTGCTCTTTCATGAACCACAGTTAGAGTCATTGCATGTGTGTTCTTCTCACAGACCACACATGGATCCACCAGTGTCATTGCATGTGTGTCCTTCTCACAAACCACACATCGATCAACCAGTGTCATTGCATGTGTGTTCTTCTCACAGACCACGTATGGATCCACCGGTGTCATTGCATGTGTGCTCCTCTCACAGACCACGTAGGCATCCACCGGTGTCATTGCATGTGTGTTCCTCTCATAGACCACACATGGATCCACCGGTGTCATCATATGTCTGCTCTTTTCATTAACCACAGTTAGAGTCATTGTCTGTTCTTCTCATAGACCACAGCTAGAGTCATTGCATGTGTTTTCATCTCATAGACCATATCATGTACCACACCTAGTGTCATTGCATGTGTGTTCTTCTCATTAACCACCCATGGGTCCACCGGTGTGATTGCATGTCTGCTCTTTTTATGAACCATAGTTAGAGTCACTGCATGTCTGTTCTTTTCACAAACCACATATCACCAGTGTCATTACATGTATGTTCTTCCCACAGACCACACATGGATACTACAGTGTCATTGTATGTGTGTCCTTCTCACAAACCAGACATGGATCCACCAGTGTCATTATATGTGTGTTATTTTACAGACCATGTATGGATCCACCGGTGTCATTTAATGTGTGTTCTTCTTATAGACCACGTAAGGATCCACTGGTGTCATTGCATGTGTGTTCCTCTCATTGACCAAACATGGATCCACCGGTGTCATCGCATGTCTGCTCTTTTCATGAACCAGAGTTAGAGTCATTGCATGTGTGTTATTCTCACAGACCACACATTGATCCACCAGTGTCATTGCATGTGTGTCCTTCTCACAAACCACACATGGATCCACCAGTGTCGTTGCATCTGTGTTCTTTTCACAGACCACGTATGGATCTACCTGTGTCATTGCATGTGTGTGGTTCTCAGAGACCACGTAAGGATCCACCGGTGTCATTGCATGTGTCTTCCTCTCATAGACCACACATGGATCCACCGGTGTCATCACATGTCTGCTCTTTTCATAAACCATAGTTAGAGTCATTGCATGTGTGTTCTTCTCATGAACCACAGCTAGAGTCATTGCATGTGTGTTATTCTCACAAACCATATCATGTACCACACCCAGTGTCATTGCATGTGTGTTCTTCGCATTAACCACACATGGATGCACCAGTGTCATTGCATGTCTGCTCTTTAAATGAACCACAGTTAGAGTCATTGCATGTCTGTTCTTTTCACAAACCACATATCACCAGTGTAATTGCATGTCTGTTCTTCCCACAGACCACACATGGATCCACCAGTGTCATTGCATGTCTGTCCTTCCCATGAATCCACCAGTGTCATTGCATGTACGTTCGTTTCACATACCACGTATGGATCCACCGGTGTCATTGCATGTTTGTTCTTCTCACAGACCACGTAAGGATCCACCGGTGTCATTGCATGTGTGTTCCTCTCATAGACCACACATGGATCCACCGGTGTTATCGCATGTCTGCTCTTTTCATGAACCACAATTAGAGTCATTGCATGTGTGTTCCTCTCATATAACACATGTACAGTCATTACATGTGTGCTCTTCGCACAGACCATATCATGTACCACACCCAGTGTCATTGCATGTGTGTTCTTCTCATTAACCACACATGGATCCACCAGTGTCATTGCATGTCTGCTCTTTTCATGAACCACAGTTAGAGTCATTGCATGTCTGTTCTTTTCACAAACCACATATGGCTCCACCGGTGTCATCGCATGTCTGCTCTTTCATGAACCATAGTTAGGGTCATTACACGTGTGTTCTTCTCATGAACCACAGCTAGAGTCATTGCATGTGTGTTCTTCTCACAAACCATATCATGAACCACACCCAGTGTAATGCATGTGTGTTCTTCTCATAGACCACTCATGGATCCACCGGTGTCATCGCATGTGTGCTCTTCCCATGAACCACAATTATAGTCATTGCATGTGTGTTCTTCTCACAGACCACACATGGATCCACCTGTGTCATTGGATGTGTGTCCTTCTCACAAACCACACATGGATCCACCAGTGTCATTGCATGTGCGTTCTTCTCACAGACCACGTATGGATCCATCGGTGTCATTGGATGTGTGTTCTTCTTAGAGACCACGTAAGGATCCACCGGTGTCATTGCATGTGTGTTCCTCTCATAGACCACACATGGATCCACCGGTGTCATCGCATGTCTAATCTTTTCATGCACCATAGTTAGAGTCATTGCATGTGTGTTCTTCTCATGAACCATAGCTAGAGTCATTGCATGTGTGCTCTTCTCACAAACCATATCATGTACCACACCCAGTGTCATTGCATGTGTGTTCTTCTCATTAACCACACATGGATCCACCAGTGCCATTGCATGTCTGCTCTTTTCATGAACCACTGTTAGAGTCATTGCACGTCTGTTCTTTTCACAAACCACATATCACCAGTTTCATTGCATGTGTGTTCTTCCCACTGACCACACATGGATCCACCAGTGTCATTGCAACTGTGTCCTTCCCATGAACCACACATGGATCCACTAGTGTCATTGCATGTGTGTTCTTTCCACAGACCACGTATGGATCCACCGATATCATTGCATGTGTGTTCTTCTTACAGACCACGTAAGGATCCACCGGTGTAATTGCATGTGTGTTCCGCTCATAGACCACACATGGATCCACCGGTGTCAACGCATGTCTGCTCTTTCATGAAGCACACTTAGAGTCATTGCATGTGTGTTCCTCTCATAGACCACAGCTAGAGTCATTGCATGTGTGCTCTTCTCACAGACTATATCATGTACCACACCCAGTGGCATTGCATGTGTGTTCTTCTCACAAACCACACATGGATCCACCAGTGTCATTGCATGTCTATTGTTTTCATGAACCACATTTAGAGTCATTGCATGTCGGTTCTTTTCACAAACCACATATGGATCCACCGGTGTCATCGCATGTCTGCTCTTTTCATGAACCATAGTTAGAGTCATTGCATGTGTGTTCTTCTCATGAATCACAACTAGAGTCATTGCATGTGTCTTCTTCTCACAAACCGTATCATGAACCACACCCAGTGTCATAGCATGTGTGTTCTTCTCATAGACCACACATGGATCCACCGGTGTCATCGCATCTGTGCTCTTTTCATGAATCACAGTTAGAGTCATTGCATGTGTGTTCTTCTCACAGACCACACATGGATCCACAAGTGTCATTGCATGTGTGTCCTTCTCACAAACCACACATGGATCCACCAGTGTCATTGCATGTGTGTTCTTCTCACATACCACGTATGGATCCACCGGTGTCATTGCATGTGTGTTCTTCTCACAGACCAGGTAGGGATCCACCGGTGTCATTGCATGTGTGTTCCTCTCATAGACCACACATGGATCCACCGGTGTCATCGCATGTCTGCTCTTTTCATGAACCACAGTTAGAGTCATTGCATGTCTATTCTTGCCATAGACCACAGCTAGAGTCACTGCATGTGTGTTCATCTCACAGACCATATCATGTACCACACCCAGTGTCATTGCATTTGTGTTCTTCTCATTAACCACACATGGATCCACCGGTGTCATTGCATGTCTGCTCTTTTCATGAACCATAGTTAGAGTCATTGCATGTCTGTTCTTTTCACAAACCACATATCACCAGTGTCATTGCATGTGTGTTCTTCCCACAGACCACACATGGATCCACCAGTGTCATTGCATGTGTGCCTTCCCATGAACCACACATGGATCCACTAATGTCATTGCATGTGTGTTCTTTTCACATACCACGTATGGATCCACCGGTGTCATTGCATGTGTCTTCTTCCCATAGACCACGTAAGGATCCACCGGTGTCATTGCATGTGTGTTCATCTCATAGACCACGCATGTATCCACTAGTGTCATCGGATGTCTGCTCTTTTCATGAACCACGGTTACATTCATGGCATGTGTGTTCTTCTCATGAACCACAGCTAGAGTCATGGCATGTGTGTTCTTCTCACAAACCATATCATGTACCACACCTAGTTTCATTGCATGTCTGCTCTTTTCATGAACCACAGTTAGAGTCATTGCATGCCTGTTATTTCACAAACCACATATCACCAGTGTCATTCCATGTGTGTTCTTCCACAGACCACACAGGGATCCACCAGTGTCATTGCAAGTGTGTCCATCCCATGAACCACACATGGATCCACTAGTGTCATTGCATGTGTGTTCTTTTCACAGACCACGTATGGATCCACCGGTGTCATTGCATGTGTGTTCTTCTCACAGACCACGTAAGGATCCACCGGTGTCATTGCATGTGTGTTCCTCTCGTAGACCACACATGGATCCACCGATGTCAACGCATGTCCGCTCTTT
>OU342745.1:223999171-224171376 GCA_910589775.1 Avena eriantha
ATAAAACCCTTTTCCTTTGGTTCTTCTCTCATATGCATTATTAATTGTATTTGCCTCTTGATATTGTATTTGGTTATTGATATATTGTTTAATGCCCAAGTTGAGTTGGGGGCATATCTTTTATTTCAATTCCACCACCTTTTTTTGTCACCACTTTATAATTCCACCATCCCATTATCCATGAGCTTGAATTCTTTTTTCTTTTGATGTTTATTCTAGCTCATGTGGGTGGGTTGGATCTAATCCTATAAATTCTTTTGCTTGGCTTTTATTCCACTTCTTGGAAATGCATAAGATTAATGCCATATTATTATTATTGTTCCCACCAAATGAAACATGGCATTTAATATTTTTGCATGGGCCATGCAACCACCATCACCACCTTGGTCCCATTGGCTTTTCCTTTGTTTAAGTGGTCCCTTCTTTATGGGATCATCTCCATCTCCTACCACCATCCCCATCGTTTCTTCAACACCACTATTTTTCTTCATGCATGCTCATAGGAGGGACTATCCATTTTTTTTTCTTTTCTCCTTACACTTGCCCAAGTCATGATCATGCCTCTTTCAATCCCTACACTTCCACACCCTTCTTTTTGACTTGATCTTTGAGCTTGAGTTAAAAACCTAAAAACTCTAAATCAAACCCTAACACCACCCTCTCTCCTTAAACCCTAATTCTCTTAACTAAGCCCTAACCCCTACCACACCTCTCTCATCTCTCCTCTCTCTACCATGCTGGTCCCACCTAGCCTCCTCACCCCCCTCTCTCCCAAAACCCTAACCCGAGCCCTACCTAGTTAACCTGAGCCACCCTCTCTAGTATGCCCTAGCTAAACCCGGGCTACCTCTCTCTCTTGAGCATGTCCCACCAGCTCCATCGCATGCCCCTCCCCTGGTCCCCTCTCTTTCTCTCTTATCAAAACAACAAGAGAGAGAGGAGACGAAGTCACCCGAGGCCTTCCCTCTACCTTGCCAAAAGCGACCATCCTCCCATGTGCTCTCCCCTCCCATCCTCATCTTTTCCACCGACCCCAGATCAAGATCCACCTCGCCAGGCTCCCTCTCCCTCCTCCTTCTTTGGCCAACCAACCAAGGCAAGGCCACGCCCGAAAAACCCTAACCTAGCTCGGTCTACCACCTCCCTCGTCGGCCCGGTGAGTTGCAGCACGCCCGGGCATACCAGGACCTCCCTCTGCCTCCTCTACCTCACCCTGCACCGGCGACGCCTCGCCAGAGTCCTCTGTAGCTCCCCGGACACGCCGCAGCCACCTGGATCAGAAGCTCGCAGAACCCCTGCCTCGACTCCGACCCGATCCACCCCTCGTGCCAGCGATGTCACGGGCGACCCCCTGGTGAGCCTCTCAATCTCCTAGACAAGTCCGTCCTCCTCCTAGCGGCCTAGACTCGCCGGACGTTCCGTCGAGCGGGCTCCATGCGCCGCCGTGGCGTTGTTCATTGCGTCTGCAATAGCAACCGCAACATCCGCCCGCCTCTGTTCCTCACCCTGCCCCGCGCGCTGTAGATCGCCTCCGTGCGAGTTCGCTGAACGAAAGATGTAGCCCGTTGTCCCCTCTACGATTTTCATTTTTGGGGCGACACATTTCGTCCAGCGGATGCGACGCCACCGTCGCCGGAAGACGGCCATATCCGCCGCCGTTAGAGCCTGGCCCGTCAGCGTGCAGCAGCAGCTGATGTCCTTTTTGCACTTGGCCCCCTGCCCTTTTTCCCGCCTAAACCCCAGGAGCCCCACCTGTCAGCCCCGGTGCATTCTTGCAAGAAAACCCCCGCGGTCTGGAGATTCTCCGCCCGCGCTGCCCTGGATCGCCCACGTGTAAACCGCCCGCTGGCTGCGCGTGTGCTGTGGCCCCATCGCCCGGAGGCC
This sequence comes from Avena eriantha, assembly GCA_910589775.1. Lineage (NCBI taxonomy): Eukaryota > Viridiplantae > Streptophyta > Magnoliopsida > Poales > Poaceae > Avena > Avena eriantha. The sequence goes on from OU342745.1 coordinate 224,001,056, forward strand.
CACCTGCCACTCTCTGTGGCTAGACACCGCCACGGTGAGAAAAGCCGGGCAGACCCTCTGCGCCCCACCTGCTGCTGAGTCAGCGCATGGCCCACTCGTCAGTGTCTGCGTCTGGCTCTGCCTGGGTGTAAAAAAAGTCTGGCCACTTATCTGTTTTAAACAAAACAAATTCAAAATTGATTTAAATTCAAATTCAAATCAGATTTAAATAATTTTTAAAATACAAATCCAAATAATACATATAATATATGTTTTGGAATCAGAAAAATGTGAGGAATTCAAATATGCCATTCAAAATAATGTTTGAACACTTTAAAATTTCGAGATGATTAAAATAACAATAAAATACCCTTTTCCTTAATTAATTAATAACTTTAATTCTATAACTCCAAATTTGGCAAATAATATGTCTAAATTGATCAGCCCGACGAGCCCGTTCTATCTATGCAGTCCTTGTTCTGAATTGAAGCATGCATCATGTCATTCTTACAAATCTGAACTGTTTATGACAATAAAATTGGACCAAATAAATAATAAAATGATTTATTTCTTGTATCCACACCTCACCTTTGCCATGCTACTTTAATGCCATGTAAATTGTGCATCATTCATCATGGCATGCTTGTTTGCTTGTCGCACTTTAATTCATATGCTTGTGCACTTTATTTATGTTGGCCCTTGTTTGTTTGGTTCTTCTTCGAATAGACGCCCAACAGGAGAATTACCAGGAATCACAGGAGTACTACCCAGATCCATCTCTCGCTTCAACTGAGCTGCCAGGCAAGCACTACCACATGCTTGCATACATTTAGTACCTATTGCCTCTATCTTATTCTTGCATCATTGAGTTGCGATTGCATTAAATTGAATCCCAAGTACTGCATAGCCTTTACTTTTAAACCCCACTGAAGCTTGTTCCTCCATCCCATGAGCCATTACTACAGGAGTTGTTTGAGCCATGCGATTCGTAGAAAAGCATGTGTAGGGTATGTGAGTGTCTGATGGATAACGAGGTATCTAAACAACTTAACCTGAGTAGTAATGGGATAACTAATGAAAGAGGCACCGGTGAGCAATATCTGCTATTTGGTTTTTCATGCTCACTTGTGTCCCGTAGGACCCCGAGTACTTGATTCCTATTCCTTGACTATTCGCACTATCCACATCCGGGAGGCCTTATGGACCCCCTGAGCTAGAGCTTGATTCACTCTTATTTCTTGGGGCCACAATTAGTTTGTGGCTTTATTACTATCCTGTACTTATGCCATGTTACTGCTTTATTTAAGATTGTGCGAGGAGCACCTGTACTGTTTTGGATCGCGCCACATTTTCACGGTATCCACAAGCCCAGTCACATTTTCGGGTTCCCAGTCGTTTACAGCCGTCGTCGCAAACCCTGGGTCCGTCTCGGAGCCGGCCAACTTCGTTGCGGGTAGCTTATTGGGGTGCCCCTGAAATATTTCTGAATCCTGTGATTGCTTTGTCGTGAATGCCTCGTTGGGTTTTGATTTGGTTTTTCCGAGGTTGATCGAGTGTGTGTTGCTATTCGTGCACCCCTGCAGGGTAAATCTTTCTGAAAGTTGTGTCCACGGTTATGGACGACTTGGAGGACAGTTTCTCGATCATAGACAAGTATAACTAAAGTACCGCTTTTAATTTGACTAAGTACTTGACTAGTAAATAGTGCAATACTCATGGAATGGTTAATAAAACTGCCAACGGACGATGGGGGTTGTTCGTCCGCTTCCTCGTTGGTAAGCGAGGAGGAGGATGGATCTGTTAATTATACTGTTATAACTGTTGTTCCTTATTAACGGACATCCGTCTATCATTGGTTAGGCGGATGGTTAGCGAGTATCTGTAGAATTGTTAGGTATTATCTTTTGCTGCAATTGCGTCACCCCAGGTTGTGTCCCCTTTAGTGGCATAAAGACTTGTTGAGTACCCCTAGGGTCTCACATGATAAATTGTTTGATTCAGATGAACATGTGTATTCGCAAGATGGATACTGGGTGGAGGAGACAGATGATGTTGGCAACGATCATTCGGTGTAGAGATTCCGGGAATGGGGATCCGTGAGATCTGTGGGCGGGATGTGTTTAGTTATGGGGCATCTTATGCTGATTTGCTTCTTATCCGTACTAGGATCTTGTTTTCCGCTTCCGCCTGATACTCTGATGTGTGATGTATGAGGAGCTATCCTAAATTATTATATCTATCTAGGACATTTTAATCTTGCCGTATGGCGTTGCAATATTTCTATTTCTTTTAGATGGAATGGCTCTGAGGACTGTTGTATGTGGCTTGCATACATACTCATTTGTGTATGTAGTTGATCCCTTCGCCTGCCGATTACGCCGCTCGTTCTTGTCCTGATGTCTGAAAGTGGTTAGGACGGCCGAAAGGTCTACCGTGAGTGGCCCTGGGCCCCACCGTACTATTTTAACCACTTTCGTTCATCCAGGCATGTAACTAAGAGCATAATTCACCGAGGTAGTTACAGTGTTCTTCTCACAGACCACGTAGGATCCACCGGTGTCATTGCATGTGTGTTCCTCTCATAGACCACACATGGATCCACCGATGTCATCGCATGTCTGCTCTTTTCATGAACCACAGTTAGATTCATTGCATGTGTGTTCCTCTCATAGACCACAGCTAGAGTCATTGCATGTGTGTTCTTCTCACAAACCATATCATGTACCACACCCAGTGTCATTGCATGTGTGTTCTTCTGATTAACCACACATGGACCCACCAGTGTCATTGCATGTCTGCTCTTTTCATGAACCATAGTTAGAGTCATTGCATGTCTGTTCTTTTCACACATGGATCCACCAGTGTCATTGCATGTGTGTTCTTCCCATGAACCACACCAGTGTCATTGCATGTGTGTTCTTCTCACAGACCACACATGGATCCACCAGTGTCATTGCATGTGTGTTCTTCTCATAAACCACACATGGATCCACCAGTGTCATTGCATGTGTGTTCTTCTCACAAACCACATATGGATCCACCAGTGTCATTGGATGCATGTTCTTTTCATAAACCACATATGGATCCTAATTAACCTTAGGAGAGCCCTAACCTTAGCGTTAGAACGAGTCTTCTAGAAGGCACGCCCTAACACAGTTGTTCTGCTTGACGATTGTTACATACTGTTCGATCGGGGCGCTTGGACGATTCGGATGGTTTTTGTGAGATCTATCCGCGAGTAGTCTGTTCTGTGGCATGATTGGCCACGCTTCCTCCGGACAAACTGGCAACACCAGGGGCTCCCCTGTTGCGAGTGTCATGACTCACGAGTTGAGCGGGCCATATCCCAGTGTCATGTCCCCATTACTTCTCTTCCTCCCCGTACTTATGTTCCTTCCCATCGAAGCCACTTTCCCCACTTCACTCCCATCCTGCCGTAGCCGCAAGCCGACGACGCCTCCATCCCAATCCCCTCTCCGACAGCCACCCCCCTCCCCTCTCGTCATGGGTTCAAGGGAAGACGGCGAGGAAACGCGTCGTGATGACAGGGACGATGATTTCGACGTGAGTCGTCTCATCTCTATCTCTATCATCCGCCCGTCGCTTCGTCGTCCTCGTGTACAAATAGGAGGCGCCATAGCGTGTCGCGTCGTCGCCCATCCCCTCGCCCTCTCCAATCTCCACCGCGCCGCCGCTTCGTCGTCCACCCCCTTGCTCCCTCTCCAATCTCCACCGCGTCGCCATGGAGATGCCCTCGTTGAACTTCTACGAGGCGGTGATGTTCGCGCACTTCGACATCCTCGCCCTTCCGGCTGCGACGGTGCCCCATGGATGGCGCATCGGCTATGCGGGGGTGCCGGTGGCTCTGCTCCTCTTCCCCGGCGGAGCCGTGATGGAGAGCGAAATCGCGGCGCGCCGCCGCCAGATGCCCTCATGGAAGAGGGCGCTGCCCCGGTATGCGGTGGCCAGCCCGTACTGGCCGGCACTATTCAAGAAGGAGAGGAAGGCCAAGATTGGCAACCGTATCGTTTACGGGCGCGTGGTGCACCGGGAACTCCGCAACCAAGAAGGGTGGGAGAGGTTATGGTCTGTCGCTGGATGGACCAAGTTCACCGTCATCGCCACCGCTCGCCGCGAAGAGGTGCTCCGTCTCGCGAACAATGCGGAAATCGTGGAGGTTCCGCCCGACGACGACAAGGAAGTCGGCGGCTCGGAGGACAGCGGCAGCGGAAGTGAAATTAATGACTAGTGGTTGAATTAATGTAGTATGTGAAATCGCACCTTTGTTTAGAAGAATTTGTGGTTTAATTAATGAAATGATTCGATTGAGATCTCTATCTCGATGAATTTGTGGAAGAATTTGTGATTTAGATCAATTTCTGCCTCGGTTTTGATCTCTGTCCCGGATTGGGAACGTGACCGTGGACCAAAGACCCCTTTTCTACTAGTGTATTCTGACATTGGTGGTTTGTTTAAGCGTAATCTACGTGGATTTGGCCGCATGAAAATGGCACAACCACAATTTATAAAGTGGAAGCACGTACACCCGGTTACTAGAGATCTGGGAGCTTCGCCAGATGTAGGGGATGCAGGAGCAGAGAGGCGGTGAGATAGACGGGCTCAAGATTAGGCCAAAAAGTGGTACCGATTTCCTCCTCATCTGGGTATTATCGGTGAGAACGTTGCTGTTTATGTTGCCACGCCGTTGTGCAGCATCTGAAATAAGTTGCTGCTTCGTGGACTGTGGCAGCTTAAATAATTTATTTCTGCGCCACTTATATTCTGTCGTATTTAGAGACCTCCTACCCCTCAACAATCGTGGAACCGGTGGATCCTTGTTTTCAGATAGCAGTGACACAATCACAATTTCGGATTCAACTACTGACTCGGGTGTTTCCAAACCCTAAGTCGCGGTACATTTTACTCAGAGAACGTGGGTAGATTGTTTCGCCCAGCAACGTGACACACAGAGCGATCAGAATTTAACAGAATTACATATATAGGTTCAAGTTCAACACATTACTATGCATCTTCATTGCCAGCAGCCATCTTCTGTAGCCTGGGTGCCAAGCCTTCACGTCCACTAGCTTCTTCATTTCCTGCCTTCTTCCTCTTACTCGGTGCCAATTTTCTTAGCTTCACGTACTCAGCATCGCCGGGACAATGGGCACCCGAATTGTGTCCAGCATCATCTTTCCACTCATTTTTAATTTATGCGAGCAGCAAAATGACTGACCCGGCAGTCATGTTTCTAACCTTGCGGCGCTTCTTGTCAAAGAAACAAGACTGTTGCATAACTGCCCAATATCTACAGAGTAAATAAAACAAAAATTACAATTCAGCACAAACATGCGAACCCTAAGCGACCTTTGCTTACCAGGAGCTAACTGGGTTCGAGCAACCATCTTGTCCAAGAATAGAAGGGCGACTCCCAGTTGCAGCAGCTTCCACATCCAGTACATGACATTTCAAGTCAAACATGGTAGCCGAAGCATACCTTTTCATCAACCCAATTAGCTGACTGTCACACGTTATAGGAACCATGATGCCACGTTCATCCATGAAGCTGAACTTTGCTGTCTGCTTCGGCCATAATTCAACATGATTACGCAGAGCAGCAACCATACCAGATATAGTGCAGATCTGCGCAGGCGCTTCTTCCATCGTGAAATAATGGCTTCCATACCACTTGCCCTTAGAGTCGTACATGTAGAGGACTACCGTAACCAGGTAAGGGGTCCGCGCAGATCCCACTTGACAGAAAACTGTGGACAAAATATGTTTGTCAGCGGTGGCCTAACAAACAATTTGAGGTTTGAGTAGCCAGCTAGCAGTTATAATTAGTGCGGATAGCAAAGAGAAGGGTAGCTCACCCACTTGTAGCCAGAACTTCTTCTTCCTTGAGAGTAGGATCTGCCATCCTCCGAATTGCTCGGCTCGTCGGCAGCGGAGGCGGGCTAGAGCCTCGCAACAGCGGCTACAGCATGCACCATTGGAGCTTGGTATCCACGACTGGGAGTAGCAACTGGGCGCAGCAACTTGGCCCCGAAAGTCAAATGTCCGAAGGGATCGTCCTGCCTGGAGGGTGGATTCCGACGCCGTCGGTGCTAGGGGAAAGCTGGGAATGGATTTGTAAAATTGGTCAACGCATCCAATCCACTTAGCTTCTCGATTTGCCTAAGAGGTTTCCGCGTTGGCGCCCGCGTCACGGACAGATGACCGACATGTGGGTCCCGACCGTCTACTTCACGGGGCGTTTTAATGGAATATTTGAATTTGGCAGGGGTGAAATGATTTTGCCTCGAAATGGCCCCTCTTAGTAGTTGGCGGCCCAACTTTTCGAAATGCGGTAATTTCAGGCAACTTAGGTACCGCCATGCGCTGTGAACTTTGGTACCGCGGACGAATAGGCCCTAGGCCGAAGCCCTTAGCCAAAGGAGAATTACTCACACATAAAGATGCGATCAACAATCACAAACATTGTATTGAAAATCATAAGATTGATAGATTCTTATTACCTAGTAGACCTAGGTTATCGAATCCTCCGGAAGTGAATGCATAGTGAAGTTACTTTAACGGACTTTCGGGAGTTTTAGAATTCCTTTTGTGTTTTCACTGGACAAATAGTTTGCATCTTTTTGTTGTTGTCGATGATGGAGAGAGAGGGCCTAGGGCGTTCAGTTTCACCAGTAGCCGTGCAAAACATCTGATGGGAATAAAAGACAAAGATAAAGTATGCATGTAATTGTTAGAGAAGTATAAATTATATGTGGGCAGTGCATCCATAATTGCCATTGCCTCTGCAACCGCTTATAGCAATTACCTACTAGTGTCATCCATAGAAGAAAGAGAACTAATGATATGCATAGTGATGTAACCGTTAATCCCAAGTCAATCCCTCACATACAGCCGTACTACCCCTTCTGTCACTGGGGTTCCCAACCTGTAGATCAGTCATTACTCATACCCCCTATACCAGGCTCAACCCTCGGGTCTTGGGTACCTGACAAGTCCTTAGATTTATGCAAGAGAGCATACAATAATCATAATGTCATACAAACTAATACATGATCCCATCTATGATAAATAACATGCACAAACGGTACATGGCTAGGCCGAAGCCCTTAACCCAAGGAGATTACTCACACATAGAGATGAGATCAACAATCACAAACATTGAATTGAAAATCATAAGATTGATAGCAATAGTCATACAATGTCACCAATCAAAGAAGAGATCTACTATTACAAGTGGTGGAATATGGCTATGGAGATGGAGAGGGGTTTTGAGATCTGGAGGCGGCTATGATCTGTGGCAGGCGAGGTCGGAGGTGTCTAGTCGTCGGGGGGCTAGTTTTCTCGTCGCCCGAGGCTTCTTTATATAGGGTGCCCTTCAATAAAGTTGTTCTGTTTGACCTAACGGTGGCGGCACCAACTATATGACCGGAGATATACGGCCGGATCTTTGCTCCGGCCATATAGTTGGTCATTAAAGCGTCTGCCTCCGCTTCATGGCTCCTAGATTCTTCTGGTTGTTGGAAATCTCGTATCTTTGAATTTAATGTAGTGATTCCCATCTTCAAACGACATTATCTATGCAGGAAAAATATAAAAAGAAAGGATGGCATACCCCTTTGAATATTAGGCATTAGTGGCAGGGTTAGAGAAATATTTCATCAAAAATATGAATAATATCCAGTTTAAATGTGGATGTAGATGGCTATATTTCAAAGCCAGCAGTATCCTCTAGAGTAGTTATGCGGCTGTAGCACCTACGCAAATCAGATTTCAAAGTTTCCACTTTATCTACGAATTTAGTCACCAATGGGAGAAGATCAGCGTGGTTGATGTAGACAAGCCGAAGCCGACCTCAAGGTCGTGATGAAGTCCTTGCGCTCCTGTGGCTCCAATGACTTGAGTGCCTCAAGTGTGACACCTCGCGGGGAGTTACACACGTCCGGTGCCTGACGATGACTCCTGCTTCCCCGATCCAACAGCAGTTGCGGAAGTAGAGCTCCTGGATCTGAATCCCGCAGTGCGACGGCGCTCTTCGGTGAAGATGTCTCTCGTTCGTGCAGTCTAAACTTGGGACCACGGTCAAGAGAGAGAGAGAGAGAATATCAATTGGAGGTCTTCCCAAAAGTGAGAAGACCTTTATTGAATATTGTGTGTATTTATCTGGCCAAATACCCCCACTATATATAGGGGAAAAGGAGGTACTACCTCCCTCAAAGTCTCGGGGTGGGACTAAAGGAGAGGAGGGGGGAGGGGTCGCACTTCCCGCCACCCCCATGGGCCATGTGCGGGGGGGTGCCCCACTAGGGCACCAGCCTCTCCTGTTGGCCCTTCTCCGTCTTGCCTTTTCCCTAATGGGCCCTCTTCCCTCCGGAAATTGGCCCATTAAGCCTTTGACCTTTTAAATTGATTTTCTCTTTATTAAACAATTATGAATAAATGATTAAATCAACATTTAACATTCATTCACATATTATTCAATCTTCGTGGCTATGGAACACCTTCCACCTCCACTCCGGACATCCTCCGGACTTTCCGAAACCCTTCCGATTTTCTCTCTACTATTCTTCGGTGATTCTTCGATCATATAAACACTCTCTAAGCATCATCAAGCCCTTAAGCGTGATACCCCACGGTTCGGGAACACTCCAGACATGGTCGGGACAATCCCGCACCAATGATCGACAGAGGGACCTGGATGGCCATGTGACCCCTATGCGTTCCACGAAGATCTTTCGTCATTTGAACAGGGACAGTCATGTCTTATTCCCTTTGTCTCTCGATACTTGCATTGCCCGAGATCTGATCAATGACATCACCATGTCGTGTTCAATCTCGTTACCGAACAATGCTACTTGACACGTTCTGACAAGTGATATCCCTGTGATCAAATCACACGCTACGCAGCTATTGGATATAACCTCTCCGAGTGGGCCCTTGAGTATCTTTCCGTCACATTGATGGAAAAATACCACTCTTGACATATATTGCCTCAACAGTTTCCTCTGAATACCTGAACACACCTTTATAACCATTGTATTACCAAGTGGCGCTTGATGCTATCAAAGGACTCTCGGGACACAGCGATTGATATAGCCTCACAGTCTAAGGAATAGTCTACGAGAATCCATTTCTAATCATCGTAACTTGAACTTCGTGACATGATCGGGTCACGATGTTTAGGTTCGGTATTGATTCATCATCTCATTCTCAGAATGAGTTGACTCCATTTCCAACTGGCATAAATGCCACATGATTAGGAAACATGATCATTTGTTGACCAATGAACCAGTGACTAGAGTTTCACTGGGAACTTCTGGTTGTTTATATATCACACGTGTATTGATGTTTCCACTCAATATAGTTCTAGCATGGTATAAAACTTAATCATAAACTATATGAAATATGATAATAGTCCTTATTACTATTTGTCTCTAGGGCATATTTCCAACAGTCTCCCACTTGCACTAGAGTCAAATACACTAGCTACATTTGTTCTTAATCATTGCACCATATATCCGATACCCTGAACGTGCTTGCTCATGGAAGAGGTTAAGTCTTGGGTATGTACTTTACAGTCCCAAATCCTTTGCAACTTACTAATGTCACCTTGATTGACATTAATACTTTATCATCACATGATAACATCTGTGTGTTTGCATCGTCACTATGGCAGCAGAACGAGGCCTGATTCTAGGATCCTATAGTGACTTGGGATCAACCTCGAGGGCTTTCTCATGGGCACTGTGCCTTGGGACACATCATTCTATGTTAAAAGCGAACTAGCCCCGCCATAATTATACAACACTTTAGATGGTACCCTTATCTGTTTATTATAAATGTAATCATCGAAACACTAGTGCATCTATGAAATTTTCGATGGTTTTGTTCACCTCGCTTCCTACTTGACTTTAATCGGTATTTACAGGAGTTTCCAACATATTCCCTCATAACATAACCCTTTATTCTTTAAGATATGTCATCCTTTATGGATTTGGAAAATGTGTCTGCAGTTCTCTATTAGACACTGCGGACAAACTTAGCTCAGTGTTCCGTGATTCAAACTTACTCACTTTTGAACATTCCTTATTAGATCATAAATTATGTTAAGTTATCATCATGGTTTTCTAAGATATAACCTATGTCTCAACATAGTGGATGATTTTTTTCCATACAACCCCCATCACATAGGGGTCGGGTTCCACTATCAACCGATAACGGAACAAAAGCCACTGAACAACCACGACCTCAGGTTCATGCTCCTAGGAGCCACTATACATCACCATTGCTACCAACTACTATCATCAAAGATGATTTCGCCACCCAGAGACATAAAAGAAAGAAAACAAGAAAGAGAGGGAGACGCAAGATCACCGCCACAGACGAGGTTAGTGTTTTAAAAGGCCACAACTAGCAACACACTACCAGGATCAAATAAACGATCACACGACAAAAGGCCCATACACACTGAAACCACAAGAAATTCTGTAGATGGAAGGCACCCCCTCAGTCTTCTTCATGTTCATTAGATGGGGATCTGGGTCGCTTGCCGCTGATGGATGGTAATCCCAGGAGAGGCACTCTCGCTCTGTCCATGCCTTCCGCGTCCCTCAGCGCATTCCTTTACAGCATATCTGCTCCTTCCCTTAGCATCTCCCCTTCTTCAGCGTCATGAAGACCTGTCCAATGTTTCATAAAAACACAAGCATACATCACTAGATCAACCAGGGACTTGATTAGCTTATGTTCAAAACATGCTCTGTTTCTCAGCTTCCAGATTGCCCAACAGATAGCAGCAATAGATGTTATCTGAATATTGTGACTCACAGCCAAGAACCTAATAATCCACTGAAAATATTGCGAGAATGATCCAGGCCTGGTATCAGCACCCACAGATCTTGCCACCGCACTCCAAACATATTTGGCCACGGGATAGGAGAAGAACAGATGGCCAATCGACTTCTCCTCGTCACAAAACCTGCATAGTGTGTCACCCTTCCATTTCCTTCTCTTCATGTTATCTTCGGATGGAATTGCATTATGCCAAATAAGCCACAACCAAATCTTAATTTTTAGAGGAATTTTTGCTTTCCACAGATGTTTAAAGCTCCTGTCAATCCCCCCATTCCCTAGATGATAATACATCGACCTAACACTAAACATCCCTAACTTTGTCCACAACCACCTTGGTCTATCAACTTCTTCAGACAGAGAAATATCAGCCAACAACACCTGCATATTTCTGTATCGCACTTGATTATACCTATCCAACCATCTTCTAAAAGAACATCGCCAATTCCTTCCAGCCATCTCAGCAATAGTCACATTCTGTTGTCGGCATATCTTGATCAACTCATGAAATTTACTTTTCAAAGGTACCTCCAAGCACCATGCATCCTCCTAGAAATCTGTACGCAACCCATTCCCAACCACCATTCTTCTCGCAGACATATAAATTTCTTTAACCTTCAACAAATCAGACCAACAAGCAGAGTCACTTTGTTTATGCCTGATTGAAAAAAAATCCTCCATTGCCCAGATATTTCTTCCTCACAAATATTTGCCAAGGACCATTTTCAAACTCCAACCTCCACCACCACATGCACAGAAGGCTGATATTAAAAATTCTAATGTTCTTTATCCCCAGGCCCCCCTTTTTTTTGGGTCTGCACACATATTTCCATTTAACAAGCTAATATTTCTTTTTTCCTGCTTTCCCATACCAGAAAAAAGATCTAGTATATTTTGATACGTCCATTTTGCATCATTATTCTATGTCATAATTCATTGTTTTTCATTGATATATTTCGTATTGAGAGGTGATACTTATGTTATTTCATCTGTTTTTGCATGGTTGATGACTTTTGGAGCATGGACCGCTGTAGTCAGGATTCTGATGGAAAAGGTGCTGTTTGGAGGCAAAATTCGCACAGATCAGAAAATCCGGGAAAATATACGGAAAATCCTATTTTTCCAGAAGACGAAGGAAGCTAGAAGGGGGGCTGGAGATGGGCCACAGGGGGCCCACACCACCCCCTGGCGTGGGCCAGCCTAGGCCGCGCCACCAGGTGGTGTGGCCGCCCTGGTCTACCCCTGGCACTCCCCTCTGGCGTATATTATCCTCCTGAAACCCTAAGACTCGGGGAGCGACCACAGAAAGATTCCGCTGCCTCTGCGGGGCGGAAAACACAGAGAGAGAAAGATTTCTCCAGCAGACAGATTTTTGCCGGGGGAATTCCTTCCCGGAGAGGGGAGATCGTCGCCATCAACACCACCATCAAGCTGGACTTCATTGGGATCATCATCATCATCACCACCATCATCATCATCACCACCCTCATCACCATCTCCATATTGCTGTAACAATTGTGTTGAATCTTGCATAGTTCATAGGGGAAACTTTCCCGGTGTTGATTACTCTTTGTAGTTGATGCTATTGAGTGAACCGTTGAATTATTTTTTATGTTCAGATTGTTATACATCATTATTCCATCTCTGACCATGATCCATATGATGTCTTGTGAGTAGTTCGTTTTGTTCTTAAGGACATGGGAGAAGTCATGTTGTTAGTAGTGGAATTGTGTTGAGAGAGATTCAATAGTTTGATATTTAAGTTGTGGTGTACTTCTTCTAGTGGTGTCATGTGAACGTCGACTACATGACACTTCACCTATATGGGCCTATGGGAATGCATTGTGTATTTGGCTACTAATCGTAGGGGTTGCCGGAGTGACAGAAACCTGAACCCCCGTTAGGAAACATTTGCACAAGGGACGTAGGGGTCTTAGAGTTTAAAGCTGTGGTTAGGTTTCTACCTTAATTACTTTCTTGTACTTACGGATGTTTGCAAGGGGTATAATCACAAGTATGTATTAGTCCTAGGAAGGTCGGTACATTAGCATAGGTTCACCCACACAACACTTAGAAAGCTAAAGGAGATTAATCAACTATATGAAGTGAAAGCACTTGATAGTCTTCCCATGTGTCCTCAAGAACGTTTGGTCATCTTAAGTAATAAAACCGTCTTGTCCTTTGCTGCATAAAGGATTGGGCCACTTGCTGCATTTATTCCTACTGTCTTTTATTTACTCGTACTTTGTTTACTTGCTTTATCAAAACCCCTAAAAATATGTTTGCTAAGTATTTGGAGAGAATTCCTGATCCATACCACTAGCCAGCACCTTCTGCTCCTTGTTGGGTTCGACACTCTTACTCATCGAAAATACTGCGATACACCCCCTATACTTGTGGGTCATCAAGACTATTTTCTGGCGCCGTTGCTGGGGAGTGAAGCGCTATTGGAGAGTGGAACTGGTAAAGGAAACTTCTACTGTGAGTATTGTTTACTTATGTTAGTTGCTTTATTTTTGTTATGGATAATTCGCTGAGTTTCTTATTTGGTAATTCTACTACCACTGCTAAGGTAGTAGATAAGCCACCACCTGCTAAGAATGATGCTTTTAAAATACCTACAAGAATTATTTATTGTGTTATGGATAACTATTATGTTGGGGATGGAACTGTCCATCCTGGTGATCATTTGCTCTTTATACACGAATTATGTGGGTTGTTCAAGTGTGCAGGTATTACTATAGATCAAGTAAAGAAGAAGTTATTCTCATTATCGTTGAAAGGAAGAGCTGAGGAATGGTATAAGCTGCTGAAGAATGGTCAAGCTCTGGAATGGGAGGAAATAGTGCCTCTCTTTTATTCAAAGTTTTATCCTCCTAGTGAGATTCATAAAGATCGTAATCAAATATACAACTTTTGGCCTCTTGATGGAGAGAGTACAGCTCAAGCTTGGGGAGATTGAATTTACTAATTCTCAAATGTACCATTCATGAGCTCCCCAACAATATTATTATCAATAAATTTTATGCAAGACTCCCTCTACATGACAAGGATTTATTGGATGCTTCTTGTGTTGGATCATTCACTCGCATGGAAGAAGAAGATAAATGGGATCTTCTGGACCGTATTCAAGACAATCCTGAAGCTTGGGAGAATGACAAAGGTAGAAAGTTAGGTATAAATTATGATTATGAATGCATTGAATCTTTTATGGGAACTGATGACTTTCAAAGTATTAAAAATGCTTATGGTCTAGACTCTCAAGCTATTGCTACTTATTTTAAGGCTTTTGCTTCCTATATTGAAGTGCCTAAAAAGAAGTGGAATAAGTATCATTAACCTTATAAAGATGTTGCTAAGAGTGTTCCTGCAAGAAATACTGAAGTTTATACTGCTAATCATGTCTTACCTGAACCTTATATTGAGAAAATGCATTTCCTAGTTAAGATAAAGGAACATTCTATGATGGCTAGTATGGTTGATGAAAGTACAAGTAAAGTTGTTGAACCCGATAAACAAAAGGTTGATGAACCTATTATAGCAAATGTGAAAGACTTTGTTACTAAATATGTAGAAGAGGGACACACTATCCTTTGTAAGGATACCTCTAATATTGTTTCACAAAGCAGTGTTATGAGAGCTAGTATTCATGTGTTTTCTGTTAGAATAAGTGATCATTGCTATGATGGTCCTTGTGATAGTTATATTGTTAAGTTTATGCATGATACTGAAAGTTATTATGAGAGAGGGAAAGTGTTCTTATGCATCTCAATAATATCAAGTTTCCTCGTTTTATGCTGAAAGTTTTTATGCTGCACTTCTTTTGCCTTCTTATGCAAGTAGCCTTTGGTTTCAACAACTTGTTTGTTTACAAAACTCCCTTGCATAGGAAGTGGGTTAGACTTAAACATGTGTCTGTTTGCTTCTTAATGCTCTCTTTCACTTCAATTCATATTCCTATGAGGGCATCTTCAAAATTATCATGCCCATCTTAATGGCTATAAAGAAAGAGCTTTTTGGGAGACAACCCAATTTGTTTTTGCTTTCCATTTGTTTTTGTTTCTTTGAGTCTTGGAAGTTATTACTTCAGTAATAACCACTCCTTATCCATTGTGTTTTTTTTGTCAAGATCAACCTCTAATGAAAGAGAAGTAAGATTTGGGGAAGTTGCTGTCCGGAAGCAGATTTTTGTGCTTCACCGTAAAAATTCGTGAGAGATCTCTGTATGTCAGATTGAGCTGTAATTTTTTTTGCTTCTGCCCCAGGGTGTTATTCAACGTTCGTTAGTTTTGCACTTTTTGATTTGAGCAACAGAAGATTTTCTAAAAAAATGATCTTTACCTTCTGGTCGGTTTTGACAAATTTTGCCACTCTTGCATTTGCTTCTTTATTCGATTTACTTTTTGAATTCTTTGTGGGTTTTCGAAAGGAGTTGCTACAGTAGCTTATGTTTTAATGGTTTTCAGTTGAAGTTGGACTCAAATGGTTTTATCACTTCACTTCTACTAATGTTGCTAATGAGAAATGTGTGGAGTTTTGTGTGAAATAAATTTCCAGGTAGTGGAGAAAATGGTGTAATTAGGAAGAGAAAGGTTTTATGACTCAAGTAATAAGTTATGAAGATGAAGATATTGATGTTATTCAAGTGGTGACTCCGGAAGAATCTACTAGATACCAAATTCAGAGACCTGCAGAGTCCGTTTTCAAATAGGTAACAGTTCTGGTAAGAAAAGTTCTGCGAAAATACTATCCAACTATATTTTTGCAGATTTCAGTCTATAAGGAAAGCTACAAAGTGAAAGAGGGACGGAAACGGAGCCAGGATGGCTCACACCCCCCCTGTGGCGTGGGCCCTCCCTAGGCCGCGCCACCAGGTGGTGAGTCCTCCCCGAACTCCGTCTCCGACTCGTTTTCTCCCAGTACCTTCCTTTTGTTGTGAAACTTCATAATATATAATCCCCCGGGTCCCCCAAGGTTCGTATATCGTGTTTCGTCATGTTTTTGTTTCGATCTATTTCTGCCAGGACATACTCTTTGAAGGGTTAGAAGCACAATGGTGTCCGCCAAGGATAAAGGGAAGGAGCCTATGGAGGAAGATCTCCAAGACCCCAAGAAGGGACTGGTACCTTTAGTCTCTTTCCCTGCATCAACTGAAGCCCAACGAGTCACTAAGGAGTTCTGCGATAAGTACCGAGACTTGCGGAGGAAGGTGGACATGCTTCAATGGGAGAATAATAGGCTTCGCAAGATGCTGGAAGATTTCCTCACGTCAACTAAGAAAATAATACCACCACCACCAAAGGAGTAATTCGTCATCACGTTTGGCATCCCCTTGGTTTGTCCCATGCTTGGGGGAATGCCGCGGTATCACATCACTATCTTCTATCTTTTTGCCTTATTAGTAGAGTCATATCATGTAGAGAAGTTATTATGTAGGATGGTTTGCATTATGGAAGTGTCCCCTCTCTCGTTAGATATGTATCCCTTCGTGTGAGTTGCCGTTATGGAATATTATTGAGAATTTCTATCATTCACTCTTTTTCATAGCTTATATTAGTTTTCAATTCGTTGTTATATGATTGATCTTGTTGTTAGTATTGGTATCACTTTGGGATCATTGAGTTAATTTAGTTTGTTTTGGCAAACCTGGCTCGGTTAGTAGCAACACTTTTTGAGAGTTGAATGAAAAAGATAGAAGTACACTAAAGAAAAATAATTTCATCATCTTTCTTTCTTGATTTTCTCATAAGTCTAGTATTCTCTAGTTAAGAACTTTTGTGCTTCCAAGGAAGATTGCATGTTTTTTTATCACTTGTATGTTTGGTTGTTTCCTTCAACTCTTATACTTGCTACCCAGCCTTGCTAGCCAAAAACCTGTACTGAGACGGAATTCTTCTCGTGCATCCACCTCCTTTAAACCAAAACCTTTGCCATTTGTGTCCACCATACCTACCTAGTAGCATTATTGCTATTACAAGTAAATTCTTGTTTTATCTACCTCCCAAATTAAACTTGTTATGTGAACATTAGTGATTAAAGCTCTCACGAACTTGATGGCACACTTTACTTTCTTGCATTTAATAAACTTGAACCATTGGGTCCTTCTTTGTTGTGTATATGCTTGCGCTTTATGAGTTGAAGTTAGCAGAACCATGTTTCATGGGGAACGCTTTCAACACTGCATTGGTACTTTGTACCTAGTTGATATCGTGTTCTTTTGCTTATGGATCTCGACGGTGTGAAAAAAAAGTGGAACTTGTAAGATCATGGAGTTTATATGTGTGTTAGAGAAAGGCCTGGGCCGCTAGCCTAAGCCATGCCTAATCATGGTGGAAACTTGCAGCATAACTATAGTGAGCATTCTATGAAGCATCCTCAATAAAAACCAATGCAAACAGCAAATAAAAAGATCGCTGAGATGCTCACTGTCTGCTTGCCTTGTCATTTTGATTGTGGGATAGCTCCTGTGTCATGTGCAAGGGGTACCCAGTTGGCGGTTCTCAATGATACATGTGTATTTACAATGACAAGAGCTTACTCGTGACTGAAGTTGAGTAGCATGAGGTTCGGTACTCATAAGTAAGGGGCATGAGATTTAAATTTATAACTTGTCAAGCATATCCTCTTAGTTGTGTCACTTTAACCTTAACCACCAAAAGATGCCTATGATAGGGGCAATGAGAGCTGAAAGCTAGTAAGTATCATAATTTTTGGGAGCTTTTTATGAGACTTGCAATCCCTGCTTCCTCTGCGAAGGGCCTTTTCTTTACTTTGTAGTTGAGTCAGTAAACCTATTCCTCTCTATCTCAGCAAGTATTTTGAGTTGTTGTGTTTCATTCATTCATATGATGATTTATTCAAATCATGTTTCTTATGTTCCTTGTTTTGCACATTGCTCTTATCTTGATGTTTACTACTTTGAAAGCTATCATTGAAAATCAGTTATTTGTGAACTCCAGCAAATTATCAACTATTCTTCGACCAAGAGCTAAGTTTGCCATTACCAATTATGATTTACTTTATGTATCTTTATTGTGTTTCCTTTACTTATTGCAAGTTAAGTTATATAATAGTGAGTTGTCTTCTATTATGATATATGTATTGATGAATGTGATGCTTCTTGTCTGTATTCTTTTATCGACTCTTTACTCCATAAACTTGAGGCCATGTTTATTGAGCTCAGTTTCGCTTGGGGACAAGCGAAGTCTAAGCTTGGGGGGAGTTGATATGTCCATTTTGCATCACTATTCTATGTCATAATTCACTGTTATTCATTGATATATTTCGTATTGAGAGGTGATACTTATGTTATTTCATCTGTTTTTGCATGGTTGATGACTTTTGGAGCATGGACCGTTGTAGTCAGGATTCTGATGGAAAAGGTGCTGTTTGGAGGCAAAATTCGCGCAGATCAGAAAATCCGAGAAAATATACGGAAAATCCTATTTTTCCAGAAGACGAAGGAAGCCAGAAGGGGGGCTGGAGATGGGCCATAGGGGGCCCACACCACCCCCTGGAATGGGCCAGCCTAGGTCGCGCCACCAGGTGGTGTGGCAGCCCTGGTCCACCCCTGGCACTCCCCTCTGGCGTATATTATCCTCCCGAAACCCTAAGACTCGGGGAGCAACCACAGAAAGATTCCGCTGCCTCTGCGGGGCGGAAAACACAGAGAGAGAAAGATTTCTCCGGCAGACAGATTTCTGCCGGGGGAATTCCTTCCCAGAGAGAGGAGATCGTCGCCATCAACACCACCATCAAGCTGGACTTCATCGGGATCATCATCATCATCACCACCATCATCATCACCACCACCCTTATCACCATCTCCATATTGATGTAACAATTGTGTTGAATCTTGCATAGTTCATAGGGGAAACTTTCTCGGTGTTGATTACTCTTTGTAGTTGATGCTATTGAGTGAACCGTTGAATTATTGTTTATGTTCAGATTGTTATACATCATTATTCCATCTCTGACCATGATCCATATGATGTCTTGTGAGTAGTTCGTTTTGTTCTTCAAGACATGGGAGAAGTCATGTTGTTAGTAGTGGAATTGTGTTGAGAGAGATTCAATAGTTTGATATTTAAGTTGTGGTGTACTTCTTCTAGTGGTGTCATGTGAACGTCGACTACATGACACTTCACCTATATGGGCCTAGGGGAATGCATTGTGTATTTGGCTACTAATCGTAGGGGTTGCCGGAGTGACATAAACCTGAACCCCCATTACGAAACCATTGCACAAGGGACGTAAGGGTCTTAGAGTTTAAAGATGTGGTTAGGTTTCTACCTTAATTACTTTCTTGTACTTAAGGATGTTTGCAAGGGGTATAATCACAAGTATGTATTAGTCCTAGGAAGGTCGGTACATTAGCACAGGTTCACCCACACAACACTTAGCAAGCTAAAGGAGATTAATCAACTATATGAAGCGAAAGCACTTGACAGTCTTCCCATGTGTCCTCAAGAACGTTTGGTCATATTAAGTAATACAACCGGCTAGTCCTTTGCGGCATAAAGGATTGGGCCACTTGCTGCATTTATTCCTACTGTCTTTTATTTACTCATACTTTGTTTACTTGCTTTATCAAAAACCCCTAAAAATCCGTTTGCTAAGTATTTGCAGAGAATTCCTGATCCATACAACTAGCTAGCACCTTCTTCTCCTCGTTGGGTTCGACACTCTTACTTATCGAAAATACTGCGATACACCCCCTATACTTGTGGGTCATCATCTTTCTCCACTTCTTCCACATTTGTCTTATGTAAGAGGAACATAGAGATGGGATACACTGCCACACTAGAGATACAAGAAGTGATTTTGATGTATCTGCCACCCACGGAAAGTGCACCTCCCATCCATCCATCCATCTTTTTACCCATTTTTTCTCCAATGAATCTCATATCAGCTACAGAACATTTCCTGCTACCCACAGGAAGACCTAGATACTTGATAGGCCATTCTCCTGTCTGACAATTAAAAAGAGTAGCATACATCGCATGCTTTGTATCATCTTCCAGAACCATCATCAATTCACTTTTCTCAAAATTGATCTTGAGCCTAGACATTTCTTCAAACAAGTATAATAACAGTTTCAAATTCCTAGCACCCTCCACATCATCCTTAATGAAAAAATATTATCATCAGCATACTGCAGAATGGCTATCCCTTTCATAAATAGGTTATCAGCAAGCCCTGTAAACAAATCACCTGCATGTGCATTCAAAACAATCTTGGCCAAGCAATCCCCTGCCATATTAAACAGGAATGGAGAAAAAGGATCACCCTGCCTCACACTTTTAAAACTCCCAAAATATGGCCCCACTTCCCCATTGATTTTCACACTGAGAGTCCCTTGAGTAACAGCACTTTTCAGCCAAACCAGCCAATCATTATCAAACCCTTTCTGTTTACAACAATGAAACAGGAATTCCCAGTTAACCTTATCATATACTTTTTCAAAGTCCGGTTTCAAAACCACCCCTTGTTGTTTCTGAAATTTAGCCTCTTTCAAAATTGCATGCAACAAAGTGACCCCATCAGCTATATACCTCCCTTTAATGAAAGCTGTCTGACAGGTTTCAATCAATTTATGCATCACAGGTTCAACTCTAACTGTCAAAGCTTTTGTAAGATCTTGAAGACCACCTGGAGCAAACATATAGGTCTGAATTTTTGTATACTGTTAGCATCCTCACTTTTCGGCAACAAAGTGATGATCCCATAATTGATACTTGCCAAGTCAATTTTGTGAGAATGAAAGTCCTCAAAAATAGCCATAATATCATGCTTGATAATTTGCCAGCAAAATTGATAGAATTCTACAGGCAAACCATCAGGACCAGCAGGCTTATTTTTTTCCATCTGTTCAATTGCATCTTTAATTTCCTCCTCTGAGAAAGGTCTTCCCATGCTCTCTCTATCTGTTTCATTAAGCTTTTCCCCATCAGTCCAGTTGTCATCTCTCACCCTAATAGAAAAACCATCAGCAGGCCCAAACAACTTTTTGTAATAGTCAGTGGCATGTCTCAAGAGATCATAGGTCCCCTGAATTTGCCCTTCTCCATCCTGCATAGAAAAAATCATTTTTTCCTCCTAACCCCATTTGCCATTCTATGGAAATATTCAGTATTGTTGTCACCCTTCAGAAGCCAATTATCTCTTGATCTTTGTTGCCAATATTGTTCTTCTTTCTCATACATTTCTAACAGTTCTCTCTGAATTTGAGCTTTCTTTATATGTTGCTCCTTGTTGAGTAAAATGAGCTCCTCAATATCTTCTAGTTCTTTTAATTCTTCATCCAGTTGTTTTCTATGTTTCCTCTCTTGGCCCCTGATATGAGCACCCCAGCCTTTAAAATCATTCCTGACATTTTTAATTTTTTTCTGCAGCCTATCCAAACTGTTTTTGCTTCTGACAGGTTTATTCCAAACCTTCTTTATCCTCTCCAGAAACTCAGCATCCCCCAACCAACTTTTCTCGAATCTAAACTCTTTTTTCCTCCTACTTGCCCTTTCATAGTATCCAGAAGCAAAGGACTGTGATCAGAGATCTCTCTAGTCAACTTATGCACTGTCGTCAGAGGAAACAAATTTTCCCATTTTGCCAGACAAGAATCCTATCCAATTTCTCTAAGGTAGGAACAACTTGATTGTTAGACCAAGTAAATTGCCCACCTGACATCTACAATTCCCTCATGCCATAAGTATTAATTATAGAGTTGAACATGTGACTCCATGTACTTAGGACATGGGTCTTATTTTTATCAGAGACAAATCTCATGATGTTAAAATCACCTCCCACTAGTAAAGAAAGAGTTTGATCCCTACATATATCTGCCAATTCAATAAAAAATTCACCCTTGTGCTCATTCTCTGCAGCCCCATAAATCACAACCAAATGCCAATGGACCTGTTTGTCAAGATCATAGACTTTCATCTTAACATGAAATTTTCGTACTGAATGATCACACTTATCAAACCTGAAGAAACGTAGCCCCCAGGATACCACCAGATTTCCCCACAAAAGGCAACCAACTCCAAGAAAATTGATTCATAGGATCAATTTTCCTGAAAAACCCATCAGAATATTCCTTTTTCATTGTCTCCTGCAAGCCAACAAAATCCAAGCATTCCCTCTGCATCAGATTGGTCAGATAAGAGATCATACCTTTCTTACCCACCACCCTACAATTTATAATGGCACCTATCATAATACCTTTTTTCTCTCCCTTGTTCTAGTTACAACACCACTCATAGGGTGATAGTTGTTAACCTTCACAGCAGCTGCCTTTAACTTACTCTAACCATTCTTCACATTTCCAACTGACTTTCTCTTTTTTATTCTTCCTAGAAATCACAGGAGTTAAACATAGTGGATGATGATCATCCTTTTCTTTCTTTCAACCATTGATGTTAAACTTAATACTATTCCTAACTTGAGTTATTAAGGAGCAGTTCCTTAATTAACTTCTATTCTGAAACCCTTTTCAGAATCCCTTAAGGAATACTACATAATATCATAATACACTTATTATTAACTTCTACACCTTATAAATCATCATTTATCGGTATTTGCGCTTTTATTCTTAACACACTTAAGAATTACTCCTATAAGCTCCCACTCAAAATATTTTCCTACATATTTGGGTATGAGTTTGTACTCTTACTCAAACAATGTTCCTACATATTTGAATCTGAGACTTATATTGCTCCCACTCAAAAATATGTCATTCACATATTATTTTAGGAAGACTTTCATAGATCCCACTCAATTTCATGCAAATTGCATATCTGCTCACTATTTTGAACAACTTCAAATCCTTTGATCAAATATCAAAGTGAGAGATTTATTATGAGACACTAGTACTATTACTAGTTTTAAATACTCTAGACATTAAGCACACTTGAATCAAATTCATTTGAATTTGTCCAATACTTGACAAATTGTGCTTTTGTCATTCACCCCCTTTTGCCACTATGGCTTTGCAGTCATTTGGGAAAATTCAAGTAACCCCTTTTACTTGTGAGATTCAGCAACGAATTGCTTTCTAATCTCAAGGGAATTTTGCT
Source organism: Avena eriantha (assembly GCA_910589775.1). NCBI lineage: Eukaryota > Viridiplantae > Streptophyta > Magnoliopsida > Poales > Poaceae > Avena > Avena eriantha. Next base: position 224,023,975 of record OU342745.1, read on the forward strand.
TTTAGGATTTCTCATAATTCTAGTTTACCATTATTTCCTTAGTAGTTCGTAGGTATGTCACATTCCAAGAATCTTGACAAATGATTCACAAATGTCTCCATACAAGTTATGGGATACATTTTGAATCCTACTTCATGTAGTGAAAACACTAGTGGGGAAAACACAATGATCATTATCATTGATTCTTTCCTTTGTGAAGAGAATCGTTCAAGGACGTTTTCCTTCTCAACGATTTGAATCCTCATCGTGTTTTTCACTATCTTCCATTTGCTTCATAATTGAGAAGTCTCACTGAATGTGAAATTCCTCAAGAATGCACCAAAATCCAAGTAATACAAGTTTTGCTTCTCATTTGGTTTTAGCTATGGATTTCGTATTCAAAGTTTCCAATGAATACTCTACAAGGACTTATTCGCTATTGTTTTGGTTATATCGAATAACCCCAAAAAATTTACGACGATCCATACTTGATATGGAGCCAATCTCACGAATTCATATGGTTCACTATATATTCTAATTGAGTGCTAACTATTTCTAACTTATGGTCTCTACATCTACACTACAACGATTTATTTGGTGCCATCCATTTACCCACTTTGATATATAATATCATATTGTGATGTTTTTCATTTTGACGTTTCAAAACGCTTTGCATTTCACAATTTCTTTATGCCATTCTTATAAAGTTGAATTTCATTACTATTGATCAAATCGTAGTGATTAGATTCTATTTTATATTTATACCCTTTGTTGATGAAACACTTTGATCAAATCAAATAATTTCATATTCATGTTTCCTTTGGTAAACTTCTTTACACGTTTAAACAATCATATAATGATAATTACGATTTTGTTCAAATACAATACATCGAATATGTATTTACTTTCAACAATTCATTAAAACACTTTGTATTCAAGTAATACACGATGTTCAAGTTATTTTGCCGAACTTAGGCATGATTTATATGTGATAAGAAATCAAATATATTTCACATATTATCAATATAACTTTGAATTTAAACAATGGTTTCAATTATTAATGAAATATCATTAAGTTGGGTATTTTAAGGCATTTAAATATTTGACAAATGTTCATGCATTATCAATTAGTTTCAAAACAACCGGGACAATTCACATGTAATCAAACAAGATATGAACACAAATGGAAATCATTCATAAAAGTAGAACAACTGTTTGCTACAAAATGATATGAATAATCGTCTCACAAAGTGTGAGACACACTAAAGAGGTTCACGATCTATTGTTACAATAATCATCCTAAAACATAAACAAAATGATAAATGTTGAGGGAGAGTGTCGTTGGCCATCATCATCATGCTCGCCATCAACACGCAACATCACCTCCTCTCCAGCAAGCACCTCTCATGCAGAAGGACCTGTTTTCAGCAAAACAGAACAATTATCAAATATACTTAACCAGTGTAAATGTGTTTGCAAGATTATAACATCTATAAAATTGTATATCAAATATATATACCTTTGTCATTGATGACCTCGGCAACATCGGGTTCAACTGCCACATCTCTGAAATGTGATATGAACTCGTGGAAATCCTGTGTTTCCATGTTCCCTCTCATAATGCAAATCCTGACTTGTGCTTGGAAGCTTGGTGGCAGCGACCGCAGCACAACGCCTATTGCAAAAGAGCTTGCGAACCAGTTGTCCATGTAGTATGCCAGACTCATGTATGCATCATATATGCTCAACAAGTGATCATCCCTTGAGGAGCCCTCCTCCATCTTTATGGAGAGGAAGTCCCCCATCAGCTCATACTCCCATATGCGCACTTGTTCCACGAAATGTGATCTCAGATGTGCCATAACCATTCGGGGATTAACACTTCCCACCATCGACAACAGCCCATCTTCCATCCCGAGGCGCATCGTTACTGATATGAATGTGGCCATCACACAACAACGGCAGCGGAGATCCCGCTGCTCCTGGATCTCATGAGAATAGGGTGGCCCCAAGTACATCTCGCAAAACATGTAGTCAGCCACTTTGTTCTCGCTAAGGAGATCATAAAGGCGCATGACCTAGGCAGAAAAGTTGGATCCATCTAACTTGAGCTTTTCTCCTTTTAACCAATTGTCAATAGGGAAGGTAATCTTGGGGAGAACCATTTTCTACATTTATAATTGCAAAAAGAATTTAGACTAAGTTTATAATTAAATGAGTTAATAATAACTCCAATCAGAAACACCTATCCCTAGAAGGGTTCCTAGTGAGAACACGGCCCCTATCAGCCACATCTCCCCCGATCATCATGGCCATCAATGTGGGTTCAAGGGTGGACGCTAAACGTCGGTCACATCATTCATGTGACTTGTGCTTGATCTTTCGACCATCTGTGTTCCAAGGCCATGTCTGTACATGCTAGGTTCGCCAACTCAACCTTAGTCTATTTGCTGTGCAACATGGCTTACACCCACTATATGCGAACGTAGATATGTCTGACACCCAATCATCACGGCCTGCCTCATACCGAAGAACTTTCTTGGTGGTGCACACTAAGGGGGAACACAATCATTGGTAATTTTAACAGGGATCATCTTATTATGTTACCGTCGAGTATCTAATACTAGCACACAATAAGATATACAAACAATAACATTGAATGTAAGTGTGATGTGATATGGTCCTTCACGTCGTGATCTCCATCCGTCGTCGCCGGATTCCAGCGCTAGTGCTTCGGCGCCGTAGACACCAGGGTACCGGTGTCTTGCCAGCGTGGTAGTCCGTCATCTCCGTGACTATCACCTACTACGTAACAAAAGGTAATCACTTTACCTTTGCCACAACCATATCACAAAGCAACACCCCCTGCAAAACAAAGTTAGACGCCTCTACTTTATCTTTGCATGCTTTACGTGGCTGAATGGGCTTTCGCACAAGAACCGTTCTTACCTACGAACTTTTAGCACAACGCTGATCAAGTAGTTGTCTCTACTACATCCCTTTAGGGGCCCTCCGTTGTAAATGGCATACCAACTAATGTGAGAGAGACAGACACCCCTAAGCCACTTTATACGGTACAAGCGTAGACCAGTCTCACGAATGAACGCGTAAAGTCGGTTGGGGGGCGCTTCATCAAGCATTGCTGCGGTATACACAATTACATGTGGGAGGGTAACAACTAAAAGATAAACGCCCACACGCTACATCTCGTGTGTTCTACCCGTACTAGAATTACTACGCATAGATCTAGCTCGGATACCACTTTAGGGGTTCCGCGCATGAAAACAATAATTTTTTACCCTATGCCCCTGAACCCCTGATGTTGCCAGGACCTATCTATTAGTAGTACAATAACAGGAGGGGCTTTTCGTGAACTTACCCTTGAAGACCGAAAAGTGTTGTCAACGCTCAGGAGAGTGTGGTTGATGTAGACGAGCCGAAGCCGACCTCAAGGTCGTGATGAAGTCCTTGCGCTCCTGTGGCTCCAATGACTTGAGTGCCTCAAGTGTGACACCTCGCGGGTAGTTACACGCGTCTGGTGCCTGACGATGACTCCCGCTTCCCCGATCCAGCAGTAGTTGCGGAAGTAGAGCTCCTAGATCTGAATCCCGCAGCGCGACGGCGCTCTGCGGTGAAGATGTCTCTCGTTCGTGCAGTCTAAACTTGGGACCACGGTCATGAGAGAGAGAGGGAGAGAGAGAGAGAGAGAGAGAGAATATCAATTGGAGGTCTTCCCAAAAGTGAGAAGACCTTTATTGAATATTATGTGTATTTATCTGGCCAAATACCCCCACTATATATAGGGGAAAAGGAGGTACTACCTCCCTCAAAGTCTCGGGGTGGGACTAAAGGAGAGGAGGGGAAGGGGTGGCACCTTCGGCCACCCCCATGGGCCCCACACGGGGGGAGGGGCTGGCCCACTAGGGCGCCGGGCTCCCCTCTTAGCCCTTCTCCTTCTTGCCTTTTCCCTAATGGGCCCTCTTCCCTCCGGAAATTGGCCATTAAGCCTTTGACCTTTTAAATTGATTTTCTCTTTATTAAACAATTATGAATAAATGATTAAATCAACATTTAACATTCATTCCCATATTATTCAATCTTCGTGGCTATGGAACACCTTCCACTTCCACTCCGAACATCCTCCGGACATACCAAAACCCTTCCGGTTTTCTCTCTACTATTCTTCGGCGATTCTTCCGATCATATAAACACTCTCTAAGCATCATCAAGCCCTTAAGCATGATACCCCACAGTTGGGGAACACTCTAGACATGGTCGGGACAATCCCGCACCAATGATCGACATAGGGACCTGGATGGCCATGTGACCCCTGTGCGTTCCACAAAGATCTTTCGTCGTTTGAATCGAGATAGTCGTGTCTTATTCCCATTGTCTCTCGATACTTGCATTGCCCGAGATCTGGTCAATGACATCACCATGTCGTGTTCAATATCGTTACCGAAAAATGCTACTTGACTCGTTCCGACAAGTGATATCCCTGTGATCAAATCACACGCTGTGCAGCTATTGGATATAACCTCTCCGAGTGGGCCCTTGAGTATCTTTCCATCACATGGACGGACAAATCCCACTCTTGACATATATTGCCTCAACGGTTTCCTCTGAATACCTGAACACACCTTTATAACCATTGTATTACCAAGTGGCGCTTGATGCTATCAAAGCACTCTCGGGAGACAATGATTTGATATAGCCTCACGGTCTAAGGAATAGTCTATGAGAATCCATTTCTAATCATTGTAACTTGAACTTCGTGACATGATCGAGTCACGATGTTTAGGTTGGGTATTGGTTCATCAGCTCATTCTCAGAATGAGTTGACTCCATTTCCAACTGGCATAAATGCCACATGATCAGGAAACATGATCATATGTTGACCAATGAACCAGTGACTAGAGTTTCACTGGAAACCTCTGGTTGTTTATATATCACATGTGTATTGATGTTTCCACTCAATACAGTTATAGCATGATATCAAACTTACTCATAAACTATATGAAATATGATAATAGTCATTATTATTATTTGTCTCTAGGGCATATTTCTAACACCTTCTTCTCTATCTCCTTGAGACAGTGACGGACTTCAACGCAATGGAGTAGCTCCTACTTCTGATATATCTCCAGTGCTTGCATGCGGTCCTTGGTCCTGCGAACAACTTCTTCTTCCTCATCCATAATTGATGGATCGGGGAAGTGGAAATCGTTCCTCCACTCTTCTTGAGGCTTCACCCTCATCCGAGCACCAATGGTAGGCTTCAAGAGTGGCACCGTCGCTCCCTTGCTAGCACCTGCACCAATATTAGGTAATTCCTTATGCTTGTGCGGCCTGGGTCCACGGCGATGAACTTGACCGTCTCCACATGCCCTTTTCCATGCAGCTTGTGACCTTCTCTTTCTTCTTGAGCTCTCTTCATTGCCGCCTAGTTGATCTTTGGGGGATCATAAACATCACGGCAGATGTAGATGTCACTCCAATCTTCATCGGGATCGTTGTTGTAGAAGCTTGGCTCGACATACTCCTTGTACCTTGGGCTAAACCTCTCCACCTCCTCGCTATCGTCCTCCATGGACGGGCTGCGAGAGCGGTCCTTGGAAGAAGCAATGAGACCCACGGCCTGGGACAGGATAGTGCATGGCTAGATTGGTTCATGGTTATTATGATTAGAGAGAAACACAATGGCAGTATATAAGGAGGGTCAGAGGTTAGTAAAACTCGCAAGAAACACCAAATTCATGCCCAAGAAAAGAATCTTAACGGAATAGGGAAAGCGGATTTGGAGGAGTCCTATCGTGTAACAACGAACTATATGGGCACGGCCCGTATAGCTCCGGCCGTATAGTTGGTTGCGGGAAGATATGTCCAAATATCTCGAGTCTAGGTCGAGTAAGTTACCGACTTGGAACTGACAAAACCGTTTTTTTAATCAAAAACAAAAAGGAAATCAAAAAAATGTCTCAGAGTTTAACGACCAACTATACAACGAGAGGGTTTTCTCTAGCCATATAGTTGCGACCGTATAGATCCAAACATCAAAAATCGAAAATGCATGAGAGTTTAACGACCAACTATACGGCCGAAATTTTTTCTCTAGTCGTATAGTTGCGACCGTATAGTTTCTAGACAACATAACAATTCCGTAAAGAAGATACAGAATGTTTAACGACCAACTATACGGCCAGAGATTTTTCTTCGGTCATATAATTACGACCGGATAGTTGGTAAAAACCTTCAGAAACTTCAGAAAAACACGAGGAATTCAAAGGCAAAAATTTCAGAAGTAAAATTTGTGAAAACAAATCACTTATTTGAGTAAGAACACTTATCTTGAACTTATTGTTTACTTATTCGTGGATGACAAGCTCCTCCAACAACAAATACTTCTTATTTTGGAGGAATTGACCTTAGTTCATTTAATAATTATCGTAAACGAAAATCACCAGGACTAAAGTTCCTCTCAATAAGGTTGGTGTCTTGCTGGCGAATATGGACACTGCATCCAACATCTTTATTTCTTGCTTGTACATAATCTGCAACTCAAAATCTTGAAGTAAAAGGATCCAACAGATCAGTCTTGGCTTATGATTTTTCCTCTCAAGGAGTTCTTTCAAACCATCATGATCTGTATGAACTCTTACTTTTGCATCAACTATATAAGAACGAAATTTATCGCAAGAGAAAAATACAGCAAAAAGTTCACTCTCCTCCTTAGGATAATTCTTTTGAGCACTATTGAGAGTTCTAGTAGCATGATGTATAATATTAAGTCTGCGACCCATATGTTATCTACAACATCATCACTAGCTTCACATATTAAGTCAAAAGTCATATCCCAAATAGGTGGCTTAATGATAGGAGCATGGGATAAAGCATATTTAAGTTTATCAAAGGCTATAAGACATTTATCATCAAAATTAAATCTTACTCCCTTTTGCAGAAGGTTAGTCAAAGGTTTAGATATTCCAGAGAAATTTCTAATAAACCTTCTATAAAAATCCACATGACCAAGGAAACTTCTTCTACCTTTTATATCCCTAGGTTGTGGCATTCTCTCTATGGCCTCAACCTTATCTCTATCCACTTCAATTCCCTTACCTGATACCTTATGTCCAAGGACTATACCTTCTTTGACCATAAAATGGCACTTCTCCTAGTTTAGAACAAGATTGGTTTCTTCGCAATGCTGCAAAACTCTTTTGAGATTATCCAAGTAACTAGTAAATGAAGTTCCATAGACACAAAAGTCATCCATAAATACTTCCATTATCAGTTCTATAAAATCCGCAAAAATAGTAGTCATGCATCTTTGAAAAGTAGCTGGAGCATTACATAAACCAAAAGGCATACAACGGTAAGAATGTAAACCATAAGGACAAATGAAAGTTGTTTTAAGTTGGTCATCAGGATGAAAGGCTACTTGAGAAAAACCAGAATATCCGTCCAAGTAGCAAAAATGAGTGTGGTTTGCTGACCTCTCTAAAGTTTGATCTATGAATGGTAAAGGATAGTGATCTTTCCTAGTTTCGTTATTCAATTTCCTGAAATATATACACATCCTATGTCCAATAATAGTGTAGTAGGTATCAATTCATTGTTTTCATTAGGAACAATAGTAAAACCACCTTTCTTAGGGACACAATGAACAGGACATACCGATTCACTTTCTTTTACATGATAGATTATACATGTGTCCAATAGGCATACTATTTCTTTTCTTACCACTTCCTTCATTTCGGGCTTCAATCGTCTATTAAATTCCGCAACTGGTTTAGCACCTTCCTCCATGAATATTCGATGGACGGTTATCATGGGACTAATGCCCTTCAAATCATCCATTGAGTACCCAAAGGCCTTGTGATTCTCCTTAAGTATTTTCATGAGTTCTTCTTCTTCCTCTCCTGAAAGTTTAGCACTAATAATAATAGGAAATTTATTTGTATCATCTAAAAATCTGTATTTAAGATTATCTGGTAGAGTCTTCAATTATGGGGGGTGGTAATTCCTCGTCCCCTCTCTTTTCTGGCTCTTCGAAAGCCTCATTAGTTGGAGGCCCTATAACATGAAGTGAATCGAATTCACCTTCTAATTCTTCTAGGGACTTGTCCTCCATAACTATTTCTTCATAACTTAAGTCTTCATTTATTTCTTCTTTTTGATCACTAAAGAAGAGAGCTGTCATTTCCTCAATAGTTTTATCTTTCTCTTCTTCTTGTATTTGTAGAGGTTTGTCTTTAAATTTGGAAAAGTGGAATTCTTTTTCCACTTTCCCAAGCTTAAGAGACACAATCTCAATTTTGAAATCATCTTTGGCACCTACTTCACTCAAAAAGTTTCTTCCAAATATAACTGGGCAAAGAGTGTCAGCTGGCATATCAACAGCTACAAAATTCATAGGAAAGTTTTTATTGCCAATTTTGAAAGTTGCATCTTCAACTACTCCCATTGGAATTCTAGAAGTTTTATTGGCTAACATGATTGTCATATTAGTATTTTCAATTGTAGCCGGTTCTATTTGTTCGTTTATTTCTAAATAAAAATCATAAGATATAACATTAACTTTAGTGCCAAGATCGCATAAACCATAATGCGACGTTTCCTTAAATATGCAGGGACTTACACACATATTTTACCTTTAACCAATACGGAAGTCTCTTTATCAAGTTCAACTATGTTACAATGTGCATTCATAGCCATAATTGCTTCCTTGGTTACCTCTTCATCTTTAGTTTCTTCTAGATGTTCTTCAACTTCTGACATACTTTCCTCTTCCTTCTTCTCTTGTACTACTTTGACCTGTTCACATTCAAAAATATTCTTTTGTGCCGTGTTAGGGAAAGGTATCTCATATATTGGTTCTAGGGAGGCCAATGTTGCTTTAACTTCTCTTTTCTTCTCAGGTTCGGGTGGTGGATCATACTTGACCAAACCCTCTTTTAGATCTTTGATGTATTTTGTAAAAGCTTTAACAACATGCAACACAAGATCTGAATCCAAATAAAGTTCTTTAGATAATTCATTAACATGGCCCTTTTTATTATAGTCATGAATACAATCATAACCTATATCTATGCCTCCTTCGCTTCCTAGACCAAAATTCCATGAAACTCTATGATCGCAAATTCTATTAAGTAAAGCCCAAGCTTTAGTTATAGGAAGATTCATAAAAGCTCCTCTCGCGCAAGAGTCTAGTTCAATTTTATTAGGTTCAATTAAACCTCCATAAAAGATATGCAATAAATACCATTCAGGCAAATCATGATGAGGACATTGATTAAGTAAATCTTTAAATCTGATATAAGCTCTTACTAGTCCTTCATTAGGACAATTCCTCCAAGTCATTATAAGACGCTTGATTCCAAAAGATTTTGATAATGGATAATATTTTGCTAGAAACTCACGGGCTAAATTATCCCAAGTAGTAGTGGCTTCTGGGGGTAGAGATCTATACCATGAGAGAGCTGTACTAGTCAAAGTTTGACTAAAAAGTTTAACCCTTACCTCATTAGCAGTATATCCCAGTAACTGGAAAGTGCCACATATATCTTTGAAACATGCAACATGCTCATATGGATCAGGATCTTCTTCATCTCTAGTAAATTGCTTATTGTGTAGAATACCAAGTAGTGGAGGATTTATTTCAAACCCCCTTGTCTTGTTGTTGGAGTTTTCTCTTTTATTTATATCATAGGGATTCCCAAGGTGGATAAGTGGGTTAGCAGTAGCCATATGCTCAAACTCCATCATGTTTGTCAAAACCTATAACTCAAAACAAAACTTAGCAAGACAAAAATAAATAAGAAAAAACTAAAAGACCTATAGCACTTAGCTCCCTAGCAACGGCGCTAGAAAATAGCTTGATGACTGCAAGTGCACGGATCGTTTGTAGCTAGTTTCGAAATAAAGATATCGATCCCATAGGGAGCAGGAGTCTGAAGTCTAATAACTGTTGAATCAAATACTACAATAGAAATGCTAAATAAAGTTCTAAGTACCAATATAAAATGCGAGTATTCTGTAAAAAGGTGTTTTGGGGTTTATGGTATAAGAGAACAATAAGTAAAATAAAATAACTGAACATAGAAAGTAAGTATTACGTATGTGAAAGAGATTGCAACTGCAATAGGTAAAAAGGCGTTCTCAGGGAGTAGCGGATACACCTCTAGCATTATAAAGAATCAAGGTAAATATTATTATCACGAACATTATCAACTGTGTATGTGTGGGAGGAACTCAATATTTGGACAAATAGGCAGCAACCACTACTCACATCATCCTCATAACAACAACAGTCAGCAATCGATAACAATCGAATTACTACACTATTAAGGGAATTAATCCCATAGAACGTATCCCATGGCATGGATAGTGTTCCGTGAGTTTCCTCGGTTCCCAAGTTGATATGTGAGGGGTGCCAACAGCTCTATAGTCACTGTAAGTGCTCACACACCTCCATCTATCAATAAGTAGTTCCCTCCATCAAGTCCCCACAAGAGGAAAATATTGAGAGGTCGACTTCTCCCAACATCAAGATGAAGAAAATCTAACACATGGTCACGGCGATGAATATCATAATATATTTTATCTTATTTTAATCTCATACTAGGGTTTCTCCATCTCCCCCAAGAACTAAGGATCTAGTTAGACATGGAGGAAATCAACATCATGGCAATAATAATGGAATCTATCATAGATGAATAGTACTTGTATAAATCCACAATGAGTATGGAAATTACAACAAGATCTAGACAAGATGTAGATGGGATGGATGGACATGGTGGTGATGCATAGGTTGATGATGAAGATCGATGCCTTAGCCTCCCGGATCTGCACAAGGCGAAGATGGATCACCAGTGGACGAGTTCCCTCCAGATGCCTTCCAGAGCTGAGGTTTCAGCGATTTCTGGTTGTTCTGTATGTCGTCCCTTTGGTCCAGTTGCACGGGGTGAAACTATTTGAGGAGGCGGTGGTGGCGGGAACTATACGGCCGAAATTTTATTCCTGCTGTATAGTTGGTCGTTAAACGGTCTGTATGTCTTGATCACTTCGGGTCTTCTTCTGGTATTATTGATATTTCCCAAATAAGCAATTTACGTTGTTTTTTACTCCTTTTCTCCCTAGTACAACTGCTCCAAGAATTGTGTCCATTGTATCCATCATCTGTCCTGATCCTCGTGAAAATGGACATAAAATGTGCATGTGAACACCGTAAAATACCAAGATCGTACAACTACAGTGCAAAATAATAATAAAACATGATGCAATTATGCACTCATCAATCGTCACCAATCAAGCTCTTCAATTCCCCTCCATTCAGTTGGAGGATTCTTGATCTAGTATTTCTTGCAAATATCTAGATCTCAATATCAGTTATTGATTAACTTGTTCTTGTGGCAGCTTGTTGTCATGACGGGAGCCTCTAATTCAGTTGTGGATGCATGCCCTGCTAGTGTTGTAAAGGCACCGGTTCCCGCCTAGAAGGGTACCAAATAGTGGAGGGTGGATCAGGCCTTTGGTGTCAAGATCCGTCAGAGAACAGGGTGAATCCTATTGTGGTGTGGCGGTCTTAGTACCGCACACCGCTCCAACACAGACGTACTTCCCTTAACAAGGAACGAACTGCGATAAAACAAATCATGTGTCTCCGTGTGCTCCATTATAGTTACCTCGTTCCACTCACTTTATATTTACTTGCCTAGTAGTTAGGTTTATATATAGGGAAATTCCTCTTAGTTGTATATCTAGAGAATTTACCTTTGTGTTAAGCCTAAAATCGAAAAAGAATTAAAAAATTGGTGTAGCACCTATTCACCCCACCCCCCTCTAGGTGCCCATACGATCCATTTCGAAAGTAGTTTTGTTTATGTCCCATAAGTTCTGTTTCAGTGGCATAGCATTCACAAAATAGTTTGCTTTGACTAAAAAATCGTTTGGGGGTGATCCTACAATCTTAAAAGCAATTGACAGAATCTATCCTGAAACTACAGAAGTGTTCACGAATTTTCTAGGCACCTTAAACACATCAGGAATTCTTTCTGATTTTTGTGCTTATACTAAAGCAAATTATGAACTCGATCCTAAAATATGATCTTAATCCGAGTTACCAGTAAAATATGAAAAAGTGTGCTCTACAACTGGTCAGGCAGAAAACTACAGCAATAATACCACGAATTTTTAATCAAAACCTTCATTAGTACATTATGAAATATCTTAAAAATATTCTGGAACTTTAAGGTATGAAATATCACAACCTAAGAATAATAGACCAACTATCAGACAAGTTCTTGCAATGACCGATTGTTAGATCGAAACAAAATCCTATCGAAAACTATATGGTGGACATCATCTAACTATTCTTTAATCTCTTACTTCCTCGCGCGAGTGTTCATTTACAAGTTTTGAATAAGATGAGATTAGAAAAGAAATATCAAGGATTACAAGAAATCTAATAAGTACAAATTTATAAGTTTATTCCTAGAAAGAGTCTTCCTTCTATGTTTTGCAAGAGGAGATTATGAGAATTAAAGTGATAAGAAGATACTAGAAAGGAGTATAAGAAGAGAATAGATAGAATGAAATAGTGCTTATAATTCATATGGCTTTCCTATTCCATTCCTAGGTCACAATCCTACAGTCAACATGCTGCTCTGATACCATCATATAACACCCTCGCCTGATAAGGTTGAGTTCCTGTGTATAGTGCCAATCCTTGGACCGGTTTGCTGGCACACACAATACAGATGAATACCAAAGAATTTAACATTGCATTATTATTACATCGAATGATCCAGAATTTGCAATTATTACAAAATTCTTATCTCAAGGCTAGCTCAAATAGTTCAATAGCATACGGAAGCATAAACATATAATAGGCTCCAACTTTGATTGTGCCACAGGCGAACAAATGTCGAGTGGAGGGTCACAACCTATAAGATCACTCAGAACAATTGGAAAAACCTGCAACATAAAACGTTGCAGCCACAGAGTGGTCAATACTTTGAATGTATGGCAAGTGGAACTATGAGGAAGTGAAACAAGCCTATAGACTACATGCTTATTTGACTTGTGGAGTTCAAGGCATGTTTGCAGCATCAAAATAAGTTCATCCTATCATTTGTAAATCATTTATATCTTTCAACATACAACCCAATTATGTTCCCACAATTTTTAAGAAATTATGAAGTTGGGATGAGCAAGAACATGTCATAGCCTCTAGATTCAGCAACTCGGTTTATTCATAATCGGGGACACGGCTAAGCACTTAGTTTTACACCATATAGGAGTTTGTACACTTTACCCATGTGACCTGGACAACCCGCTCTTACCATGACACGCATTATGAGTCACAATAGGGAGAAGTCCAAGAAGAGACAATTCAGGGAGTAGTTCCCCAAACCCATCCACGCATCGTTCCAACCTACCATTCACTACATCTCTGGATAAGAAGAGTTCGGTTCAACACGACCTACTAAGTCCAATCAGCCAGGGGCGGAGACAGGCCCAGGGCAACAAGGGCCGTGGCCCTAGGCATTGAGATTTTCCTTGCCTATTATTAGCGGAAAAAAAGTAGTGGCCCGTGGCGCAGCCCAGGCCAGGCCAAGCTCGACCGTGACCAGAAACATTGTATTCCCCTGATTCCTTCAACCTCTTGTTTGTCACGCCGCTAGGTCGCTACGCCTACACACGCCCATGGCCACGCGCCCATGCCGTGAGCCCGCCATCGCCCACCAGAACACCGAGCATGTCCGGCCTCTTAGCGCCCCTGCCCTCCCCCTCCCCCACCTCTTCTTGGCTGCCCCTTATCGCGTGGCCACCTCTATCCCCAGGCCCGGCCACCCGGCGCCCCTTCCCCTGCCTCTGTCCAGCGATGGCAATGCAAATCCTCCCTCCTCGGGCCTTGGCTGCTACTTGCGATTCCTTGGTAATTTCTTGTGACTGCTGATTACTAGCTGCCTTGCCAATCTGATTACTTGAACTTGGTTAGTTTTGTTTAGAAATAGACAGTGGGTGTGGTAATAGAATAGATAGAGATAGAGGATGAATAACTATGACTTGCGTATGTTCAAAATTGATTTCATGTTCCAGATAGAGAAGATGAAGAGATCGTTAAAGATGGATTTCTAGTTTTCAGTCATCTCTCATGTACATTCTTGGATCAATAATGATAGATTTAAAAAATATATGTTTATGTTTGCAATCGTATCAAAGAAAATTTCGTTGTTACAAGTGTTTATTTTAGTAAAACAATCGCTTAGAGTTTGGCCCAGGGCTTGTTCCATTCCAGGGTCTACCTGCAACCAGTCACCCGTAACTCACTGACATATGGTTGCACATGAAAGCTACCAAACAAGACACTAAACATTCTTTTGAGGCTTGGGTGCCTTTCTGAAGGAGATATGCCCTAGAGGCAAATAATAAAGTGTATTGTTTGATATATCTCTTATATGTTCATAATACGTTTCATACTATGTTAATACAAAACATTAATACATGTTTGGTATGTAAACAAACCGTGTCTCTAGTTACCTCTAGCGAACTAGCTCATTGGTCATGAGGATGATCCAGGGTTTCGAGATCATGGGAATTTATGCCAATTGACAATGAGGTAATGCCATTAGTTGAATGATGTGATAGACAAACATCCAACAGTTATATCTTAATGAGATCTAGTTACAAATTTCACCATTGATGATAAACATAGAAAACCACACAACCTGATCCTTAGACTGTGAGATAATGCAAATCACCATTATAGAGGGAGCTTAGATGGCATCAAGCATCAAGCATCATCTCGTGATAGAGTGACCAAAAAGGTGCTACTCAGGTTTTCCAAAGGGACACGTAGAGGAGTACATATCAAGACTAGGATTTGTCAATCCATGTAACGGATAGATACATGTGGCCATCTCGGTGATGTTGTATTAACGAAGCATGCAAGCGTGTGACTTGGTCATGGAATGCAACAACATGGGAACGAGTAAACAAGTTCATCGGTAATGAGATCGAACTAAGGTATGGAGATACCGAAGATCAAGTCTCGGATGAACTAGGTATTGAGAGGCAAAGGGAACGGGAAACAATGTTTACGGTTCGAGCGATAAGATTCGTGAAATGCACGGGGGTCAACATGGCAATCCAGGTCCCTCTGATGATAATTGATATGAGAGAGGTCTCAATCATGTCCGGAGTATTTCCGAACCAAAGGATGTCACGCTTAAGGGTGGGGACGCTTAGGGATAGATGTGGTATCGTAGGAGAAATAGAGAGAGAGAAACCGGAATAGTTTCGGGTAACATCCGATGTTGATCGGAGGGGGTCCAAAAGGAGATCTAGAGTGAAGGAATATAATAATATGTGTATTTTATATTAACTGGATGAATTAATTTTAAATAATTTATTTTATTTTATTTTTATAGGCAGCCCATTGCTAATGGGCCTCGCCTAGAGGGGAGGCCCAAAGGGGCAATGCGCCTAGGGAGGAGGACCAACCGGACAGGGCTTGGTGGGCCACCCAAGTGGGGCCCACCTAGGGCCAAAGGCTGCCCCTTGGTGGCCAGCGGGTGTGGGCATTAGTCCCACACCACCTGCCCCTTGGGCGGTGCCCCTCCCATCCCACTATATATAGGGGTCTCCCCCTCCCCTTTGGAATCATCCCATTCTCTCATTCTCTCTCTCTCATTTCCATTGAGGACTTCTCCGTAATATTGGAGAGGACCTCTAGGGTTTTGAGTTCTCCACCTTCACACTACCATCGTGTGATCTTCGGTCCACCATCTTCCTCTTCCGCTGCTCGGCTGAATCGGAGCCCGGGAGACGCCACCTACACCGGGCGTGTGTAGTACTTCAGAGGCACCCCACATGGGTGCTTGGAGCTGCTCATCTTCATCAACATATGCCTTCTTGCGTCAGGTTTTCCTTGGTCTTCAAGGGTATGAATATCTTCTTTCTTCTCTGTTACTTATGTCGACATAGTATAGATCTTGGTATTAGTGTTCTCGTATATAGAAAAAATTATTTTTTGCTATGGAACCCTACAGTGGTATAAGAGAGGGTCTATGGGTAGACATGTCATATGGATAGAACACATAGCAATATGTGGGCATTGATCTTCTGGTTGCTACCCTCTTTTATGTTCTTGTTCATATCGCGACACTGTTTGATGAAGCGGGCCCCAACCGATCTCACGTGGTGAATCACAAGACTGGTCCACAATTAAGTGGCTTAGGGGGGTGTCGGTCTCTCGTAGTTGATATGTAATAGACATTGGAGGGCCCTAAAAAGGGAAGTAAAATGGCAATCATTGAATCCATGTTGTGGCTCCATGTTCGTAGGTGGGAAGGGGTTCTACCGTGAAATCCCTAAAGCCGCGTAAAACTTGCAATAGATAATATAGAGGCATCTATCTTTCTTTTCGCATAGGGGCTTGTGTTGTGACATGGCAATGACAAGTTTGTGAAACTTTCATTGGAGCTCTCTCTAGTGATCAAGATGCTGCAACCATGTCATAACACTTTACTTTATGAAGTATCACTTCATGCATTTTATTATGCTATTATGATAGTATATTCAACGGTAGCGTAGTAAGATAATCCCTCACAGAATTCTAGTTATAGTATTGCCCTTGTGTGTTCACCACCAAGAAAGTTCTCTGATATGAGGCAGGCCATGATGATTGGATGTCAGACATATCTGCGTTCGCATATGGTGGGTGTAATCCATGTTGCACTAAGGATACACACAAGTTAGAATTGGCGAGCCTAGCATGTGAAGATATGGCCTCGAAATATAAGAGACCGAAAGGTCGAGCATGAAGCATATATGATGTGATTGACGTTGAGAATGTCTACCTTTGAGACTGCTTTGCTAGCCGTGACGATCGGGGGTGGAGTAGTGGATTGGGGTCATGTGATCACTAAACGAATGGTGGGATGTTTGTTTGAGTGAGAGTTCCTTTTGTTTTAAGTGTAGTAGCATAAATTAAAACTTGAACTCATTATTATGAACATGGTCCCATTGTAGATGTCTCGCCCACCCACCTTCAACCTGAGCACTTTCCTCAAGAAGGACAAGCTAAAAACTGATGGAACCAACTTCACCGCATGGTTCCGAAATCTTAGGATCCTCCTAATCCCCTACAAATTGACGTATGTCATTGAGGCTGAGCTTCCAGCTAAACCTACAGATTTCGCCTCCCAGGACGAAAAGAATGTCTAGCAGTCCAAGGCGGATGATTCCTCCCTCATCCAAAGTGGAATTCTCTATGCCATGGAGCCGGAGCTTCAAAAGTGTTTTGAGAAGATGAATGATTTTGAGATCATTGAAGATCTCAAGGCTGTCTTTGCTCCATAGGCTCGGGCAGAGAGGTATGATGCTTTCGAGCTCTTTTTCTCCACCAAGATGAAAGAGAATAGCAGTATTAGTGAGCATGTAGTCAAAATGTCTGGATATGTTAAGCGCTTGAACGTCCTGGATTGCAAAATCCGGAGGAGATCGCGATTGATAGGGTGCCACACTCGATGTCCCTAGCTACAAGAGCTTTGTGATGAACTACAACATGCAAGGGATGACTAAGACCCTTGCTGAAGTGTTCGCCATGCTCAAAACTGCTGAGGTAGATGGTCAACAATACCACCAATTTTAAGAAGCCAGGGAAAAAGGGAAAGGGAGAGGGCAAGAAGCCTAAGAAGGATGGCATGTTATTTGCTAGCACCTCTAAGGTTGCCAAGCCTGGCCCTAATCCCGGCACCACGTGCTACTATTGCAAAGGGGATGGGCACTGGAAACATAACTGCCCCAAGGACCTTGAAGACAAGAAAGCCGGCAAGATAGCCGCCAAAGACAAAGGTATATGTGATATACATGTTATAGATGTGTTCCTTACTAGCGCCAGGAGTAACACCTGGATATTTGATACCGGTTCGATTGCTCATATTTGTAACTCTCAGCAGGAACTGAGGAGTAAGAGATGTCTGAGGAAGGACGAGGTGACGATGCGTGTTGGCAATGGATCGAGAGTCGATGTGGTGGACGTCAGCACTTTACCTCTACGTTTGTTGTCAGTATTAGTTTTAGTTTTGAATAAATGCTACTATGTACCTGTAACATCCCAATTTCAGCAACCCTAATTAGTTGTCCAGAATGCAAAAATTAGGGGGAACACAAACTTTTTCTTGTTAAGTGTTGCAGTGTTGCTTGTGGTTTGTCTATGCCTATGCATCTGAATGCATAACATATGATATACTCCTTACCTCACCATCCATTAACAAAATCTAGTTAACAAAAACTATCTTGGCTCATTTTACATATTCTCAAATGTTCTAGCATTTCAAAAACCTGAGCCAAGCTTCCTTTGCAACCCTAACTACTTTAGTAGCTTCTATTGACAAAATTATGGAGATCTATATGATATAATCTCCTTATGTTTCAAGATAGAGCTTTCAACTAGTCTTACCTCTAGCTTTTCCAAAACCTGTCTATAAAGCTTTTGAATTCTACTCTTGGTAGAAATACCAAGGACTCTCACCTTATTCAAACTCCACCCTTTAAAAATACCCATCCCTATCTCAAGATAGGCTTGGAGGTACCCATGGTAGTAGATTTGTTATGTTTGTAAGATGAGTTTCCTTGATTGGCTAAGGTGAATTGCCTTGATCTAATGTCTGATTATTTGCCTTGATCTGTTGTCTGACTTGTTTCCTTAGGAAGTGGTATGAGCTACTCTATGAGCACATCCTCTAGGATAAATATACTTTAAGATCACCAAACCCTAAGCCAGAATACTAGATGGATCTTCTCTCTAGCCACTAGGTGATCATCTGAAAACCCTTAACCAAATCAATTCTGAAGTGGTCCATTTTAGCAGTTTCCAAGTCAATGACGACCAGTATCAAGCATGGATCTATTCTACTCAATATACACTTCAACATAATACACTTGATGATGCTTTCATACCTTGCAACCCCTCTCAAAATCATCCCCTCTTACATTCTAGTCAAAATCTCCCACCCTGCCAAAAATGACTAAGTCTAGAAATCTGATATCAATATCACATCTTTGAGTCTCCCTCGTGTCCACTCCCTCCGCATTTTTGGTAATGCACTTGAACCCTCTTGTATACCTTCTTAAGGACTACCAAGGCCCACTCTTTTCATTGGCTAGATCATATTTCAACCCACTTGTTCTTGATGGTTTTGCAGGCAAGAAAATAATATTTCCTACAAATCTTATCAACTAGCCTACTTGGTCAGAAGCTCACACCTTCATCCTACCTTCTTTAGACCAACTCTTTGCATGGTTGTGTTTTACTCATAAAGGTCCATCAATCCCTACTTCACTTGTTTCAATTGGATCCTTGTGCTTCCAAAACCCACAATGTTTTGAAGGCTATTTAATAACCTGCTTTGGCACCCTTATTTTATTCAAAGTTTGAAATATTTTCCTAGAGCACTCAAGCATGATCAAGCTCAACTTCTTGTACCATGGTGATCTACTCAACTTGGCATAACAATCCATATATCCCTTGCCTCAAGGTGAGCTCTGAGCTCACTAATCCCACCTTGTCTAGGTGGTATAAAAATATCAATGCCCTCGATCCTCTAGCCCTTGTTTTCTTCTAAAATCCATCTTGTTTTGCAAAACCCAAGGTTGCCAATGATGGATACATAAATTTTATAGCATACACCTTGGATATAAAAAAATTCCAAATAATTTCCATAATCATTTGGAACCTAAAACTATTTAAATTCCATACTTGGCAAAATCCTAGAAACCTTGTCTATAAAGGCAACTTTGTTTTTATCCAAATCACCTTGCCAACTCAATGTACATTTGAGTACTATACATCATACCCTACCCTCCCGTCTCAAGATTAAATATTTTTGAGATTCTTTATTATTTATTTTTGCCTTTTTTCTTAATTGACAGAAACAAGAAATAATTCCTTAAAAATACTTTTCTTCCTAAATAAATCTTGGGAAAATTCTCCAAGGTATGAAATCATATTTGGGACCATATCAAACCAAAAACCTTCTCTGTCAAATTCAAAAATCTAAAATTAAATCAAGAAAACATATTCAGCAGTTCTTGAATAATTGATAATAAGAGAATCTAAAAATCTCAGAAAAATCCAGAACAATTCCCTAGGGTCTACCTTGACCGTACCCATCTACCAGAACCTTTACATCATCTGGTCATAATCAAGATTTGGAAGGAATACCTCATCTTCCCTCTAGGAAAAACTTTGCATAATTCAAAAACCACTAGCAAACCTTCTCCTAACCTCTTCAAATATTGCCAAGCACCCTACACAGCAACCATACCCCTCTATGGTCGAGCTAAACTGTATCTGGATTGTAGCAAACCCCCTCTCCCACTTGTCCTTGGTGTTTGTTTGGGAGGAGGGAGAGAGGGACAACCACAACATGCCAAGAACTCCTCAAAACTTGCTGCAGCAGCCACCTCTCTCTCCCTCCTCACTCGCTGACTGACCCACACGACCAACTCCACCGCCCAAGCTACCCAATCCCCGGCCAACACCTCCCCACAACCCACTCCATAGACATAGCTCACATGGACCCTTGCATCTTCGGTTATGTAGATAGAGACCACCCTGAGTCTCTCACACCCCTCATTTGCTTTCTCCCACTTGCACATACCATCCCCGAGCTCCTCGTCCTCTCCCACGCCCTTCCTCTTTCAGGTGAAGGAGGTGAAGACACCTCGGCCTCGGTCAAGAATGAGCTCGTGTACTCCTCTTCCCGCTCCTCTCCCTCTGCATGCCCTACTCCCAAACTCTCCTAGACTTTCTGTACCTAACCACCCTATTTTTCTTGCCTAGGACCGCCTGTACCGGTGCCGCCATTGAGCTCCAAGGCCACCCAGACAGGCGTCGTCGTGTGAGTCCCTAATCATCGCAGAACGCCACTCTGCCTACCCTTGTTCGGCTCGTGGTGAGGCGCCGCGTTGCCCTAAGCCCTCTTCGGTGCCCCTCCGCTGCTCAGGTGAGCTGTCCAAGCTTCGCGGACCTTGGCTAGGATTTCTGCCCCGCCCTCTCTAGCTCAGTGAGGACGACGAGGCACCGCCATCCATCCCTCTCTAATCCAACAGCGCCTATCTGTCGATAACCCTTCGCCCCCATGTGCCTCTGACCTCCCGGCCCCGCCTGGCAGTTTCAAAAACCGCGGCCCGCACGTGCCACTGCGAGCTTGGCCGGCTAGCACCATTCACGGCCCATCACACCACAGATTTGGCCCTTATCCATTTTGCTTTTATTCTTTTCCAGATCTGCCAATTTATGATGCTAGGACTAAATCAAGTTAAATATGCAAAATCACTCTCATGGCCCAGATCTAAATTCCGTCATGTGCTCAGTCTTTTACCCAACATGCAGAACAAAGTTTGCACCAAAATAATATCCAGGTTTTCCGTAAAAATTAAAATACAATAGTGTGTCTTTTTCACTAAATAAATCCTTATGGACAATTGATAAACCCAAATGGAGTGAATCCACCACCCTCTGGTAGCTTCTATAGTTGCACAAATCTTCATATTTTCCTATTCCAATTGGTTTATGTTCTCCCCATAGAAAAATTCACAAAAACATATCATTTCTAACTTTAGGAAAATCCCTAGGCCAAATCATGAGTTGATTTGACCTCATTCCAACTCCTTGTGATGTAGTACTTCAGGATATATCAAAATGTAGGAGTTCATTATTTATTGAGTCTTTGTTGAATTTTAATGAATTAAACACTTTTGCATGTGGTTTTATCACTAGATAAATCATTTCAGAAGCTTAACTAGTCTAGAAATAGTTATTCCAATTTCTAATGGAAGGTATATGCAGTACCTATCCATTGTCCTTTACCTCATATAAATTGAACATGTATAACAAATCTGGTTTAAAAGACAAACTGACTACAGAACTGACTTTGGGATTTTCCCAAGGGCATTCTGGTAATTATTTTTAGGTGATTCCAACTCTCAAAAATCAAAAACTCAAATATATAGAACACCCTCTAAGGAAAAATTTATTTTAGCTCCAAATATTTTCGGGTGAATTTTTCACCTAAACTAAGGGTTTTTCCACTAAAATAATCATATCTAAATAAAGAAAAGTGATAAAATCATGAAACCACTTTGTTGACCTTGTTATTTCAATACCTATTCATTGATATCATTTTTTTATATTGATATCA
Organism: Avena eriantha; assembly: GCA_910589775.1. Lineage (NCBI taxonomy): Eukaryota > Viridiplantae > Streptophyta > Magnoliopsida > Poales > Poaceae > Avena > Avena eriantha. The sequence continues at coordinate 224,046,168 of OU342745.1, forward strand.
CCCAAACCCAAGCCTTAGTCAAAACCCCTTCGTTAGGTGGTATTTGACAAATAAATCACAAAGGCAAAACCACAAAGGAAAGTAAAGTATTTCCAAATGTTATGATCTCAATCTATCAAAACTACTGAAGGGATTAATGGGTGTTATGTTTGTTTACTGTATGGTATTGGTGATTGTATGTATTGTGTTGATTGTTCCCTTGGTTTGCTTGCATGTGATCCATAACGACGATAGATGCGATTATATCGGAGACCAGAAGAAGATGGTTATTATTATTGGTTATTATAGTATTCTAAGAAAAATTCCAGGCACATATATGCCATATTGCTGATCATCAGGCAAGCCACCTTCTTGCTCATAAGCCTTGTCCTACTATTTTACTTATGCATGTTTTACCTACTATTTATGTAAACTGCATTGTTTTATGTTATGAAGATCTATATTGGGTAGTGGCTTAGCTCCTCCAAACCATTACACGTGTGTACTACTAAGTACAACCCCTTGACGACACCTATTTTTCTCTAGAATGGTAGATGGTGTATAACACCATAACCCCTTGGAGACCCTATATTAGCCGAAGCAAAGCTATAGGATGGGAAGACCCCGGAAATGTTTTACAAAGAGTTTTATGATAAAACCTTGGTGAGGTTTGACCTACCAAGAGAATATTGAGAAATAAAAGGGGTTTTGTTTTACAAAATGCTAAATTAAAGATGGAGGGAAAATGTTTACGAAAACGCACCCGGTTCTTTGCAGCTTTAGCTATAACAACTTAACCCGTGCAACCACACTACCTTGGAATGGGACAAGGCTGTACTTGAAGTTTGCTACTGTGGTGTGGGAATTCTCACCACTACTTCTAAGGGATCATCTCCCTCTAATGTCAGGGTTCCTTTACAGAAAGGGTCAACTGCTAGACAGTCACCTAGAAGAATTGTGAACTGCCCTCGGGAGCAGCCGGGCGATACTATGAGCCTCTCATTGAAAGTGCCCACTCTGGAGGAGTCGGAATGCACTCCGGTTGGTCTGTGGCCTCGACGTCCCAGTATTGAGAGGAACAATTCATAGGGTAGGGCCCATACTAGAGTGGCATCCAGAGAGTCTTGATCGGTTACTCGACCCACGATCATTGAGGATCAGGGTAGGGTACCCGGATGGTGTGGGTAAAGTGTACAACCCATGCAGAGTGTAAATCTATTCGAATAGTCATGTCCACGGTTATGGATGGGTTGGACAAACTACTCTAGAGCGGTGTTGGTTTTGATTTCAAAAAGGACTTCAGAAAAGCAAAGGATTTGGAAATGATTTGACCTTGGGATGGTCGGAAAGGAAGAAAAAGAAGTTTGGTCATGAGATGACCGGAAGGAAGAAACAAATGGGTGACCCAGTCCTAGTGTTTTCCAAACCTTTTCATAAAGGTTTCCAAAAAAAATTACAAAAGTTTTTCAACAAAGATATGTAGATTCCATATCTACAAGAGAAACTATTTGAGAAAAGAACCTCTCTTGGAGCCCTCCTACTACCACAGCTATATTGCATATCCTCTTATTATTATGATTCTCTTAAGGTGGTTTGCGAGTACATTTAAGGTACTCACTGGCATTGTCCCTAGCTATTAACTTGGTCAGATCTCGAGAAGAAGGTGACGTTGCCGACTATGCGATCTAGGACCTTATCCCAGTCAGTTGCCTGTAGGTTAAGGCATGGCTCGGGCTCTACGCTTGATGAAGTTCCGCTGATGTTTATTGATGTAGCCATAATGGCATGTAAGGTATGACATGTATTGGCTTGAGTAATGGCTGTTTACTTTGATACTTGTCGATTATGTGCCATGACTAACTGATCATGGGATCGTGGTGTATGCATAACAGGGATTCTCGAAGGATTAATCCGGGGGCCCCATAGTACCCGCATTGAATATGAATATTTTGAGTGGATCTTGCTTGTTGCAAGATCTTTATTCATTTAAATCTGGAACAAATTGTTGTTCTATTTATATGAATGATGTTTTCTATGTTCATGCGCCTGTGTGTAATGGTTTATTCTTACTTTATCTTTTGCAATACTCACATCCATAATATTGATGCTAAACATTGTAAGCATAATGATGTTAATTCCATGTTTATGTGGCATTGCCATCTTGGTCACATTGGCGTAAAACGCATGAAGAAGATTCATCCAGATGGACTTCTTGGATCATTGGATTTTGAATCTCTTGATACATGTGAGCCTTGCCTCATGGGAAATATGACTAGGACACCCTTCTCTGGCACAATGGAGAGGGATGCAGACCTACTGGGGATCATACATACAGATGTATGCGGACCAATGAGCGTCTCAACATGCAATGGTTATCGTTATTTTGTTACCTTTACCGAGGACTTGAGTAGATATGGATATATCTACTTAATGAAGCACAAATCTGAAACCTTTGAAAAGTTCAAGGAATTTCAGAAATAAGTAGAGAATCCACTTAACAAGAAAATCAAGCATCTTCGATCAGATCGGGGAGGCGAGTATTTGAGTTATGAGTTTAACATACACTTGAAGGACTGTGGGATCATACCACATCTTACGCTAGCCGGAACACCACAACGTAATGGTGTGTCAGAACGACATAACCGTACTCTATTGGATAGTGTGAGGTCCATGATATCTTTGACTGATTTGTCTGTGTCGTTTTGGGGATATGCGTTAGAAACCGCTACTTTTATTTTAAACCGAGCACCGTCCAAATCCGTGGAGACAACCCCATATGAGATATGGTATGGCAAGAAGCCAAAGTTGTCATTTTTTTAAATTTTGGGGATGTGAAGCTTACGTCAAGAAACTATAGCCTGACAAACTCGAACCCAAGGCGGAAAAATGTATCTTCGTAGGATACCCGAGGAAAATTGTTGGGTATACCTTCTACAACCAAGCCAAAGGCAAAACGTTTGTCGCAAAAATGGCACCTTTCTTGAGAAAGAGTTTCTTGCTAAAGGAGTTAGTGGAAGGAAAATTGAGTTAGATGAAGTTCTTGACCCTTCTCTCCAAATTCTGAGTAGCGCAACGGAAGTCATTCTGAAACCGCTCTCCAACATGGAAGAAGAGCCCAATGATAATGATCAAGTCAACAACATCGAAACTCCTACGGTTCACAAGTCTACAAGAGTTCGTGCCACTCTTGATTGATACAGTAGCCTTGTGACGTATGTCATCATAGCTGAATAGGAACAACCTGCAAACTACAAAGAAGCTATGGATAGTGTTGATTCCGAAAAATGGCTAGAAGCCATGAAATCCGAATAGGATCCATGTATGAAAACCAAGTTTGGACCTTGATAGATCTTCCGAAAGGCCACAAGGACGTGGAAAATAAATGGATCTTTAAGAAAAAGACAGATGCGAATGGCAATATGACCATTCACAAAGCTCGACTTGTCTCAAATGGGTTTTAACAAATTCAAGGCACTGACTATGATGACACTTTCTCTCCCGTAGTGATGCTTAAAGCTATCCGGATTCTACTAGCAATTGTTGCTCATTTCGACTATGAAATTTAGCAGATGGATGTCAAAACCGCATTCCTCAATGGACACATTGATGAAGAGTTGTATATGATGCAACCAGAAGGTTGTGTTGATCCCAAGGATGCTGGGAAGGTATGCAAACTTCAGCGATCCATTTATGGACTAAAGCAAGCGTCTCGGAGCTGGAACCAATGTTTTGATCAAGTGATCAAGAGTTTTGGATTCATCCAAAATCAACAAGAGTTCTATGTTTACGAGAAAGCGAGTGGGAGACCAGTGGTTTTTCTAGTAGTATATGTGGACAACATATTACTTATGGGAAATGATGTGGAACTTATGGAAAGCGTGAAAGCATATTTGAGTAGTCAATTTTCCATGAAGGAAGCTGCATACATATTAGGAATCAAGATATATAGAGATAGATCAAGACACATAATTGCATTAAGTCAAAGTACTTATATTGAAAAGGTTTTGAAGAGGTTCAAAATGGAAGATGCCAAAAGGGGTTTGGTGCCTATGATAAAGAATAGCACACTGAGTTTGACTCAATGTCCGGCAACAGATGCTGATAGAGAAAGGATGTCTTACGTCCCCTATGCTTCAGCCATAGGATCTATCATGTATACAATGCTGAGTACTCGACCTGATGTGGCATTGGCTCTTAGTCTAACGAGTCGATACCAAAGTAATCCAGGATGAGATCACTGGATAGCTGTGAAAAATATCTTGAAGTACCTCAAGAGGACAAAGGATATGTCCCTAGTCTATGGAGGAAGTGATGAAGCTCTACACATAACTGGTTACGTGGATGCGAGTTGGAACTCGGATCTTGATGACTCAGAGTCTCAGACAGGATTTGTGTTTCTGGTGAATGGTGGGGCGGTAAGCTAGAAGAGCAAGAAACAACCAGTAGTAGCATAGTCTACAATGGAGTCTGAATACATTTTTGCAGCTGATGCGGCAATTGAAGCAATTTGGCTAAGGAATTTCATCATCAAACTAGGAGTCATTCAAAGTGCGCAAGACCCCGTGACGATCTATTGTGACAACATCAGCTCTATTGCAAACGCAAAGGAACCAAGGACTCATTCCATGGCCAAACACAGCAAGCTAAGGTTTCACGTCATCTGGCAGAATGTTGACGAGGGTGAAATCAAGATTTGCAAAGTACACATGGATCTGAATGTGGCAGATCCTCTGACTAAATCTCTCCTATAAGCGAAGCACAAACAACACCGAGATGTCATTGGTGTTACGTTCCTGCCTATTGTAAACTAGATTAATTTGTACTCTAGTGCAAGTGGGAGACTGAAGGAGATATACCCTAGCGGCAAATAATAAAGTATATTGTTTGATATATCTCTTATATGTTCATAATACGTTTCATATTGTGTTATAACTGCGTTAATACACGTGTGGTATGTAAACAAACCATGTCTCTAGTTACCTCTAGCAAACTAGCTCATTGGTCATGATATGATCTAGGGGTTCGAGATCATGGGAATTTATGCCAATTGATAATGAGGTCATGCCATTAGTTGAATGTGTGATAGACAAACATCCCACAGTTATATCTTAATGAGATCTAATTACAACGTTCACCATTGATGATAAACACAGAAAATCTCACAACCTGATCCTTAGACTGTGAGATAATGCAAATTACCAATCTAGAGGGATCTTAGATGGCATCAAGCATCATCTCATGATAGGGTGATAAAAAGGTGCTAATCAGGTTTTCCAAAGGGATGCATAGAGGAGTACATATCAAGACTAGGATTTTTCAATCCATGTAACAGATAGATACATGTGGCCATCTCGGTGACATTGCATTAATGAAGCTTGCAAGCGTGTGACTTGGTCACGGAATGCAACAACATGGGAACGAGTAAACAAGTTCATCAGCAACGAGATCGAACTAAGGTATGGAGATACTGAAGATCAAGTCTCAAATGAACTAGGTATTAAGAGGCAAAGGGAATGGGAAACGATGTTTACGGTTCGAGCGATAAGATTCGTGAAACGCACGGGGTTCAACATAGGAACTAGGTCCCTCTGATGATCATTGATATGAAACAGGTCTCAATCATGTCCCGACTGTTTCTGAAGTGAAGGATGTCACGCTTAAGGGTGGGGACGCTTAGGGATAGATGTGGTATCATAGGAGAAATAGAGAGACAGAAACCGAAATAGTTCCGGGTAACATCTGATGTTGATCGGAGGGGGTCCAGAAGGAGTTTTGGAGTGATGGAATATAATAATATGTTTATTTTATATTAATTGGATGAATCAATATTAAAATATTTATTTTATTTTATTTTTGCTAATGGGCCTCGGCCAGAGGGGAGGCCCAAAGGGGCAAGGCACCTAGGAAGGAGGGCCAGCCGACCAAGGCTTGGTGGGCCGCCCAAGTGGGGCCCACCTAGGGTCGGTGGCTGCCCCTTGGTGGCCGGCAGGTGTGGGCATTAGTCCCACACCGCATGTCCCTTGGGTGGTGCCCCTCCCCTCCCACTATATATAGGAGTCTCCCCCCTCCCCTTTGAAACCATCCCATTATCTCATTCTCTCTCTCATTTCCATTGGAAACTTCTTCGTAATATTGGAGAGGACCTCTAGGGTTTTGAATTCTGCACCTTCACACTACCGTCGTGTGAACTTCGGTCCGCCATCTTCCTCTTCCGCTGCTTGGCTAGATCGGAGCCCGGAATACGCAACCTACACCAGACGTGTGTAGTACTTTGAAGGCACCACACTTGGGGTGCTTGGAGATGCTCGTCTTCATCAACATACACCTTCCTGTGTAAGGCGTTCCCCGGTCTTCAAGTGTATGAATACCATCTTCCTTCTCCACTACTTATGTCTAGATAGTACAGATCTTAGTATTAGTGTTTGCGTAGATATAATTTTTTTGTTTTCTGCAAAGGAACCCTACACTTTCCGCATTAAAACCAACCAAAAAATATCAATCCCATCACACCCATGTGATTCATTAATTAAGTTGTTTTCGTTTTCACAAAACAATTACTTTCAAAGCATACTTTCCCATGGTGTATCCCACCCTCGTATATGTAAGCACATCTAACTTATGGTGGCTCGCCTAATAAGAAGCACTACGACAATAGTCATAACAATAATATTCCTACACATGCAACTACAAAAAAATAGAGATACAATGCATAGGGAAAATAAATGGGATATTTATGTAGCACCACTTGCCTTGGTTGTAGGAGTCAAACATACAGTCTTGATAGTCGCAGACGTTGCCCTCCTCACAATCTACACGGTTCGACAATACCGAGTTAAACAACAACACATAGAATCAAACAAATGCATGCATTGTTCATAAATGTTTCAGTAGGGTATTTAGGTTTTCTGATCATTAACCTAAAGATGACAGCATAGAAAACTTTTTAATGCATCAAAATCATTTATTGCATTAATTTGATTGATTTAATGGGCTTATTCAAATTAACTTAGCCTCTATTGTAAACGGTGTGATAAATTCTTAGTAAAACTACCCCTGGATGGGTATTTCAATTTAGAGCCAGGAGCAAAAGGATTCACGTCAAAAAAGGTTTATAGATTATTTCAGAATTAAAATACTACAATATGCCTTTTAATATGTCTCAAAATATTTTTATAGTAAACTCGTAATTTTATTCCAAAATCATGTTCTATGCAATTTTGTAAATCCAGAGACATATCATTTATATTTTTCTAGTCTGTGGTTTATTTTCTACTAGCACAAATACACGGCATTGCTACGGGTTGGATTTGTTTTAGACCATAGCCGTAGCACATATCAATTTGATGTGTGCTTTGAAAAGAACTTTCAAATAAGAAAGCAGTCCTTGCTTGCTCAACGTTGATCAACATGCATATTCAGTCAACAAGTTATTGATAAATATGAGAGCAATGCAGTGCTTTCTCCCTGTACAAATAATCAATGTATGCATAAAAGGATGTATGGGTTCTTGGAGTCCTAGACGAACAAGAACGACAATAAAAGCCGGGACGCTTGTCAGACTCCCAGGCGCTTGACATCAAGAAGTAAAACATGAAGGGTGCTGACAAAGTGACGTATAAAACAATAGCCATCAGGATCAATGCAATAGTTACAATAAAAAGAAGATCAATGTAATAGCACTGCCATCACAGATACAGGCGCATTGTGATTTTGGTACAGTATGATAGTTCATTGCCGACATCTATGATTTTTTTCTAAATAATTTTTGAAACTTTCAGATGTTTTTGAATTTGTCAGAATAAAGACCTATCCGAGCTCTAAATTGCTTTGCTGGTAGTTCGACAAGCTAAAATATATAAATGACAGGAAATCATTGTCAAGTTAGCTTTGTCTTTGTGTAAGCTTTTTGGAATCTACTGCCATCTAATTTCTTCAGGCATGTTCTTATCTCCTCTTAGGAGTCCAACGCACAGAACACCAAATCGAAGTTAATCCTGCCTCCACCAAATCCAGCGTGTGCAGCTTATGTGTGACTGGTCGTTCACCTGTAGCACAAGTGAGAATGAAAATTAGTCAAACCCGATTCCTCAAAACTAGACTAAAACCGGACAGTGCGGATGCATCAACTATAAGTCAGAGAGCCCGGCGGCTGCTCATGTGGTCGGAATGGAGGGAGTCATTAGGATCACGCCCAGCGGCCGCTCATGCGGTCGGGATGGAGAGAGTCATCGGCAGAGCAGCTGGGTAGCGGTTCCATGTACTTGGCCGGCTGACTTCGGAGGCGATGTGCGCGTCGCTGCCCCGTGCAAGCTGAAGCCTTCGTTGCCGCCCATACGTCTACGATCCTGGTGATGTAGGTGGGGATACTCTACAGGTCTTGATCTACCGGCTGGAGCCTGAGCGACGTCAGGAACCTCGCATGCTCGCACCGTCGAGAGCCAAGCCGTCGGCATCAGGCGCAGGAACCGGAGCGGCGCAGTGTGCAGCGGGAGGAACGTGGGGGCCGAGGTGGCACGTGCCCCAGGGTGGAGTCAAGATACGTGGCTATGCGGTAGAAATCTTAGACACGGACCGTCTACCGAGCCGCTCTATCGTATCAACGCGCCGCCTGGCCGCAGTCAGTGCCCGCCCTGCTCCATCGTATCAACGCGCTGCCCGGTCGTCGTCAGCGCCTGCCGCTGTCCCTCCCTCAGATCGATTTGGTAGAAAATAGAATTTCTGTGAGAATTAAGCGTTGAGGAGAGGGGCTATATATGAGCAGATTTCGTGGACAAGGGGGCAAAATTAAATGGAACAATTCGATTCTGGAGAGGAATCGACCTCGATACGAACTGTTATGGTTCGATTGGAATGAACACGGCACATGGTTGGAGGGGTGGTCTCCGTAAAGAAAAAAATAACGATTCGGTCGGGTATAAAAATAAAATAAAATATAAAATAAATATAAATAAATATAATGTCATTGGTACATTATATGTATATTGGTGAGAGGGTAAAAGGGTCTAAATAAGTGTTAGACCGGAAGAAACAATTCATCTTTTATTATTACTAGCACGCTACGGGTTGATTTTTATTAAACATTTTTGTAGCATAGAGAGACGCCGCGCTGATGCCGTCAACTTGTAGCTCTTGTACTACCGAGCTTCGTGGCAGTAGTAAATGTATCATTCAGGGTCTCTCTCACAAATTCTAAAAGGGTGATAGGTAAACAATTAGGTTAAAAGCATGCACGTATCAGTTAAGCGCATCATATCTTTAAGAGAATACATGCAAAACTTCCTTGTACCAGTTGACTGAAATAACTAAAATGTCCAAAAATAAACATGAACTATAACCAAAAAAATATATTTTAGATTTAAGGCATAGGCAACTGAACAAATCATCAGATTCCTATGCTGCTATGCATTATCTAATGGCTAGGCTGAAGGTCATTACAAAAAGTCAAGGCTAAAGGAGGTGGCATCTCTATCCCCTATTTTTCTCGGTCGGAGCATAGGTGTTGCAAGGTGCTCCTTCTCTTCTGCGAGAAGGCATTAGAGCAGAGTACCTTAAAGGATCAAAACTCTCAAACTTGGTAACTCCATCAAGCTCCCCGTCTTCAGTTTCAACTCCAATCCATGTGTCAGGTGTCTAGCGTTCACATAGTACTGTCCCAAATAACTCTTTGAATTATCTTCTCTTTCTAGGAGCAAGAACGGATATGTTCTTATGTTTATGGTCTTTAGTAGATGATGTGGAATCCCTAAAGATTAAAGATTGATGGCTCTGTGACACCACTAGTGTTTCCATGTTTGGTGATGGTGTGACAGAGTCTTCTGGACATGAAGTCTGATGTGAAACTAAAGATTCTCAGGCAAGAAGCGAAACTGAAGATGTTCAAGCCTGCAACTTCGTAGGGAGCCATCCATTGAGTTCACCATCTTCAGTTTGAACTCACTTCCCTTTCTAAAGTGTTAACACGATAGTGCTCCAAACTCTCTGCATTCTATTTTTCACTCTAGGAGAAAGGTTCGTGCAACATAACTAAAGATACTCAAGCCTGCAACTTCATACCGAGTCAGATAACACTGCTCCTTTTGTCAGTAGTTTCAGTTTAGACATTTTTTCTCTTTTAGTGTCTTGATATAAGATAAGAGGAATAAAGTCACGCTTCATTTCCTAACACAATGCTTCTGAGTTACAAAAAAAAACCGATGCTTCTGTTAATTGGATTCTTCAAAGCTTTGCCTTCATCTTCCTGTTGTCCACAGGAAGTGTCTGAATCTTTTAAGATTGTGCCATTGCTCACTTCCTTCCAGTTTTCAGGCTCCTTCTGCATTTCTACTCCGGAAGTACCTCCGAGGATGATGCCACCAATATCGATCTCCTTCCGATATAGATGGATGGCTGCTTGCTCTCTCTCCTTGCTGAATCGATTCTTCTAGATCTTCTTTGATTTATTCACCTAGATGAATCCTTTTCCTCAATTTTTCTACTCCTACATCGAATCCAAAGTGGCCATGGCCGCCTGAAGTGAGCAAGGAACAATTGAGCCGCTGACGGAAGATGGCATGGGCGGACTCAACCAAAGTATGGGGATTGATTCGTCGTTCAGTTTCGTTCCGAGCCTTGCCGCTACGCACTTCGACCTGCAAGCAGCACGGAGCCTCGCTGGACTGTACGTGGCGGTGCCATCCGCGCTGACTCATCACCAATGGAGACTGCCCCGCGCCTCTCCATCGTGTCCGAGAGCTCCACCTCATTTGACTCTCCTGCCGGTGCACGAGGTGGACTTCCCGCCGGCGCGACATGCGATCTGAGGCGCGGCACCGCGTCGTATGGGCGGCGATCCGGGAACCTGGGAGTAGGAATTGGGAGGAGGTGGTCCGACGGATTTGGGAATTGCACGGGCGAGAGGATGCAGGCGTGCGAGTGTTTTTTTCTTCCAAACAAACCGGTTAGATTCACTGGGAGGATCCAAACAAACCAATGCGACTTAGGAAGACGTAAAGACGGACAGAACAAAGCGTAGTTTGACGGACGAAGAGAAAAACGTACTTTATTATTAGGTATAGATGAATTATTTGCTCCAAAGGATATTAAACCAATTAAATAATCAAAAACTACTTACAGTAAATGTCGTATCCAATTACAGATTAATATTCTACACAAAACTGTGGATCTAACGGTATACTATTGCAATTTTTAGAGTTGTAGATTAATTTCTATGAATTTTACAAGGTTTAATACGTTTCTGCAAATTTTTAACCATTTTCTTTATTTGCATAACTGTGCCAACTGGGATTGACTGGGCGTTGAGTCAGCGCTGACACATACTCCACGCATGCGCCACGCAACGTGCTGCTAGTGGCCGGTACCGGTTCGGTGCTAGGATCTAATCTGCGCCGTCTAGAGACGATCAGACGGTGGGGGAGGTGTTCATCCTGGAGCTCGCTGGCGACGATGAAGGTGACGGCGACACGGGCGCAGACGATGGTGTGGGCGGTGTCTCTGGCGGTCTTTGTCGGCGGCGAGGTGGTCTACTAGGTGCGGGAGGTCACGGCGGTCTCGTTAGTGGTCTTGGCGACGACTGCTTCTCCCTCTGTCGTCGACGCTATGCGGATGGCCTTCTCGGTCTCCTTCCGAGCTCCGAAGGCGTCAGGAGGTCGCTCTGGTGCGCTGCAGAGGAGGGTAACGGGTCACGGCGAGGCGACAGATCAAGAGGAAGAGGATAGGGGAAAAGGGAGGCGGCGGGGTGCTCGGGAATCACCTGGTCGTGCTCGGTCTGGGAGCTCCAGTGGCGACGGCGGCGTGAGCTCTAGCGAGGTGGGGAATGCGGCTAGGGTTTCAAAAAAATGACAAATAAACGCATGGGCGAGAGGGGAAGTATTTATGAGGGCGAACGCGTGTGGAACGGAAGGGATCGACCGAATCGATTGGGAGATCTTCGATATATCGAACGGACTCGGCTCGGTCTCCTATCGTGAGGAAGAGTGAGACCTGGGGGGTGACAAGCGGGGCTGCGGTGTCAGAGGCGCAAGGGGCTAGCGGGCTGTCGGCTAGTGGCTGGTGCTTGCAATGGACCGGCCCGTGTGGCTTGCGGCTGCGTGCTACTTAGCTAATGTGCGCGTGAGCGGGGAGCGGGGTTAGGTGGGATGGGTCGGGCTGGCTCGCGGGTAGGTTTAGTTTACTTTTTTTATCTTATCTTTTTCTGTTTTCTCTATTTCTTTTATATATTTTTCTTCATAACTTCAAATAGAGTGAAATTTATTTCTAAATTTTTATAAATTCAAAACACACAAAACAGACTTTATACAAACTATTTTTCCTCAAAATAAAATTACCATTGTGCCATTATGCATATAAGGCATTATGTGGCTATTTTGAAAAACACAAAATAGGGTTTTGACACAAGATTTTGAATAGGATTTTTTGACAAAAGCCTTTTCGGGTAATATTTTGCATGAATGCAAATGATGCCATGCAAATGCAATGCAAATGTAATTTTTTTATAACCGCAATTTCTAAAATCTAGGATGTGACATGAGGACATAGAAAACCAAACTGCGCAGTTGTCATACAATGAGGACACATTATTGTATATGAAAAACATAAACTTTTGGCACAGTCATATATTCAACCATATATCCTTCTTACCTCAATATTAACATTATTCATTTGTTCATCGAAAAGTGCCTCCTCCTCTAGGGTAGAAGCTTCATCCTCTTCCATTGGCAGTTCGTGCATAATATTACCATCACAAGATTCATAGAAAGATTTCATCTCTAGTTACTCACCAAGGTTCCAAAATAAGTGGCTAGGCACGAGGCCTCCTCAGAAAAATTATCATTAGCTTGGGCATTGTAAGAACTAGTATTGGAAATAAATACGTTATTTGCAAGATAATTATGTGAAGCATACATTTCTTTTTCAACCTTATTTTTGTATTCTTTCTTATTATCCGGTGGTTCATAAATTTTCATATTGATGCTCCTCTACATTTTTGCTGAAGTAGATGGCGGCTAGCTCTACGATAGTCTTACCTTCAGGCTTACCTTTGACTTATTGCAAAGATGCAATGTCAAGTACCATCTCTTCATTAAAAATATGTTCTGGTAGAGGTTATTTAAGTGGAGTTCCCTCCACATCATCCTTCAGAGCACCCTTCAAAATGTTAGCTTCTTCCTTGGTGGCTTTAACCCGCTCAACAATAAATGCATTATTAAGAAAGTTGTCTTGGCAATAACAGTATATAAGGTGAACTGCTTTATAGATCATATCAAGTGATTTCTTTCTACCTATATATCTCTCAAACGAGATAATAACTCTTAGCCGGCGACCGGCAGAGAAAAAAACCTATATATCTATGATTGATAAACCAAAAAAGAAAAATATCAGTCAAATGGCCGGCGGAGAGAAAAAACGATCTAGAGATCGAAAAAAAGACTCACCAGGGCAGCCGATCAAGGATTAGTGGACGAGCACTGCTAGGGATTGTGCGGCCCCTGGCGGAGATCATGGAGATCGATCCCCCAAGGGAGGCATAGCGGAAACGTGTCAGCGGTGGCTAGGGTTAGGACCGGTTTAGTCTGATTCCATGTAGAACAATAGAGAGGGAATGGTGAAATATGTTGGATTATTATTGATCTTTATGGGCGAGTATATATAGACGTACAGGGATCATCTTGGAGTACAAGTAAAATTAGGATTGGAATCCTAACAATCCTAAACTACCGTTACATATCAATACGCATATACTCTAACAATTATGAGATCCTAACGGTCCTAAACTACCGTAACATACCAATACCAATACACATATACTCTAACGGTTATGAGCGAACCGCTAGAGGAAGTGATGTACCTCTGCTAGACAGTGTATATTCCAAATGCCTCTTCAAATCTTCTCCTGACATGCAGTACCCGAGACACTTTCGCCTCTCATGATGGTTGATTGTCGCTGCAAAATATCCATATGCACACGATAGGCTGACCGCACCGAGAACACAATCAAAGAACCAAGCTATAAAGTCATCATGCTGCTCATGGCTAGGAATGCATAGGATTACATCAGCATCTTGGGGTACAAAGGTCTGCCACACGAGATGTTCATCCAACAATGATTCACTAGATCTGAGTTCAGAAACGTTTGCCTATGTACATTCAGCCCATGAATAGTTGACAGTCTTCTCATATGTCCTCACGAAATCTGGGGGTCACTCCAAATGTTTATATGCTCGCCTGATCCAACCCTCCAGATCATTCCCTCTTTTACTATCTCAACTCCTTTGAGGATACTTCTCCAGATGTACCCGACACCAGGGTTGCCGAAAGTATATCACCATAGGGGTAGTACTTCGCAGGACATGGGCACATAATGAATCGGGGGCCGTAGGAGGCACCATACTTGTCGAGATAATATAGATAGATTAAATGAGTATAGGTCTCTGAACCCCATATCCCTTGTTCCTTTGGTAATTTCATTTTTTTTTCTAGCTGAGCTAGTGCATATGTTTTTCATCTTCCTATTGTGCCCACCAGTACCGACATATCATGTTTCTAGTATCATCACACAATCCATGTGTCAAATCAAAACAGGCCATGGTGTATGTTGGAATAGCCTAAGCAATAGCCTTTATGCACAATTTTACTGGACTTGCGAATGTACATGGGAAGACGAAGATATTTCCCATCGGTTGTCTCATTTTGTAACCCAAGAATCTGCATAATCTCCTTCTACTTATGCCGAGAGGTATTCTTGCTAAATAAAATTAAAGATTTCTCCCGATTTATGGCTTGGCCTAACATTGCTTCATAGACCTGAAGGATGATATTAATCTCCTCGGCTCCTTCATGGTCAGCCTCAAAGAGCAATAGGGAATCGTTAGCGAATAGGAGGTGGTTGACCGTTGGCGCTTCAGAAGCAATTCGGATACCTCTTAGTCTACCTGCTTCTTCCGATTGGTGCAGAAGCACCGGGAATCCCTCTACACACAATAAGAACATAATGGGTGAGATCGGATCCCCTTGACGAAGCCCCCAACCTGGTATAACAATCTATGTATATTCCCCATTAACTTTGAACTTGTATGTCACCGTGCGCATGCATTTTGAAATCTGGTTTATGGAACTTGTATTGAAGCCTAGCTGAGCCATAATCTTCTCCAAAAAAAGTCCATTCAACACCATCATAGGCCTTTCTCATATCCAACTTGAAGTGTTGCATGCAGATCGTTTCCTCTTCAAGTAATGTGTCAAGCCAAGATAGTATTGTCCGAAATCGGGTGAGCAGGCAGAAACACTCTCTGGTTAGGTGGTATGATTTCCCCCAAAATACACTTCAAACTATTGGCTAGAACCTTGGACACGAGCTTATACACCATATTCCATAGGCTAATCGGGCGAAGATCTTTTAACTTTTTTTAAAAAAACTTAAGGCCTAGGCCCAACTTTAAATTAACAAAGCACAACAGCAGTTCAACAACAACGAGTTCAACACATACTCGTCCAGCAGAGAAACACACGGCTGCCCCCAAACCAGAAACATAAGACAACAAATAGCACAAACATACATAACCGGTGAGGCCAACAAGCAGACAAGACTAAAAGCTAGAAACAGGGCCGATCGAAACCCGACGCCCTATCACGATATGAGAATGCCATCTATCTTCTTGAGCTCCTTGATCGCCCAGTCCAGCGCCCTTCTATCCTCTGGCTTGCTTAGGACCCTCCACGACTGCAAGTAGACCGAGGTTTTGAATTGACAATCAACTAGATGATTAATAAACGAGTGTTCAATCGTCATCTTATTTTTAATGTTCCGAAGCAAACATCAAGTAGCCGCATAGCAGATCCAGACCATACACCACGTACGACCCCCAAGTCTTTGTGAGATCGCACAAAAATCTCTAGCTCCAGCTGGGTTCCAATCACACCCAAGAACCTCCCGCACACACGCCCACATAAGTTTGGCCAGATGACACTGAAAAAAATGTGATTTGCGTCTTCATGCTCTCCATAGAGAGCACACTTCCCTAGCGAAGGTCCCAACCTTCGGAAGATCTGGTCATTCGTGGGTAGTTTGTTCCTAGTTAGTTGTCAGAGAAAGATTTTCACTTTGAGAGGCACTTTGGCTGCCCAAACATCCTTGAAAAAATGGTCGTTGCGCCATTACACAACTCATTGTTCATAGAGCTAGAAGAGAAACTCCCAGACGTGTCTAACCCCCAAGACACCCTATCCGGCATGTCTCCCAATCAAACCGGGGATAGTTCCCTACTAAGCCAACCCACTCAATGTTTTTCGCCGCTCCGAAGATACTTCGGAACCCCGGTACCCAATCCTCACCTTGGTTGGCCCCAGCCACCGTGATGATGGGGTTCGCACATATCACAAACAACCTAGGGTAGAGCAAGCTTAGTGTGGAGTTTCCCAACCACTGTTCTCCCCAGAAGTGTATTGATCTGCCATTGATTACATCAAACCTCGCCCCTTGCTTAAAGAAATGAGTAAGCTTCTGAAGGTTGTTCTAGAACTACGACCCGTTCATTAGCGGGGAGTGGAACAAGCCCCTATCCCTCAAGTACTTGGTCATGACAAGGTCAGCCCACAAGCCCTGATCCCCCTGAGAGAGTTTCCAGATCCACTTCATCAACAGGGCCTGATTCATGAGTCTAGTGTTGATGATGCCCAGGCCACCCCGATCCTTGGGCAGGCAAACTGTCGCCCACTGAACCAGGTGGTATTTCCACTTTAGGCCTATTCCCTCCCAAAAGAATCGGCATCTTCCCTTATCCAATGTCGTGTGAGTTCCCTCCCCTAGGAGGTATAGACTCATAGCATGGGTGGGCAGGTTCAATATGCATGTATTGGTCAAGGTCAATCTGGCCGCCAACGACATGGATTTCCCTTGCCACGGGTCCAACCTGTGACCCAACTTACCCACCAGGAAGCCCCAGTCTTGCAGGGTGAGGCGACGGTCACTAACCGGGAGACCAAGGTAGCAGATGGGGAAGGAGCTAAGTTTACAATTCAAAAGGCGGGCAATCCTATGTTGTTCGGTTGGATCCCTCCCAAGGATCACAACCTCGCTCTTCCTGAAGTTAATTTTTAGGCCCGACATGTTTTCAAAATAGAGCAGGATGAATTTGAGGTTCGCGATTCCCAAATCGTCTGGTTGGATGTGGACAATAGTGTCATCAGCATACTGAAGATGGGTGACCCCCTGATACATTGCAAATGTATCTATAATTTTTGATGTTCCATGCTTGGTTTTATCCACTTTCTTGTGTTTTGTTCCAACTTTGGAGTACTTTTCTTGTGATTTCTTGGACTAACCTATTAACAAGAGCCACAGTGCCAGTTTCCTATTTTCTGCTGTTTTTGGTTCCAGGAAGTCAGAAAATGAATATTCTCGGAATTGGACGGGACAAAAGCCAAAGTTACTATTTTCCCGGAAGACTCACGGAGCCAGAAGGAGAGTCGGAGAGGGACCATAGGGTGGCCACACCACCCCTAGGTGCGGGTCCACCCTAGATGGTGTGGGACCCCTGGCTGCCCACCGACCTTGCCCTCTGGCCTATAAGAAGCCTCTCGAGGCATAAACCCTAGATCGTCAACCAGAAATCCATGAAAAGTCCCGCTGCGCCACCGCCACCGAAGGGGAGATTCAGGGGACAGAAAGTCTCTGTTCCGGCACCCTGCCGAGACGGGGAAGTGCCCCCGGAGCCATCTCCATCGATCTCCACCACCATCTCCATCACCGTTGCTGATTCCCATGATGAGGAGGGAGTAGATCTCTCTCGAGGCTAAGGGTTCTACCGGTAGCTATGTGTTCATCTCTCTATCTATGCATGATCATATTGTGATCATGAGCTTTGTAATCAAGTAGATCTACCTTGCTACTCAAGTGCTTTAATGAATCTCTGCTCTCCCCATGTGTGTGAAAGTGACAGCGTGCTCACCATGGTGGCACTTAGGCTAAAGATTACAAATACTTGTTATGAGTTATATTTGGAGTTGGATGTCTTTATGAAATTGTGGTGTTTGTTGGACTCATCTAGTACTCAAGGTGACAATGTGGGGTTTTCTAGATGGGAAAGGCTTACTGTGAGGAGTGCTGCTATAGCCCTACCATCGAATAGAGTGTTCAACCGGAGAGTAGTTAAGAGTAGTATCATAAAGAGAAGATATTTATACGAGAGTGTTCACTAGTGAAAGTATGATCCCTAGGCCTTGTTTCTAAGCACTGAAACACCGTTTGCTATTAGATCTGTTACATGTTTGCTTGTTTCCATCTTTATTTCAGTCTGCCTTTAGTCTCTTCTACACCATCAAGCTATTTTCTAGCACCATTATCTTATATCCATACCACTTGTATTTCACTATCTCTTCGCCGAACTAGTGCACCTATACACTTGACAAGTGTATTGGGTGTGTTGGGGACACAAGAGACTGCTTGTATCTTGATTGCAGGGTTGCTTGAGAGGGGATACCTTTGACCACTTCCTCCCTGAGTTCGATAAACCTTGGGTGATCCACTTAAGGGAAAACTTGTTGCTGTTCTATAAACCTCTGCACTTAGAGGCCCAACAACTGTCTACAAGAATAGAAGTGTGTAGACATCAAGCTATTTTTCTGGCGTCGTTGCCGGGGAGGTAAGGTAAAAGGTACTCACATCCTCCGGTGTGAGTGCTCGAAGTTATTTCCTTTAGATTCTGCAATTTTGTCTTTTTGTTTCTTGTTTTCACTAGTTAGGCTTAATGGAAAACAACAACAAAATTAGAGAGCTTTATAGTATTTATCTTGAGTTAGGACATGAAGTGTTTGAAGAGAAAATTAAAAAACCTATGGAACTTTATTTGCATGCTAATAACAATGTTGTTACTATGAACTCTTTGGACACCAATATTGCTAATGCTATGGAAAAGTCTAAGCTTGGGGAAGCTAGTTTTTATGAAAATGATCTTTTTAGTTCCCCAACTTTGGAAGATAGCTATTTTATTGCTTATGATGATACAAAACCTCCAATATATGATGATTACAATGATGATTATGGTATTTTCAGTCCACCTACTATTGAGGAGGAAATTAATTATGATTATAATATGCCTCCTATATTTGATGATTATGGTGATGAAAATAATAATGATAGCTATTTTGTTGAATTTGCTCCCACTACAATTAACAAGAATGACTATGTTTATGTGGGGAGTATTAATTCTTTTATACATGTGGCTCATGATAAGAATGTTTTATGTGATAGTTATATTGTTAATTTTATTCATGATGCTACTGAAAGTTATTATGAGAGAGGGAAACATGGTTTTATATATCTCAACAATATTAAGTTTCCCCTCTTTATGTTGAAAGTCTTCAAGTTGCACTTGTTTTGCTTTCCTATGTTTGTTGCTTTGTGCTTTCATGACTTGTTTCTTTACAAGATTCCTATGCATAGGAAGTGGGTTAGACTTAAATGTATTTTGAATTTGCTTCTTGATGCTCTCTTTTACTTCAATTTATATTTCTTATATGCGCATCTTCTCAAACTATCATGCCTAACTTAAAGGCGTTAAAGAAAAGTACTTATTGGGAGACAACCCAAAAGTTTTAGTTGAGTCTTGGAAGTTATTACCTCTGTAATAACCTCTCCTTATCCTTTGTATTTGCTTTTTGTGCCAAGAGTAACCTCTAATGAGAGAGAAGTAATGATTGGGAAAGTTGTTGTCCCGAAACAGATTTTTGTGCTTCACCGTACAAATTCGTGAGAGAGATCTGTATGTCGGATTAAGCTGTAATTTTTTGTACTTCTGACCCAGGTTGTTATATAACTATTGTTAGTTCAACACCTTTTTATTTGAGCAACCGAAGGTTTTCGAAAAAATTCGTCTTTACCTGCTGGTCTGTTTTGACAGATTTCTGCCATTTTCTGCATTTGCTTCTTGTTAGTTCCTTCTTGAGTTCTTTTGGGGAATTGACATTTTTGAGGGAAGTGCTACAGTAGCTAGTGTTCTAATTTAAGTTTATTTGGTGTTAGAACTGAACCTTAAGACCTTTTATCTTGAGTGCACTAATGTTGCTAATAAAGATTGTGTGAAGTTTTGTATGAAGGAAAAATTTCAGGTGTATGGAAGGAATGAGTAATGAGATGAAGGATGGAGTAAAGCTCAAGCTTGGGGATGCCACGCGTGTCATCCCAAGAAATATCCAATAAGTACAAGGGTCAAAGCTTGGGGATGCCCAAGGCATCCCCTTCTTCATCAATAAAAATCCCAGGTTTCTTCCAAACACTTCATTTTTATTGTTTTATGCACAGTTGTGTTGTTCTTGGAGCGTCTTCTTTTTTGTTTCGTTTTGGTTTTTGTTTGCTTTGGTTTGCTTAGTTTTCTGAATAAATTGGTTGGACCCCCTCTTTCATACATTGGTTTGCAAATATTTTGGTTTCATTTGGAAAAGAGTAGGAAAGTTCATGCTTATGTGCTAAAAAGAGCTTGTTTTTGACTGTGGCCTATGCTTTGGCATGCCATGCTTGATATTGTTTTGGCTTTATGCTTAGTATTCTTTGTTGTAGCATGACTTGTTATAAACAATTGAGATTGCTTAATGTGCCTTGGATGAATCATGCGTTGTTTTAGCATATTAAAGCATAGTATAGTGGTATTCTCCTTTGATGCTTTATTTGGGTTGACTTGGAACATTCTCACACCATGTTATGACTATCCCAAGTCACCATAGCTTTGATGATCCTTTAGTTTTCAACTTGTAGTATCACTTTATGCTTTGATCAATGATGTTTTGTCGCTCTGCATGATTATGGCCATTATTGCTCTCTTAGTTTGTCACTCCCAGTCTTTTGCTAGACTACACAACAAAGTATGAGTTCCACTCATGCATCCAACTCCCTAAACCAATTTATTCCAAAGAGTCCACCATACCTACCTACTAGCTTATGCTATTCCAAGTATATTCATGCTTTTGTTTACCTTCCAAATTAAACTTGTTATGAGAAAACTAGTGATTAAAGCTCTCACGAACTTGATGGCACACTTTACTTTTCTTGCCCTTAATAAACTTGAACCATTGTGTCTTCTATGTTGTATATGCTTGCACTTATTTGTCGGGAATTAGCAGAACCATGCTTTCATGGGGAACACTTTCAACATTGCAGTTGGTACTTGTACCTAGTTGATATCATGCTCTTTTGTATATGGATGTCGTCGGTGTGAAATGAAAGGGGAGCTTGTCAGTCCATGGAGTTATTTATATGTGTTAGAGAAACGGCTGGGCCACTGGTCTAATCCATGCTGACATGGTGGAAACCTGCAACGTAACCATAATGAGCTGTCTATGAAGCATTCTTCTTATAAAAAAAGAGTCCTATATTGAGAAAAAAGAGAAAAGGAGAAAAAAAAGAGATACTATGAAAAGAGGAAAGAGAGAAAAAGCATCATATTCCCATGGTAAATAAGAAGAATGCTTAGATGCTCATTGTCTGCTTGCCTTGTCATTTTGATATGGGGATTCTTCTGTATCATCGGGCAAGGCGTACCCCGTTGGCGGTTCTCTATGATACACATATACTTACAATGAAAAGAACTTACTGGTGACTAAACTTTAGTAGCATGAGGAGCGGCCCTCGTATACAAGGGACATGAGATTTCTGACTTATACTTCGTCAAGCATGTACAACATAGTTTGTTCACTTTAACCTTAATCACTTCAAGATGCTTATGATAGGGGCAATGAGAGCTGAAAGCTATAAGTACCATAATTTTTGGAAGCTCTTTATGAGACTTGAATCCCTACTTCCTTTTACAAAAGGCCTTTCTTCCACCATTATATTGAGTCTCCACCTTCTACCTTTATGCACCTACTTTGAGAGCATAGTGGCCATTCTTAGTTCTATGTGCATTGTCCCAAGACTAGTTGATTGATGCATACTTTGATATTGCTTGTTTTAAACTATTGTATCTAGTCACTCTTATGAACTTTGAAGGTGTCCTATGCATTTATATTTGCTACTCTATGAGGGACAAGCTGAATACTACTATGCTATCTTTTCTTTATGTGAAACAAACAAACGTCTTGCAAAGCATTGTTATTCATGAATCTTTTGTTTGTGCCTTTTCACGTTGCAGCATAGTTTCTTTGCTTATTGCTAGAACCTTGTCTTTCATGCTATGATTGAAGTACTATGTTTCTAGCTTTGAATGTTTTATAAATACTTTGATCAAGTTTATGATGGTGCATGTCACCTCAAAAATTATTCTTTCTTTTTATCACTTACCTACTCGAGGAAGAGCAGGAGTTAAGCTTGGGGATGTTGATACATTGCAAATGTATCTATAATTTTTGATGTTCCATGCTTGGTTTTATCCACTTTCTTGTGTTTTGTTCTAACTTTGGAGTACTTTTCTTGTGATTTCTTGGACTAACCTATTAACAAGAGCCACAGTACTAGTTGCCTGTTTTCTGCTGTTTTTGGTTCCAGTCAGAAAATGAATATTCTCGGAATTGGACGGGACAAAAGCCAAAGTTACTATTTTCCCGGAAGACTCACGGAGCCAGAAGGAGAGTTGGAGAGGGGCCATAGGGTGGCCACACCACCCCTAGGCGTGGGTCCACCTAGGTCACGCCAGGGCATGGTGTGGGCCCCCTGGCCGCCCACCGACCTTGCCCTCTGGCCTATAAGACGCCTCCCGAGGCATAAACCCTAGATCGTCAACCAGAAATCCAAGAAAAGTCCCGCTGCGCCGCCGCCACCGAAGGGGAGATTCGGGGGACAGAAAGTCTCTATTCCGGCACCCTGCCGGGACGGGGAAGTGCCCTCGGAGCCATCTCCATCGATCTCTACCACCATCTCCATCACCATTGCTAATTCCCATGATGAGGAGGGAGTAGATCTCTCTCGAGGCTAAGGGTTCTACCGGTAGCTATGTGTTCATCTCTCTATATATGCATAATCATATTGTGATCATGAGCTTTGTAATCAAGTAGATCTACCTTGCTACTCAAGTGCTTTAATGAATCTCTGCTCTCCCCATGTGTGTGAAAGTGACAACGTGCTCACCATGGTGGCACTTAGGCTAGAGATTACAAATACTTGTTATGAGTTATATTTGGAGTTGGATGTCTTTATGAAATTGTGGTATTTGTTGGACTCATCTAGTACTCAAGGTGACAGTGTGGGGTTTTCTAGATGGGAAAGGCTTACTTTGAGGAGTGCTGCTATAGCCCTACCATCGATTAGAGTGTTCAACCAGAGAGTAGTTAAGAGTAGTATCATAAAGAAAAGATATTTATATGAGGGTGTTCACTAGTGAAAGTATGATCCCTAGGCCTTGTTTCTAAGCACTGAAACACCGTTTGCTATTAGATCTGTTACATGTTTGCTTGTTTCCATCTTTATTTCAGTTTTCCTTTAGTCTCTTCTACACCATCAAGTTATTTTCTAGCACCATTATCTTATATCCATACCACTTGTATTTCACTATCTCTTCGCCGAACTAGTGCACCTATACACCTGACAAGTGTATTGGGTGTGTTGGGGACACAAGAGACTTCTTGTATCTTGATTGCAGGGTTGCTTGAGAGGGGATACCTTTGACCACTTCCTCCCTGAGTTCGATAAACCTTGGGTGATCCACTTAAGGGAAAACTTGCTGCTGTTCTACAAACCTCTGCACTTGGAGGCCCAACAACTGTCTACAAGAATAGAAGTGCGTAAACATCACCCCTAGGGATTAGATGGGGCACCAAGCCTCGAATGTGTCCCGCCTCCTTGGACTTTTCCAGGATCATAGCTAGCGCATCCCCCACATCGAACAGGATAGGAGAGAGTGGGTCGCCCTATCTCACCCCTCGTTTCGTTACGGAAGAACGTCCCAACTGTACCGTTAACATTAATAGCCGTGTGTCCTCCCTGGACTAGCTGTAGGATACGATGAACCACCCCAGGATCAAAGCCCTTCCATAGCAGGACAAGGCGAAGGAACTCCCAGTTCACCCGATCATACGCATTCTCAAAGACAATTTTGAGGAAGATGCCACCCAAATTCTTCACCCGCGTTTCATGGGAAATTTCATTGAGAGCTAAGAAGCCCTCGTGAATACATCAGCCTCTAATGAACAACGTCTGGCAGTGGTCTACGATGTGATTAGAAATTGGAGAGATGCTTGTCGCATAAGCTTTGGCGATGAATTTGAAGATCATGTTTATAAGGGCAATCGGTCTAAAGAGAGTAATCCTATCCGTGCCGACCACCTTGGGAATGAGAATGAGGATCCCATAGTTAAGTCGGGAAATGTCCACGCACCCTAGCGCAAAGTCGTTCAGAATATATAGGACACTACTTCTAAGAGTTCCCCAGAACTTCTTATAGAATGCTACCGATAGCCCGTCTGGCCCTGGTGCTGAGTCCGGCTTCATGTCCCTCAGCACCAGGTCAAGCTCCTCGGCTGAGAAAGAAATAGCCATAGCATCATTCTCTCCCTGAGAAACATGTCTGTCCTGAGTCCAAAGTTTCTGGGCAAGAGAGAACACTCTATCCTCTCCCTTGGTCCCCATGAGCAGCCGATAGAAGGCGTAGATATGCGTCTAAAGCTCCTTGGCTTCCACCACCCTTCCCTTACTCGAGATGAGGTGGGGGATCCAGCATTTGCGCCTCCTCCCGTTGGCGATAGCATGGAAATACTTGGTATTTGCGTCCCCTTTGAGAACCCAGTTTGGCCTACCTCGTTGCCTCCAGTACTCCTCCTCTACGGTCGAGAAGCCCAACAGCATATCGCAGTTCCCAGCCCTCCTCATCAAGCCCACTAGAGTCGGCCACCTAGTCTAGATCCCTAATCTGTTGGAGTAGGTCATCCTTAGCCAACTTCCTATCACGGCCCAAATTGGCACCCCAACCTTTCAGAAACTGACGCGTGCCCCCTGCAATGGAGTTCCATCCGTCGATGCTCGATCTGGCCTAGGCATAGGATCCTAGGAGACCAGACAGTTTGGACTCCATCAGATCCCCGAAGCTGGAGACATCTAACCACCATGTCTAGAAGAACAATCTTCCCTATTTAGGGCCTCGTCCTCGCTAGGGGAGAGAACTAGCAGGGTGTGGTCCAAGCCCACGCAAGTCACCGCTTTAAGAGAGCAGAACGGGTACACTCCTGCCAACTCGCAAAGACCAGAACCCGGTCAAGCACACACCGCACCGGGTTGCGCCACCTATTAGTCCAGGTATACCGAGCCCCCCGCTCGACGTAGCTCACGCAGCGACATTGTCGCTATTGCGTCATTGAATCTATAGACCCTAGGCCAAGCAACATTGGCATTGTTCTCGTCATCCAAGCCTCGGGTCATATTGAAGTCCCCACCAATGACCACTAGGGTCGGGGCGTACTCAGCCACCTCCTGCAACTCCAGTAGGAAGGTCGTGGATCTCCCCAGATCAGTTGGTCCATACACGAGAATGAAGACCCATTTAGTCTTACACACCTTATGGAACACAAGGGCACTAATGTATAACTCTCCCTTATGCCACTCACCCACTTCTATCGTCTCCTCCCTGAAGCCCAGTAAAATGCCCCCCGAGTGCCCGTTAGCTGGGAGCCAGTTCCAAACAAATTGCCCCTGGTCCAACTTGTTGAGGTCCGCAAGTGATAACTCTAGGTTGATTGTCTTTTGGAGTCCCACAGAGTCCACTCGTTAGGCGTCCATGTACCCTTTGAGCTAGGATTGACCCCTGGTCGCCCCCAGCCCCGAATGTTCTAGATGAATCCCTTCATCTGGGTGCCTTGCGTTTGTGTGCGCCCTTTCGCACCATCAGGCAGTCGCTCTTGGCCTTTCTTGGCTTCGACCATTTCCTGCACGAGACCCCAATCTCGTTAGGCACATGCGCAAGTGAAATGGATCGTATGGGCACCTAGAGGGGGGGGGGGGTGAATAGGTGCTACACCAATTTTTTAATTCTTTTTCAATTTTAGGCTTAGCACAAAGGTAAATTCTCTAGATAAACTAATGTGTGGAATTTCCCTATATGCAAACCTATCTACTAGCAAGTAAAGAGCGAGTGGAAGAGGAACGAGTGAACCGAAGTGAAGCACGCGGAGACACATGATTTGTTTGACCGCAGTTCCTTCCTTGTTAAGGGAAGTACGTCTGTGTTGGAGGGGTGGGCGGTACTAAGGCCACCATGCCACAAAAGGCCTCACCCTGTTCTCCGATGGATCTCGCCACAACAGGCCTGATCCACCTTCCACTATAGGTACCCTTCGAGGCGGGCACCGGTGCCTTTACACAACTAGCGGGGCAACAACTCCACAACAACTTGGAGGCTCCCGAAATGACAACAAGCTGCCACAAGAACAAAGTTGTCAAATACAATAACAAGATCTAGGTATTAACAAGAATACTAGATCAGGGATTTCTCCAAGTGAATGGAGAGGAGTTGAAGCGTTTGATTCTTGATGTTGATGATGAACTTCTCCTCCTTCAATTCCACCAAAGATCAAGACCTTTGGGTGGTTGAAGTGGGAGATCGAGATTTAGAGCTCTTGCACAAGGTCTGGTCAAATTCGAGTGAATCAAGAGTTCTGGACGTTGGGGAAGAAGGGGTACTTATACCCCCAAAAACCAGCCATTGCACACTTTGGGGGCTGGATTATCCGGCCCAAGTGAGGGACGGATTATCCGGTCTGGGGAAACACCGCCCCAGACTCGGAATATCCAGCAGATAATCCGCCCCTCATAGTGAGACGCGCCGAGCTTGACCTTGATCAACTTCTAGGGGCCGGATTATCCGGCCCAATGCGAAGGCCGGATTATCCGGCCTAGGGAAGAAAAACCGCCCCAGTTCGTATTTTCCGGGAGAAAATCCGACCGGATACTGAGTGACGTGCTTTGGCTCCTTTTGCTCGAAAACTGGGGGCCGGATTATCCGGCTCTTGCGAAACCCGGATTATCCGGCCTGGGGAGGAAAAACCGCCCCAGTATGGATTTTCCGGGAGAAAATCCGACTAGACACAGAGCGACGCGCCTTGGCTTCCTTGAGAGATGAGGTAGGCCGGATTATCCGGCCCTTGGAGGGGCGGATTATCCGCCCCCCCCCCAAAACTTCCTACGCACTTAGCACACATGAAAAGTCTCCATAGTATTGTTATCTAACATGCAAAACAAAGGAAAACATGAAATGTTCTTTCAGCAAGGTACTGCCAGTCTCAGGCACTTCCCTTCCCACCAGAGTGGAGCCTTCCACGGCCAGCCTGACTTTCGCCCCTACGATAGCCAGCTGGTGAGCCCCCTCGGCTTCGGTTGCCTCAGCAAGAGCAGCCTGAGCTTCCTCTTTGCACGAATAACAGAGATGGCCTCAATCGGATTCCCCCGACAAGGTTCGAAAACAATAGCACAATATAACGCAACTTCAATCAAGTGCTCATACAAA
Source organism: Avena eriantha (assembly GCA_910589775.1). Classification (NCBI taxonomy): domain Eukaryota; kingdom Viridiplantae; phylum Streptophyta; class Magnoliopsida; order Poales; family Poaceae; genus Avena; species Avena eriantha. The sequence goes on from OU342745.1 coordinate 224,073,557, forward strand.
AGAGAGTCCAAGGCGCGGAAATTAGATCTACCTGACTCCATATTTTTGCTGGCCGTGAGCTTCTTGGCATTGCTGATGGTCCAACGCCGCCACCGCGCCCTTCGCCCTCCCGCTCTTGCACATACCAGGTGCCTGCCCAGTCTTAGAGTGCTTGCCCTTGGTCGCCTTCCTGCCTTTGCGCTCATTCTCCCCTAGAACCTCCCCCATCAAAGTCAAGTCCGCTAGCTCTGTCCCTACTCCCAGCGTGGCGGCCGGTCTGGGAGCTCACACTTAGCTGGTGCGCTCCTCCTGCTCTGGGCTCTCCCATGCTCTCCCTGGCTACGACCGTCCTTGCGCGGAGTAGGAGATGGTGTGGGCAGGTCAGAGAGATCAACAACCATAGAATCTGAGCCAGGGGACCGCAACGCCCCAACCATCTCGTCCCGTGGAGAAGACACTGGATATGGCCTGGTAAGCGTCGACCCCTCCATAGGACACTCAGACATCAACCCCAGGCTGCCTAGGTTGGAGCCGTATTGGAATACCGTGCTCGAGAAATATAGGGGCTTGCAACCCGACATCATGCCAAACTGGGGAGTGCAAGCCTCCTTTGCTGGCTCCCTAGCCACCTGACGCATGCCGCCACCCCCATATGTCGTACCTTGCAAGAAAATCTCCCTGTCCATAGCCAGATGCTTCGATGCTTATTGAATCCCTCGTCATCCATGCTCTGTTCTTTAGTACCCTCAGCATTGTCCTTCGGGTTGGGGGCGGCTTCGGCAGCCCACCCACCCCACCCGCGCCATCGCGCAGGCCCAGCTCCGGCTTGAGCCCAATGTTGCATCCCTCTCCATTCAGAATAATCTGGATGGACCCCTTGATTCGGTCCGAGAAACAGAACTGGAAGAGTACCCGCACCGGGTCCTTCATCAAGGAGTAGCTATCCACCTCGATTGGCCGCCCCACTAGCATTAATGCCGCCTTGATTCGCTCCGCTATCTTGAGCCCCCTAGGTATGCCAGATAGTTGAACCCACACCTTCTCAAGCACCATCGATGGTTTGGGTTCGAGAAAGGCCTCCCGGATGTATGCATCCCTTTCCATCAACGGGAAAAATATCTTCCCGCTGCGGATGTACATGGACAGCGCTTCTCGAGACGGAAAAGTCACCATGAACTCCGATTCAGCATCTTCTTGACCTTCCAGTCCTAGGACATCTCCAGCAAATTCCTCATCTCTGCATCCAACTCCTGCGCCATCAGGGGGTTAGTCTTGAACCCGACTAACGCCGCCAATTTCTCTGTTGTTGTCGGGCCCTTGTCGCACTGCTCCACCTCGAGGAAGTAAAAGCCACAGCCTAGGAAGGCATTCCCCATCAACACCAAGCGTGGAGCCAACGTGCCTGCCAAGCCTTTCCGCGGGCAGTTCGCCGAGACATGGCCCTCTCCCTTGCACAGCATGCACATGGGGTCATACTTACAGCCCGCCTGGAAGTGGCTTGCCTCCCACACTTGAAGTACTCCGGACCACCACCACCCCTCCCCCCACAGAAGAGCTCGTGTCCCCACTTGCCGGAGGGTCCTGCCTATTCGCCGGAGGGGGGCACATGGCCTCACCTCCAAGCGGGACCTTGCATTTCTTCGGGTCTAACAGGGCCCCACCCACACCAGAGGGGTGATCCCTCCCCCGCTGGTTTTTCTCCCTTGCTCTGGCCGCCTCCGCCTCACACTTCTTCCTCTTCATCTCTTCCTTCTTCTGTTGCTCCAGCCACCACGGTGGGGGAGGACCCCAATCCTCCCTTCCACCATCCGCATGACCACCATCACATCCTCCCGACAATTGGTTGCACCGATCCTTGCCGTTTGTTCCCCTACCACCTTGCCGGTAAGCCTCGAAGCTTCACTTGTGAGCATGCTCATCACCTCGGCCATGCTCCATTGCCACCACCTCCGCGGAGGACCGCTGTAGAGGGGGCGGAGAACCCACCCGATGCACGCATCTTGCAAAGCGCCTCTGCCGCCGCACCTCACTCATAGTAGTTGGGAATCCTAGAGACAAGTATAGGGCACCACGCGGTATCCACAGCCACCTATAAGGGCGGGGCATGTGGCTCAGATCAAGCGCATCCGGCCATTCATGTTGCCCCCTCAGAACCATCGGACGATCACCCCCATCCACCGGAAAGGGGGCCTCGCCCTGGACTCCACCCGGTCCAGGGAGAACCGCCATCTAGGCCTGGCCCACCAACAGTGGGAACGGGACATAGTCCAGCTCAGGAGTTGGCTCCAGGGCCCCCCAAAGCTGGCACATACCTCCTGGGCCTCAACATGGTGCCCGCCAGGCCCATCTAGGACACCACCGGGAGTACGGGATCCTCCCACAGGCGATAGCACCGGCGGTGGCGGCGAGGGCACTGGGCATGGTGGAAGCTCCACCGAGCTTCTCGACCCCCGCACCCCTGACACTGGCGGTGTGGAAACCGCCGCCGAGCACACCCCCATGCGGCCCAGGTTCTTCGGTCGCCCCAGTTTGAGCCTGGCTTCCCACGAAGGGTCGAGGAACCTCGATCCACGCCCCCTGGCGCGAAGGCTGCCCACATGTGGCGCCACCATGAGTCCACACCCCGAGACAGTGTCACCACCGGGAAGCTGCTCAGCGTGGCGCTGGAGGTTCTCCTCCCCGGCTAACACTCTACAGCACCTGAAGGAAGATCCCCTTCCTCGCCCGAACTGACTTCCTCCTCCGACCCCGCCACCGCCTAGAATCTGCCTATGGAGCTCCCTGCCCTGGAGGTAGGCTGGCCAAGACCCCCTGAGGCCACCGGCAACGCCGAGGGGAGCGGAGACGCGGCACCAATGGAATCGCCATCTGCACCGACCGGCTCCATCCGTACAGTCAGACACATAGCCGTTGGAAATCCTTTTAATCTTTCTAGGTGCTGAACCTTCAGGATAAGTACCACAACGGTGTCGTCTCATCCCTCCGGAATACTGCCGCCATGCAACATGTGTAGAACCTCTTGAACAAATTTCTCTCCAACTAAGTGCCAATATTTTTTATAGAATAGGGTCGGCATACCATCACCTCTAGGAGCCTTAAGGTCCCTGATACCCCTAATATGGCGCAAAACCACATCAAGTTGGACCTACCCTGATCAAGGAGACAAACAACAGTCACAACTTGAGTTGGAGGAAATCTAAAGATATAATTGGTGAGGGTACCAGGACTTACCACAAAAATCAAACATTTTTGGCCACCCGATCGTGCCACCCAGCAAATCCCGAGCGTTCGTTTTTTGACTACTATTCATGTGGCCCACCTGTAAATGACTATAAAGGTTAAAAAATCTGGTGCAAATATGTTCAGTTTCCCATTGGTAAAAACCCCACACGATTTCATTTTCTGACTGATATTCAAGTGGCCCACCTGTAAATGGTAATAAAGGGTAGAAAATCTTGTGCATATATGTTCGGTTTCCCATTGGTCAAAGCCCCACACTGTTTCGTTTTCTAACTACTATTCATGTGGCCCACCTGTAAATGACTATAAAGGATAGAAAATCTAGTGCAAATATGTTCGGTTTTCCATTGGTCAAATTCCCACACGGTTGGAAAATATCTCGAGTCGCCAGTCCACACCCATGTATTCCCCTCTTCCTCCCCCCAACTCTCATGCTGCCGGCGCCCCAATCCTCTCCTGCACGAGGTCTAGCTCGCCCGTCCCCACCTCCTGCCTTCCCGCTGTGCCCTCTCCCTTCCCCCTCGTTCTACTCCTCTCTCTCTCTCTCTCTCTCTCTCTCTCTCTCTCTCCCTATCATGTTCGGCTCAGCCACCATCTCCACCATGCATCCCTCACCAGCAGGAGCAGCATGTCGTTCTCACAGCAGCAGCTGCCTCACTGACCGAGAAAAAGTAGCGTCCATGAGCGGGTGGTTGACATGTGAGAAGAGGAGGCAGCATGTGGAGGAGCCGGACGCCATGGGTCGGCGGCTGATGTAGTAGAGAGTAGGAGGCCACACATCGTGTTGTCTCCTGGAGGAGCGGCTAGTGGATCTCCACCCGATCTACGCATCCCCACTACACTTCTTCTCTCTCAAAGGAACACCCGTGCCTTCTCAAGGCCTAGGTAAATGTGGAGGACACTCGAAATTAAATCTCATTTCTATTTATGCATATTTGTTTTTATTTTTTCTTATAAGATGCTTGATGAAAATTTGACCTAATATTAATGTATATATTGTTTAAGGAGAAGCGAATGGCCTCTCTATTTTCTTTCTTTTTGGTAAACATATACTTTTTATTATTGATTTGCAATAGACCACCCGACTACTATTTTGTCTAAAAAAGGATCCAGGTATTGCATGATGTATTCTTGGTGATTGAATTTAAGGTTACAACCATCAGCATAATCTATCAGAGAGTGCTAAAACTCACTAAAGGCGGCGCAACAAAGCACGCCTTCCCACCTATATGCCTATGTTGTTTCCAAATTAGGTTTGCCCTTCCATGTCTGCCCGTGTGATTCCTTTCTCCGCGAGAAAGCAAAAGTAATATTAGGTACGCTACCTTGCATAGCTAAACCATCATCAATATAACTTATTTGTTTTACAGTCTTTTAGTTTTATCAGTTGTATTCCGTTTGGGTTTCTATTGATTCTTCAAAGAAATCATGCATTTATATAGACATTTCCTAGCTCCCGTATTCCAAACCGAACATAGACATATATAGTGAATATATAATAAATCTATAAATACATTATTTCTTAGATTCACTTCCTTGATTTTAATGCAATTTGACCTCCTAGTTGACACCCTTTTTCGACGTGGACTGAATTTCCATTTATTACTCAGTGAGAAGCATCTTGCTGGTGATACCGCTGATGCCATTCTTAACAATGCTCTTGATAATAATATTAAGAATGTCTCTCTGGAAATTTCTTTGGAGCTCACAACGGAACCATGACTCGTTTCGCTTCAAACATTACTTATTTTTTTTCTATTTTTGTGCTATGGTATATCCTGTCTGGCTCCCGAATCGATTTATTTTCCAAGTGCATCTTCGCAAGAGGCTTCTAGAGCTCGAGTGGCGGTGGTCCTCCGGACGGTGTCTTGATCAGGGATTTCTTTTAGTACACTGCCATATGCTCAGCGGTGTCCCTGACCCCTCCGCAGCTATCTGTGTCGCTCTCTTTTTAGACTTGTATTTTCTACTTTCTTTTAGTGCCGCTCTCTTGTTGAAATGAATATCAACAACAAGTAATAGGATCTACAATTCTAATTTCTAGGGTTCAGTTTACATGTAATGATGAACATTTGAATGCATATAGTTGCCGATACGATATGCGATATTCTTTTGTTTCTTTCTTTTTTCTCGTTCACAAAAACAAAGAAACTAGGGATCTTATTTTTTACCTATCGCTGAAGTAGGAGAATCAAAAGAGGTGCTCCAAATATTGTTGACTATGTGTTACTCAGACCGGACCATTAAGATTTATCATGACCTATTAGTTAAGGAGTACCATATTTTTACATGATTCTGAGGCAAAAGATGATGACTTAAATAACCACGATGCTAAAAAGAGGTAACTCATTATGATTTATATAGAACAAGATGATGATTATTATTATAAGCTATCTCCTTTGCATCTGCATAGCAGACAAGTACTCATAATAGTGTTTATAAGCAGATTTTCGGTGTGAAAGGCGGGGATATTACTTTAATTTTATAAAACAAAACTGCAATTCGTAATCATATTATCGATTTCCAGCTATTTCGTATTAGTGTTATACATAAAAGAAACAGATACGAGAGCCACGGGGTCGTGCGCCAAGGCGCACCTCTAAATCTAGTGATAATGAGATAGAGGGGCAATTTGCTCCACCAATCGACACCTTCCCAATGTAATGAGTGTATCCTACTATCACATCAACAAATCATGATCAAATTGAAGTTGAAGCCAAGTAAATAGAATGAAGAATTCTATGTGAATAGAAAAAAGAAGTATTAACATTTTGGAAAAAAAATAGTCAGTAGCAAATAATATGGCGCAGCCCATATTAATCTACTCCCTCTGACTCAAAATAGATGTCATAAATTTATCTAAATTTGAATATATTTAGACATTAAAATAGATGTCATAAATTTATCTAAATTTGGATGTATCTATATACGAAATAGTGTCTACATACACTTAAAATTTAACAAATATGAGACATCTATTTTAAGACAGAGAAAGTAATCTACATGTTGTGGTCGAACTCACATTGTCACCCACGGGTCGCTTGCGCTGGACTGATATTACGCACGTCACTTTCTTTAGGGTGCGCTTGCGTGGCAAAACTAGCTTATAAATTTTTCGGCGCATAATTTGGAGGTAAATCCATAATAATAAATACATGTACCAACATAAAGCAATTGTTTATTTTTCGGAAACTAATAGCTACGCATATATCCACAGCAAGAGATACTACAGATATTAATGCACAAGTTCCTCAAGAAAAATTAAAGGCCGGGGCAGCAGGGGTATATAACGGGGTGCAAAGCCAAGATGACTAAACACAAACCAACCACTCGAGCGAGATCGACGCACACCTCACGGACGGAAGCTGCGACAGGAACCAAGCAAAAGCAGTAACCGCCGCCATCGCCATGGACAGCACCGTGGACGCAATGGCGGCGGCCTACGACGCGCTGCTAGACGCCGCGGCCGTAGCCGTCCGCGAGCCCGGCCGCGCGGCGGCGCTCGAGGACCTCAAGTGCTGCCTCGACGCCTTCAACGAGTGCTGCGACCGTGCCGAGGACCTCGTCCAAGCGGCGGCCGCCGGCCTCGGCCCCTCGCCGTCTGCTCCCTCCGCCCTCGATTCGCTCTGCCACACCGTGCACGCCATCGAGAAGGATCTCGTCCAGGCCGCCGCCGCCGACGACGACGAACGGGAGGAGAAGGAGGTGGAGGAAGAGAAGGACCCCGCGCCCACGCCGCCGGTAGCGGTGGCGGTGGCGGCAGAGGAGGAGTAGCTCGATCGATCGATGCCGTCCCTTGTTGTTTGCGATTTTGATCCTCTTGATTATTGTGCTAATCGGGTGAGTAATCTAGATCGTGATTAAAAGGGTGAAAAGATAGGAGAACTGGATTAATGTTAGAATGCAGATTAATTGATCGCATTTTCCTTTTTTGGGGCAAAATATGCCTTGTTGTGATCGTCAAAATAACTGGAGAAAATGAAACACTCGAAGGTAGAACTAACCTTGGCTTCGCACATTGTTCGTTCTCATGTTCCTCCTAATGAAATCCATGATCATGATGTATGCTTGTTGCAAATCTTTGTTCGTAAACTCTTGTAGAATTGGGCCATTATTAATTGAGTTTTCCTTTTTGAAATTATTCCCAATTGTATTAATAGAAGAAACAAAATACACTAGAAACGGAATAGTTATCCCTAAACAAAAAATCCCTTGCAAAACTGAGAAAATACAAGCCCTTGGGAGCAAAACGTCGAAACAGAATCTGCCGACGTCAAGTCTGAAGGGGAGATGAAGATTGGAGCAACCGCTCGGTCGTCGAGGTATACCTGAAGATACGACCTTGTCGGAGTCACCATAGTACCCACCTGCCGCCTATGTCGGGATCTGATAGAATATGTCATGCCACAATCCAGCCCGATTAGGTGCATATTGTTAGCTAGAATCAGGAACCTCGTTAGTAGGAGGACGCTTGGGGGGACAACTAAGGGGCTGTTTGGTTCAGGGGTATCGTTGAGGGGATGAGGATATCCACAACCACCTGGTTAGGGATACCCATTTTTCTTGTTTGGTTGGAACCATAAAATGTGGTTGTGTAGGGTTTCCGCGTATGAAAACAATAAAATTTTATCCTACGCCCCTGAACCCTTGAAGCTGCCATGACCTATCTATTATTAATATAGTAACGGAAGGGGCTTTTCGCGAACTTACCCTTAAAGACCGAAAAGCGTTGTCAACGCTCACGAGAGCGTGGTTGATGTAGACGAGCCGAAGCCGACCTCAAGGTTGTGATGAAGTCCTTGCGCTCCTATGGCTCCAACGACTTGAGTGCCTCAAGTGCGACACCTCGCGGGGAGTTACACACGTCCGGTGCCTGACGATGACTCCTGCGTCCTGATCCAGCAGCAGTTGCGGAAGTAGAGCTTCCGGATCCGAATCCCGCAGCGTGACGACGCTCTGCGGTGAAGATGTCTCTCATTCGCGCAGTCCAGTCTTGGGACCGCGGTCACGAGAGAGAGGGGAAGAGAGAAAATATCAATTAGAGGTCCTCCCGAAAGTGAGGAGACCTTTATTAATTATTGTTGGGGATCGTTGCGGAAAACCAAAAATTCCTACGTCGAAACCCTAGAAACTGCCTAGGATCTATCTATGTAGTAATGCGGTAACGGTCAATGCGTAGAGAATACATACCCTTATAGACCGTACGCGGTTAACGTTCCGCGGGGAACGTGGTTGAAGTAGTCGTACTCGAAGCCGACCTCAAGGTCACGAAGCTCCTCGCAGGTCACCCCTTGCTCCTTCGTCATCTTCATCGTGCAACAGCTCCGGCTCACGACACTCAAGCGCCCCAAGTGTTGCGCCTCGTGTCTTCGTACACATCCGGTGCACGATGTGACATTCGGCTCCCCGATCCCGCCGGGAGTACGGAAGTTGATATCCGGCTAGGAATCCCTACAGCGCAACAACGTATTGCAGGTGTGCCTCGATCGCACAACCCAGATTTGGGGCCATGTTCACGAGGTATAGAGAGAGGGAGGGAGAAAGTCAACCAAAGGACTTCTCAAGTTGTGTATTTGGTGTATTTAATCCCACACATGGGCACCCCTTTATATAGGCGGATGGGGTGTGCCTTTCTCAAAGGCTAAGCCATGTGGGACTAATACTAAAAGAAAAAGGCGGCAGATTTTCATTTAGCCTAATGGGCCAAAAGTACTCAGTCCAAATAGCAAACAGAAAATAGCTAAATAAAAAGAAAAGGGAAAACAGCAGGGGCTGGCCGGGTGGGCCTTGGCGCGGCCCACCCCACGCCCAGCACTCCCGCCGCGGCGGCCTGGAAGGAGGGAGCCTCGGGTGGGCCGGCTTGCCCCCGGCGGCCTAGCACCCCGCCATGCCCCGCCCGGGTGGGCCGGCTGGTCAGCGGCGGCCCGCGGCAGCCTGGCCTGTCCGCTGGCGTCGCCCAGTTACCTACCGCCCTGTTCGGTGGCGGTTATCCGCCGCCCACAGGGCTAGCTGTTTTTGCCTTTTTCCATTTATTTTTCTACAGCTTTTCTTTTAGGTTATTTCCCTCCGGGATTTAACCTATTATAAAAGTTGCCTTTATAAATCTTAATCTAAATATTATTTATAATATATTAATCCACAATTAACATATAATAAATATATATTTAAAATCTCATTTATCCGAAAACACTTTTCCGGTCTTTTCCTATATTCTTTCTCCGAACAACTTCGGATTTCTCCGCGGAACGATTCCGACTTTCTCTCTTTCTCTACTGTCATTCCGTCTTACGAATGGTCGCTCTCATCGTACCCTTAAGTGTATCCTCTCACGGCTCGGGAATGCTCTAGACATGATCTGTATCAATGATCAACAGAGGGACCAGGGATGTCCATGTGACCCCTATGCATTCCTGATGACAATGTCATTTGAACCGTCTAAACGTAGCATCCTCTTCCTTTTGTTTCTCGATACAACTTGTCTGAGATCCGATCATTGGTATCCCATACCTTGTTCAATCTCATTCACAACAAGTTATGTTTTCTTGTTACCGTGATATTACATCCCCGTGACCTAGTCACATGTTGCAAAATTTATAGATGTAATCTCGCCAAGTCGACCGTATGTATCTTTACCCGTCATGTGGGTGAACAAATCCCGGTCTTGCAGTCACATGTCATCAATTGTTCCTTTGGAATACCCAACATACACCTTTATGTCCATTGTATTAGCAGATGACGGTTGATGTAGTCAAAGCAGCCTCGGGAAACAGTGAGTAATATGAGCTCATGGTCTAAGGATAAGGAGTCTAGGTATAGTTGTTGCAACAATAAACTATATGACTTGATCGTGTTGCAATCCTTCGAGGAATGTCCAATCACATCATTCTCCAATGATATGATCTTGTTGTCAGTCGGCATAAATGCCCATGATCTTGAAACCCAGATCATCTTCCCAACGAACTAGTATGAATAGAGGCTACTACGGACTTTGTTGTTTCATACAACACCTGTACCATTGTTTCTACTTGGCACAGTTATAGAACAATATGAAACTATTATAAACTAATTGAGATATGACAATAAAAACCTATTTATTATTTGCCTCTAGGGCATATCTCCTTCAGTCTCCCACTTGCACTAGAGTACAAATAATCCATCTCGCATTTTACTCGTATAAACCATATACCATATGCGTTTACAGATCATGCATGCTCATGGGAAACGTCATGTCCATGTTCTGTTTTACCAGAGCATTATGTCTTTTGCAAATCTTTAATGTCTTCCTAATTTTGAGATTCACACCATTATCTTATAATGGGTCGAAGTATTTGTTTGGCAACAAAGTGAGACTTTGTTTGTAGTGTTTATGATGACGGTCGTTTTCACCGTTGTCATCTAAACTTCGAAACACACTTTGCTATCATTTGTGTATATACTATAGTCATGGAAGCAGAACGAGGCCGGATTCCAGGAGCTTACAGTGACGTTAGACCAACCTCGAGGGCTTTCTCATGGGCACTGGGCCCTGGGACGCATCATTCTATGTTAAAAGTGAATTAGCCCCGCCATAACATTATATATCACATTAGATGTAGCCTTTATACTTCTATATCCTATGTAGATCCTAGTGCATGAAATGCAACTATGCCACTTACATTGCTTCTTGTCATTTAAGTACAAACTTAATTCTGGTTCAGTGATCAACTCAGGAATCACTTAAAGACATGTTCTTACAGTTAAGAGCTAGTCCTTCCAACCAGAACCTTGGGTCACATTATGTCGAGTATGCAACATGGTTATACGGAAGAACCTATGACTGAGGCATAGGAGACGCAACGCATCTCTTTCTTTAAACCACAGTTGCAATACTAACTCAATACTTCATATAGTAAGAACTTCTTTCTTACCTTGTTCTATTCTGAGCTACTTCAGAATCTTGCTTAGGACATTCTTAACATCTTTCAGAATCAAGTCTAGGAAGCATTCGACATTCAGTGTTTATTAAACTCACCAATCTACCTCGATAGATATCTTTGTTTAATAACTTCAACTTCATCCTTATTTATTTAACTTAAATATTATTAACACCAATCACATCATTCATATATGTCGTCCACATATCCTAGAATGATTTCACGCTCCCACTCACATATGACATTCATGTTTGAGATCCAGGGATTTCACTTAGCTCCCACTCAAAATATGTCAGCTACATATTATGAATTAGCCAAGCTGATTTGCTCCCACTCAGATCTAGGTCCTCTCGATAATCTTGGACATCCCAAAATTCTTTGATCACTATCAAATCGAAAATTCCACTAACGAGATTTCAATGACTATTGATTTCTCGTATTTAGGTCCATCACGCTTCTTTGTAATTCGTAGGTATGTCTTGTTCGAAACAAGACAAGTGAATAAATATATAATTCCACAATCTTGTAGAATATATAGTTGAATCCTACTTTATTTAGTAAAAGTATTCGCTTGAAACTTTATGATCATTATCATTGGTTTCTCCTCTATTTGTAGAGTTTGGTTTTACGAAACAAATTCCACTGCGCCACTCAACAATTCGGAGGTAAGGTCAAATACCTTGTTTTGATCTTTTACTTTCTTCCACCTGTATCTTCATCAAGACACATCAAATTTGTACAACAACAGGTTTGCCCCTCTGTGGAAGATGCATTCATAGCTTCCTAAGAATGCTCTACAAAGACTTGTTTATTCGCCACGACTTCGATTTATCGAAATCTCCAGAAACTCGAACGTGCCATAACACTTATGGTGTTGTTTCCACGAATCTTTAGATGTTCCTTTGTATTTCAAATGAGTGGTTGCTTATTTCGATCTTTAACTCTAAACGACAACTATAACCCCTATAAGAGATGATATTATACCATATGTATCTTAATACATAATGATTGTGATGTTTAGATATTTCAACAAAGTTTGAATTCATCCAATTATCATAATTTGTGAAACATCTTTCACAAGTCCCTTTTATGTTAAACTTAACTTGAATAATTTAGTCATGTCAATAAAATCGAAGAGACTTGTTAATTTAGTTAATTCAATATCCCATTTAGTCATGAACTCATTTGAACAATTCAAATCATTTCAAACTTCATGTTTCATTAAGTAAATACACGTATTCACTTAAGTCCACAATAACTGATTTCCACTACTTGTTGAAAATATGATACATTACTATGTATAAGATTCAACATTTCTTTGCATATCATCGTTTTACCAGAATGCGGAGTTTTAGTCATTCTGCCTGGGAGGCATGGTTTTGCAAAGTCTCTAGATTAAGCATCTAGGACCCCAATCTTTCATAAAGAACATGCAATAACCAAAATGACTTAAATTGTACTGTCTTTTCATTATTAAGCTTTAGATATCTTTTAGCATTCTTATCCTTTATAAATGTTTAAACTATTATCATTAACATAGTGATGAGAATAACTTATTTGTAATCGTAATGTGACCATAAGGTATTGTTCATAAGAATAGTACAAACTAGTTTGTAACTTGTTCATATGAATAATCGTCTCGCCAAAAGCAAGACACACAAACTAGGATTACAAATTTATATTCAAGTCCACTAATCCAAATGATAAACTTTGAGGGAAGAGGTGATGTCGGCCAATAACTGTTTTGCTTGCCGTCATCAAGTCACGTTGCCTCAAATCCAGCAATTCTCAAGCAGATCCTCATGATTTCACAAAATAGGACAAGTATTACATTGCAAAATGCAATGAGTTCTGCAAGAACCACATTTATAATTTGTATATCTTATATATACCTTTTCATCCATGACCTCCATTTGCAATCAAGCCCTTCTAAGAGTTCTCAACTCTAATGCAAAATCACTAAGTGTTCTTCCAAACATTATGGAGTCATCGGATTATCTCCTAATGGTTATTATGTCAAGAAGAGAAGATCACCTTTTACGAGGATATCCCTCAGGCATGGGTATTAATCTATGAAGTTGGACCCTTCTGCTAAGTTCCATATTAAGCAATATATTCCCATGGTCGCAAAGGACCTCAATGGGATAGGCTAAGGTCTACTAAGATATTTGCAAACAGACATCTAGACTAAGTTTATAATAAGAGATCAATTTATAATTGGTCTCCACTAAAATTGTCATCCCCTGAACGATTTTAGTGATCGCATGATCCCTATCCTCTGCACCTCCCCTGATCATCACGGCCATCAGTGCATTATGAAAGGTAGACATTCACTAATTTCAATCACATCATCCATGTGACTCATGCTCGATCTTTCGATCTCTTGTGTTACGAGGCCATGTCTGTACATGCTAGGCTCGCCAAATCTAACTTGTGTGTATTCACTGTGCAACAAGGCTTACACCCACTGTATGCGAATGTAGATATGTCTGACCCCCGATCATCACGGCCGGCCTCATAACGAAGAACTTTCTTGGTGGTGCACACACAAGGGGAACACGGAACATTGGAATTAAATAAGGATTATCTTATTTGCTACCGTTGAGTATCTAAATACTAGCACATAATAAGATGTAAAATAGGTATCAACATCATATGTATAATGTGATATGATATGGTCTTTCTTGCGCCTTGATCTCCATCGAGCGCTCCGGCATGATCTCCATCTTGCCCTTGGTTTGACGCCAAGTCCACGACACCTCCACCAGGTCGTCCATCGGAACGATGACTATTACTATACTACTTGGTAACATAAAAGTAAACTACTTTACCTTCGTATCGACCATTACCATATCATAATCACATGCTCCCTGCAAAATAAAGTTAGACGCCTCTACTTTATCTATTGCAAGTTTTACGTGGTTGTTAGGGCTTTCGCAATAGAACCGTTTATAAACTACGAACTTTCCAACCACAACATGGATCCGACAGTTGTCTCCACTACACCCCTTTCGGGGCCCTCCGTTGTAAATGATATATAAACTATCAAATGAGAGACAGACACCCGCTAGCCACTTATACGGTACAAGCCGTATGTTGAGCGTGGAACCAGTCTCGCGTACGAATACGCGTAAGGTCGGCCCGGGCCGCTTCGTCAAACAATACCGCGATATAAACAAGTACACGTTAGAGGGTAACAACTAAGGGATCAATGCCCGCACAATACTTGTGCGTACTGGCCGTACAACACTCCTACGCATAGATCAGCTCTGATACCACTGTTGGGGATCGGTGTGGAAAACAAAAAAATTCCTACGTTGAAACCCCAGAAACTGCCTAGGATATATCTATGTAGTAATGCGGTAACTGCCAATGCATAGAGAATACATACCCTTGTAGACCGTACACGGTTAACGTTCCACGGGGAACGTGGCTGAAGTAGTCATACTCGAAGCCGACCTCAAGGTCGCGAAGCTCCTCGCAGGTCACCCCTTGCTCCTTCGTCATCTTCATCGTGCAACAGCTCCGGCTCACGACATTCAAGTGCCCCAAGTGTTGCGCCTCGTGTCTTCGTACACATCCGGTGCATGATGTGACCTCCGGCTCCTCAATCCCGCCGGGAGTGCGGAAGTTGATATCCGGCTAGGAATCCCTGCAGCACAACAGCGTATTGCAGGTGTGCCTTGATTGCACAACCCAGACTTGGAGCCATGCTCACGAGGTATAGAGAGAGGGAGGGAGAAAGTCAACCAAAGGACTTCTCAAGTTGTGTATTTGGTGTATTTAATCCCATCCATGGGCACCCCTTTATATAGGCGAAGGGGGTGTGCCTTTCTCAAAGGCTAAGCCATGTGGGACTAATACTAAAAGAAAAAGGCAGTAGATTTTCGTTCAGCCTAATAGGCCAAAAGTACTCAGCCCAAATAGCAAACAAAAAATAGCTAAATAAAAAGAAAAGGGAAAACAGCAGGGGCTGGCCGGGTGGGCCTTGGCGCGGCCCACCCCGCGCCCAGCACTCCCGCCGCGGTGGCCTGGAAGGAAGGATCCCCGGGTGGGCCGGCTCGCCCCCGGCGGCCCAGCACCCCACCCCGCCCCGCCCGGGTGGGCCGGCTGGTCAGCGGCGGCCCGCGGTGGCCTAGCCTGTCCGCTGGCGTCGCCCAGTTACCTGTCGCCCTGTGTGGTGGCAGTTATCCGCCACCCACAGGGCTGGCTGTTTTTGCCTTTTTCCATTTATTTTTCTGCAGCTTTTCTTTTAGGCTATTTCCCTCCGGGATTTAGCCTATTATAAAAGTTGCCTTTATAAATCTTAATCTAAATATTATTTATAATATATTAATTCACAATTAACATATAATAAATATATATTTAAAATCCCATTTATCCGAAAACACTTTTTTGGTCTTTTCCTTTATTCTTTCTCCGAACAACTTTGGATTTCTGATTCCAGCTTTCTCTCTTTCTCTACTGTGATTCCGTCTTACGAATGATTGCTCTCATCATACCCTTAACTGTATCCTCTCACGGCTTGAGAATGCTCTAGACATGATCTGTATCAATGATCAACAGAGGGACCAGGGGTGTCCATGTGACCCCTATGCATTCCTGATGACAATGTCGTTTGAACCGTCTAAATGTAGCATCCTCTTCCTTTTGTTTCTCGATACAACTTGTACGAGATCCGATCATTGGTATCCCATACCTTGTTCAGTCTCGTTCACAACAAGTTATGTTTTCTTGTTACCGTGATATTACATCCCCGTGACCTAGTCACATGTTGCAACATTTATAGATATAATCTCACCAATCAGCCGTATGTATCTTTACCCGTCATGTGGTTGAAAAAATCCCGGTCTTGCAGTCACATGTCATCAACTGTTCCTTTGGAATACCCAACATACACCTTTATGGCCATCATATTACCAGATGATGGTTGATGTAGTCAAAGCAGCCTCGGGAAACAGTGAGTAATATGAGTTCACGGTCTAAGGAGAAGGATTCTAGGTATAGCTGTTGCAACAATGAACTATATGACTTGATCGTGTTGCAATCCTTCGAGGAATGTCCAATCACATCATTCTCCAATGATATGATCTCGTTGTCAGTCGGCATAAATGCCCATGATCTTGAAACCCAGATCATCTTCGTGACCAACGAACTAGTATGAATAGAGGCTACTAGGGACTTTGTTGTTTCATACCACACCTGTACCAATGTTTCTACTTCGCACAGTGATAGCACAATATGAAACTATTATATACTAATTGAGATATGACAATAAAAACCTATTTATTATTTGCCTCTAGGGTATATCTCCTTCAATTATTGGTGTATTTATCTGGCCAAATACCCCCACTATATATAGGGGAGGGGAGGTACTACCTCCCTCAAAGTCCCCGGGTGGGACTAAAGGAGAGGAGGGGGAGGGGAGGCCACCGGCCAGCCCCTAGTGGGCACCGCGAGCGGGGGGGGGGGGGGGGGGGGGGGTAGGCCCAGCCGGCTAGCCCCTTGCCCCTTCTCCCTCTCTCCTTTCCCTAATGGGCCCTTTCCCTCCGGAAATTAGCCCATTAAGCCTTTGACCATTTAAATTGATTTTCTCTTTATTAAATAATTATGAATAAATGATTAAATCAATATTTAGCATTAATTCACACATTATTTAACCTTTGTGGCTATGGAACACCTTCCACCTCCACTCCGGACTTACCGAAACCCTTCCGGTTTTCTCTCTACTATTCTTTGGCGATTCCTCCAATCCTATAAACACTCTCTAAGCATAATCAAGCCCTTAAGCGTGATACCCCACGGTTCGGGAAAACTCCAGACATGGTCGGGATACTCCCGCACCAATGATCGACAGAGGGACCTGGATGGCCATGTGACCCCTGTGCGTTCCACGAACATCTTTCGTCGTTTGAACCGGGACAGTCGTGTCTTATTCCCTTTGTCTCTCGATACTTGCATTGCCCGAGATATGGTCAAGGACATCACCATGTCGTGTTCAATCTCGTGACCGAACAATGTTACTAGACTTGTTCCGACAAGTGATATCCCTGTGATCAAATCACACACTGCGCAGCTATTGGATATTACTTCTCCGAGTGGGCCCTCGAGTATCTTCCTGTCACATGGACGGACAAATCCTGTTGTTGACATATATTGCCTCTACGGTTTCCTCCGAGTACCTGAACACACCTTTATAACCACTGTATTACCAAGTGGCGCTTGATGCTATCTAAGCTCTCTCGGGAGACAGTGATTGATATAGCCTCACGGTCTAAGGAATAGTCTACGAGGATCCATTTCTAATAATCATAACTTGAACTTCGTGACATGATCGGGTCACGATGTTTAGGTTGGTTATTGGTTCATCATCTCATTCTTAGAATGAGATGACTCCATTTCCAACTGGCATAAATGCCACATGGTCAGGAAACTTGATCATTTGTTGACCAATGAACCAGTGACTAGAGTTTCACTGGGAACCCCTGGTTGTTTGTATATCACACGTGTATTGATGTTTCCACTCAATACAGTTATAGCATGATATAAAACTAATCATAAACTATATGAAATATGATAATAGTCCTTATAACTATTTGTCTCTAGGGCATATTTCCAATAGTCTCCCACTTGCACTAGAGTACTAATACACTAGCTGCATTTGTTCTTAATCATTGGCACCATAACCGGTACCCTGAACATGCTTGATCATGGAAGAGATTGAGTCTTGGGTCTGTACTTTACAATCCCAAATCCTTTGCAACTTACTAATGTCACCATGATTGACATTAATACTTTATCATCTCATGATAACATCTGTGTGTATGCATCGTCGCTATGGCAGCAGAACGAGGCCGAATTCCAGGAGCCTATAGTGACTTTAGATCAACCTCGAGGGCTTTCTCATGGGCATTGTGCCCTAGGACACATCATTCTACGTCAAAAGCAAACTAGCCCCGCCATAACATTATACAACACTTTAGATGGTACCCTTATCTATTATTATAAATGTATTCATCGAAACACTAGTGCACTCTGTGTAACTTTCAATGTTTTGTTCACCTCGCTTCCTACTTGACTCTAATCGGTATGACGGGAGTTTTCAACATATTCCCTTATAACATAACCCTTTATGCTTTAGGATATGTCATCCTCATGGATTTGGAAAACATGTCTGCATTTCTCTATTAGACACTGCAACCAACTTAGCTCAATGTTCTGTGATTCAAACTTAATCACTCTCAAATGTTTCTTATTTGATCATATATTATGTTAAGTTACCATCATGGTTTTCTAAGATAGAACCTATGTCTTAACATAGTGGATGATGATCATCCTTTTATTTCTCTCAACCATTGATGTTAAACTTAATATTATTCCTAATTTGGTTTATTAAGGACCAGTTCCTTAATTAACTTCTATTCTGAAACCCTTTTTAGAATCCCTTAAGTAATATTACATAATATCATAATACACCTATTATAAACTTCTACACTTTATAAATCATTATTTATAAGTACTTGTGCTTTTATTCTTAACACACTTAACAATATATCTATAAGCTCCCACTCAAAATATGTTTCCACATATTTGGGTATGAGTTTGTACTCTTACTCAAACTATGTTCCTACATATTTGAATTTGAGACTTATATTGCTCACACTCAAAAATATGTCAATCACATATTGTTTTAGGAAGACTTGCATAGCTCCCACTTAATTTCATGCAAATTGCATATCTACCATTTTGAACAATTTCAAAATCCTTTCATCAAATATCAAAGTGAGATATTTACCATGAGACACTAGCTGACGAGGGTTTAACTCATCAATGCCCATTGTTATGGACTTGGGTTTTGGAGAAGGAGGGAGCGATGGAGACATCTATCGGCTAGCAAACAAGCACACAGGGGCCAAAGATTTACCCAGGTTCAGGCCTCGTAGAGGTCCCTACTCATGCTTGTCTGCTCGTGGAATTATCGAAGGAATCTAAGATTACAATGGTGCGCAGATGTGATCTGGCGAGGGTTGTGGAAACTAGGGTTGCGTGTGTCCTCCTCGCCGCCCCCTCCTAGCCTTTATATAGGTAGGATAGGTCTCGGGTAGCAGGTCGAGTCGGTTATAAGTTAGGGTTTTCCCCTTCAAACTTTCTATCTTTAGCTTCTTTTTGTTCTTCAAGCAATAGAGAGTACGTAGGTTACTCGAGTCCTTCATTTGGGCCTTGGAGACACCGTGGGCCTTTACGTATTTGGACCATATATACCAAGCTCGAGTACCTGTAGGGTATACCCATGTCAGTAGCCCCCGAGTGTCCAGTGGAATCGTAGATTTGACTGGGGACTTTTTGAAGCCTTTCGAGTGTATAAATGAGTATTTTTTTGATTGCTTTGTTTGTGTCATAGGGATTTTTGATGTGCGTGCCTGATTTATCCGATGTATCGGTATCAGTTAACCACCTTAGGGTAAAACAACGCAATCTACTCGAACTCAAGTCCCCGGAATCGAATCCGGAAAAGTGCTGGTGTAACTCGACTCAAGCCGCGGAGGTCTTACAGGAGTCGAATTCCAGTTATATGGGTGTGAGCACTCGACGCGTCCGTCAAGGCATGTTCATCGTACCTGTAGGCACGGATACATTTCTTGTAGTGCGCAGCTGATGCGTTGCCAGGCCTTATTCAGGTCTTACCTTCACGTTGTACGCGCGGCATCTGAATTTTATCACCGCGGAGACGATTCGAGTGACCCAGGAGACACAATCTCTTTGTAGGGAAAAATTATGAGGCAGTGTCACCATGAGCTTCGAGTGTGGATGTTATCAACACACAGTTTTTTGCACAAATAATCATAGGGTGCGCGACCAGCGCTCCCTATGGGAGTAGCCCCCGAGTGCCTGGTTGAGTCGAAGACTCAGGCAGGGACTAAAGAATTTTTGCGACTGCTGTCGTCTTTTGCTTGCTTGTTTCAGTCGAATTTGTTTCCGGTGCTCCCTATGGGAGTAACCCATGTCCATAGTCGAACCGCATGTTGAGTGGTTGGGTTTGCCTTTGACTGTCCATGTTCCTGTAAAAAGAAAAGAAAAATCATAGGGTGCGCGACCAGCGCTCCCTATGGGAGTAGCCCCCGAGTGCTTGGTGGAGTCGAAGACTCGAGCAAGGACTAAAGTAGTCGAAGTCTTCTGCTGCGTAGCTTTGATGACGTCAGTGCTGACGATTCCATGACCTCAGTTGTCCGCGTGAGCAAGTTTGACGGGATGTGACGAGCAGTGGGTCCTACTCTCTGACTTTGATTTGACTGGGCGTGCGTAATCTTTTTTTAACTGCGCCTCCTCGATTTCCATGCGTAATGGGAGAAGTGGAGGGACGGTTCGTGTTTCCACTTCTCCACGTGTCTAGCACGATGTTTGCCACGCCTCCAGTAGGGTTTTTCTGAGCCGTTCGATTACATCTTCCAGGGGTTAAGTAGTGGTGCTATGATGGTAATTTTCTCATCTGCTCGCATTCACCCTTTGCTTCCATCGCCATTGCCGCTACTCCTTTGCTTTCTCTGCGCTTGTTTCTTCCACGACGTTGGACCAGCTCCGCTCGTTTCCGAGCTACTTCCTTCGATCGCATCGCCGCCGCGCAATGGGGAAGAAGAAGGGAGGTGCTGCGGCTGATTCCGCAGCTACCGCTGCTGTGGTGAAGAAGAAGGGCGGCTCTGCCGTCATGGGTACCAGCACCGCCGTCGGCGGGAGGAAGAAGGGTGCGGGCACCCGCATCACGAATGGTGCGTGGCGTCTGTCCATCATCAAGTCGTCGGATCTCCGTCTTCTTCACCAAGACGGAGTACTGTCTGCCGCAGTCGCCGACGCGCGCGTCCCCGGCGGTGAGATACTTCCTTCTCCTCCCGCTGGTTTTTGAGTGATGTTCTTAGCTTTCATCATTCACGGCCTTTCTTTGCCCCTGCATCCTTTCTTCAGGGGCCTCCTTTGTTTCTACGGGCTTCAGCTCCATCAACTGTCCCTGAATTCTATCTTCCATATCTCTTGCTTCGTTACCCTCTGCGAGTGCTGGCTCGGAATCGAGCCGCACTTCGGCCTCTTCCAGCGCCTCTTCAAGTTGAAGCGCCAATCTGCGTCTGGCTCTTTAGTCTATGATGTAGGTGGCTGCAGAATCCATGTCGACCCATCCGCCACCTATTTCGACATCAAGCTCACGGCGTCCGTCCAAGGGTGGAGGGACAAATGGTTCTACATCCGCGATGAGAAGGCCTACGGAGAGCACTTCGGACTCGCGCCCTTTGATCCCGCGACGCCATGCAAGAGGAGGTGCTCCTGGAAGAATGTGATCATGTCTGGCGAGTCCACGGAGATAGATGTGATGTACGAGCGCGTCTGCGACCTCGAGAGTCGCATAGGAAAAGAGGAGGGAGGATGCGCCCTCATTTGCACATGGCTGCGTTGTCACGTCCAGCCCCTGTAGGCCAGAGTCCACCCCATGTTTCAGTGGGCTGGCGCTGACGATGTCACTCGCGTGTCTGCCGATGGCATGTCCGCGAGTGAAGTGGATAAAAGGATTCGACTGGTCACCAAGTACACTGTCAAGGATGTGCTCCCCAGTGAGCCAGTTGTTCCTCCATTTGATGATGCTAACCCTCCTCCGGAGGTATAGTATGCGCTACGCAGTAGCTTAGTTTGTCGATTGTTTATTTGCTGTCTGCTTGTCTTTGCGTTGAATTGTTATCTGTATGCAGGATTGGGCAGTGTCGCCCTGTCTGCCCCCTCTTCCTGAGGGGATTATCCCTCACGATGTCTTGGAAGAGGACGAGTCGGAATCGACCGTCCCATCTGATGTGGAGGAGTAAGCCCCCGAGTCCGGTAGTCTGGATACTCGCAAACATTCGCGTAGCGAGGATTCCGATGCGTCGTCTCCCTCGACTCCGGAAGGTATAGGCGTTGGTACGGAGTCGCCGATCCCTGCCATTCCCGTGAGTGATGTGGCACCTTCTTCTCGCAAGAAGATGCGACTGCCAAAGGAGTCCTCGTCGGAGTCGGGGGAACCAACCTTTGACTTTGATAATTTTGATTGGTAAGTAGTCGAATCATTCTTTGTTGGTTCTTTCCTTGCAGTTGCCTTTCCTTGATGTTGATTTTATCTTGCAGTCAGCAGGCATCGTCATCTTCTGGCGATGTCCAATTTCCGAAAGAATCGGGAGTCACGACCTCCGGTGCCAAGAAAGAGGTTGAGCGCTCTCCTTCCCCTCCATTGGCGGCCCACTCCGGGCATAATTCTTCCAGTTCTCCTCATGCAGGGGATCATCGAATGGTTGCCCGGATGACGGTACAGCAGACATCTTCGGAGTCATTGGAGGATCATGTAAGTGTAAATTTTCTTCTTTTAATGTTGCAGTCGATGTTATCTATTGCTTCTGGTGATCCCTTGTTTGTGCGATAGATCCTTGTGAAGGAAGCCGCTCACTTAGCGGAGCAAGTGCTTGCGATGGGTCATCAGCATGCAATGCTAGAGACGCGTCATCGCGTGGTTGAGAGTGAGTCTTCTGTACTTCTTCTTCTTCTTCTCCTTTTATATGGTCGACTGATAGTCAATCCCTTTTTGTAGCTGAACATAACGCCCTCCTACGTGATGTTGCCACCATGGAGAAAACCCTCGCCGCGGCTGTGAAGGGTCGCAATGAGGCAATCGCGGTGCGTGACGAGGCGCGAAGGCGTGAAGAGGATCTGCGTGCCTCCTTCACAGCCAAGGAGAAGTTGTTCGAAGAACAACTTTTCTCGATTGCCAAGGCCCTCTCAGGTACTTTGCTTTGGATATCGTTATCCTTCTCTACTCGATTTTTTTTGCCGGTGGTGCTGATGCTTTTTCCATGTGTGGATTTATGTTCAGATGCTGGCAACCTGAGCATCGACCCGCAGGCCCTTCGTCGTGATGATGCTCTAGCGGGTGCACTGTCGGCAGTCGAAGACCGTAGCACCGCCCTTCAGGATACGCTCTCCAAGGCCAAAGGCGTACTCAGTCGCCTCCGGGAGGAGCTGATGCCCAAAGCGGAGCTGGTCGAGAACATAGACGAGCTGGTGGAATCACTCGCCGGGGGTGTGCCTTCCAGCTTCAAGAACTCACTCCGTGCGGCCGGCACGTCCATGTCACTTGCCATGGTGCAGGCCCACGGAGTCGAGATTGATCCTGCCGCGGTGTCGAAGGCGATGCTTGTTAGCGCCGATGGCCAGCAGGTAGTCTTCGCTCCTTTCGCGACTGCCTGTGGCAAATATGGGCATCAGCTGATAAATACTGTTGCGAAGTATTCTGAGGAGCTACAATGTGCCAAGAAGGCGGCGAAAGCTGCGACATCAGGGGCTGGCGGAAAGTCAGTGGCATCTGACACTGCCACGGACTCGATGAAGCCCCCGAAGCCGTCGAAGTCGAAGAAGCCAATCGCTCCTTAGTAGCTTTGTAATAGTTAACTAGTTTATGTCCTTTGTTAAGAACATGCCTGCTAGCGAGTGTATCTGCTAATACTTTTGCTAGTCTCGAATGCACTTGAATCTTTTGCCTTTGTGTTGATTTGGTCGTCTTATTTGTTTCTGCTTGACTTGTGGTAGGGTTCATCAAGTGATCCTTTGAGGGAAACTCAGGACTCGCCGCCACTTGATCATACTTTGGCACCGCCGCGCTCCAGGGTAGATGAACTGTCGCTGCTTTCGCGACTACGTGACCGCGTGAAGCAGCTGGAGCGTGAGTTGCCCATGCTCCATGGTAACGCGGATGTATGGAAGTCGAAGGCGGAGAAAGCCGCCACCCGAGAGCAGTATCTGCTTGGCGAGGTGACGCAACTGGGCGACCAATTCAAGTGTTAGTTCTCTTGTTCTTAACTTTTCCTTGTAGCCACTCGCGATGGTGTGTTGTATTTATGCTGCTATTGCTGCTTCGTGTAGTTGTCAGCGCGCGTCATCCGCAGGATGAGAAGGATAGAATTGCTATTCGTATGCATGATCTCACCCAGGAGCAACTTCAAGAAAGTGGAAACTTCTAGGTAGATCATGATCGTGCGATTGCATTGGCGACCCTGCAGGATCGCGCGTCGCGAGTGCTGCACTTTCTGAAGAAGTCGCAGTCACGTTTGAAGAACATTTATCGGACGATGTTTCCGCTGGATGTTACTCCATCAAGCCTGCTGGCCCTCCTTGCCAAGTTTCAAGACATGTTCGCAGTTCGCGAGTGCGTGAGGCAATAGTTGGTGGCTGGTGCCAAGGCTGCTCTATCGTTGGTGCGACTGCACAGGCCTGACGTAGATGTTGTGGCAATTGCGGCTGGGCCGCCTGTGCCACCGGCAGGTTCTTCTTGGAATATGGTGCCACACTACCAGGCTGTGGATTGCCTAGTAGAAGAGATCGTTGACTTCTTTGAGGAACAAACCAACGTTCTCTTGCTGCAGTAGTAGCTTAGTTTGTATCCTGCACATAAGTGTACTTGTGTTGTAAAGTTCGTATAAATGTTGTATATAATTTACTGTCGAATATGTATAAAGAGCTTTGTTAGCATGAAGTGCGTTGCACTATGCGAGTCCTATTCGTTAGCCTGGCCATGCTCTTATCTCAGTCCCTTGTGAACTGTCAGGTGCGTTGCAGCTGGGTTGATGTTGTGTCAAGGGTTTCGATTGATGTGCCAGCTACTCAGGATATCGCGTTTTGGTTCGTAGAACAGATGTATATAGGGTGGCGCAGCCCCCGAGTAGATAAATTGGAAAAATAAAGAGAAACAGAGTTTTGGGGCACTTAGCTTTATTTATTCGAAGGACAGTGCGAGGTACAATGTGTGGCTAAGTAGCCTTGGCTGAGTAGCCTTATTTGCAATGTAAAAAGTAAAAAGCGACTAGGGGTAGAAGCGTCGCAGCTGTGCGATGTTCTAGGGGTTGGAGTATGCGACTACTGTCTCTAAATCTTGAAGGCGATAGGCGCCACCTGGGATTACTTCTGTAATCACGTATGGTCCTTCCCAGGGAGACTCGAGCTTGAGATGCCCCTGCTGCTTCAGTCGCAGGACCAGGTCGCCTTCGACGAAGGACCTGGGGCATAGCCTCCTACTGTGGTAGTTGCGTAGGTTCTACTGGTAGATCGTTGATCTTTCCGCGGCGATTTCTCTTGCCTCATCAAGGAGGTCGACGGAGTCTTTGAGTGCGAGGGATGATTCTTGTTCGCTGTAAGCGACAACACACGGCACCTTGTACCATACCTCGGCGGGCAGCACTGCCTCGGCTCCGTGCACCATAAAGAATGGCGTGTAGCCCGTGGCACTGTTTGGAGTTGTGCGTAAGCTCCAGAGTACAGATTGTAGTTCGTCTGGCCAGCAACCCACGGCTTGTTCGAGTGGCCGGAGGAGTCGCTTCTTGTTGCCGCCACAGACGAGCCCGTTTGCTTTTTCCACCTAACTTTTGGTCTGTGGATGCGCTACCGAGGCGTAGCTGATGTTGATCCCCAGGTTCTCGCAGAATTCTTGGAACTCCTTGGATGTGAAGTTCGTCCCGTTGTCGGTGATGATGTTTTGCGGTACTCTGAAGCGGTAGACGATGGATTCGAAGAACTTAACTGCGCTGTGTCCTGATTGGTTGGTCATTGGCATGGCCTCAATCCACTTGGTGAATTTGTCGACTGCGACCAAGAGGTAGACGTAGCCTCCTCGTGAGGACCTTGGGAGTTTGCCAACCATGCCGAGTCCCCATTGCGCGAAGGGCTAGGCCAATGGGATTGGACGGAGTTCCGCACCCGGGGCGTGTAGCTTGTCCGCGAATCGTTGGCAAGCGTTGCATTTTTGGTCATTCATGGATGTCAAGGAGAACATCTCTTCCATCGGCCGTCGAGACGCATCGCTGGAGTACTCCTGTGATGCTGCGTTTATACAGTTCGCCGTTGATAACAGCGAATGCCTTGGAGCACCGCGCGATGTGTCGTGCATTAGTCGGATCGTCCGGGACCCTTTTGCTGAGGAGGTACGTGATGTACGGTTGCGTCCATGATTGCTCAATCATCATGACGCTCATTGGTCCCTCGAGTCCTGTGTCCAACTCCAAGTCATCGAGTGCCATTGACTCATTGGGCGGCGTAGCCCCCGAGTCCGTTGCTGCGCTTGTTTTCTTCTCTACGGCCTTTGGCTTGATGGTGCGTTCGCAGATGCGCTCGAGAAATACCCCAGGTGGTATGGGTGCGCAGGTAGAGCCTATGTTGGCGAGTGCGTCCGCCTCTTCATTGCTTTCGCGACCTACGTGCCGCAGCTCGCAACCGTCGAAGTCTCCTTCGAGTGTGTCGTAGAGGTCGCGGTACACGATCATGTTGTCGTTCAGTGCGTCACACTCATGCATTGTTTGGTTGACGACCAACTTGGAGTCGCCGTATATGATGAGCCTTTTGGCGCCGCAGGCTTTTGCCATCCTCATCCCGTGCAACAGGGCCTCGTATTCAGCCTCGTTGTTGGAGGCTGTGAACTGCATTCGCAGGATGTATTTCAGCTTGTCCCCTTGAGGTGATGTCAGTATGACACCGGCACCTGCTCCGTCCTTCCGCTTGGATCCATCGAAGTGCATTGTCCAAAGGTAGGACATATCTGGTTTGTCAGGGAGCTGGTTCTCCATCCAGTGCACGAGGAAGTCAGGGAGAACTTGCGACTTGATTGCGTCGCGTTTTTCGTATGTAATGTCTCGTGGAGACAATTCTATTCCCCAAAGCGCGACTTGTCCCGTGGCATCGGGGTTATTGAGGATGTGCCCCAATGGGGCGTCATTGACCACCACGATTGGGTGCTCCTGGAAGTAATGGCGCAGTCTCCGGGCGGTCATGAAGACGTCGTACGCCAGCTTATGGTAGTGCAGGTACGACTGTTTTGTTGGCGTGAGGACCTCGCTGAGGTAGTATACTAGGCGTTGTACCCCGTGGACCTTACTTTCCTCGGCTCGCTCAATGACGAGCACTGTGCTGACCACCTGGTTGGTGGCGGAGATATATAGCAACAGTGGTTCCCTTTCTCGTGGAGTTACCAGTACGGGCAAAGTGGATAGCAGGCGCTTGAGGTCTTCGAATGCTTCTTGCGCTTCATTGGTCCACTCGAATTTTTCAGCTTTTCGGAGGAGTTGGTAGAAGGGCGGCGCCTTTTCACCCATCCGACTGATGAATCGACTGAGGGTCGCGAATCGCCCAGCCAGCTGCTGGACGCCCCTTATGTTTTTCGGCTTCTCCATGGCCAATATGGATTTTATTTTCTTCGGGTTTGCCTCGATTCCCCTCGCGGAGATGAGGTACTCGAGTAGTTAACCAGATGGCACGCCAAAGGCGCATTTGTTCGGATTGAGCTTGAGTCGGTAGCGGTCGAGGTTGGCGAAGGTTTCGCGCAAATCATCGATTAGGGAGGCTTCCTCTTTGGTCTTGATTACTATGTTGTCGACATAGACTTGAATGTTGCGATCCAATTGTTCCTTGAGGCAAGCCTGCATGCACCGCTGATAGGTGGCTCCTGTGTTTTTTAGCCCGAAGGGCATTGTACTATAGCAGAACACACCGAAGGGCATTGTAAACGCTGTTTTTTCTTGATCCTCCTCCTTCATTTGAATCTGATTATAGCCTGAGTAGGCGTCAAGGAAGCAGAGGCGTTCGCATCCCATGGTGGAGTCGATGATCTGGTCGATGCGCGACAAAGGGAAGTGATCCTTTGGGCAGTGCTTATTTAGACAGGTGAAGTCTACGCACATCCGCAGGATATCCGTGTCCTTTTTTGGTACCAGCACCGTATTGGTGAGCCAAGTGCTTTCCTTGATCTCGCGTATGAACTTGGCTTCGAGGAGTCTGTTGATCTCCATTCCAACTGCTTGCGCCCGTGGCTCAAACAATCGCCGAAATGTTTGTTTGACTGACCTTGCGTCGGGGTTGACATTGAGTGCGTGCTCGGCGAATTCCCTGGGAACTCCTGGCATGTCCGCAGGACACCAGGCGAAAATTTCCTAGTGCTCACGGAGGAATTCGACGAGCGCGAGTTCCTATGCGGGACTCAAGTTGTTGGCGATGAGGGCCGTCTTGGCGGGATCCGATGGGTGGACCTGCACTTTCTTTGTGTGCACCGATGATTCAAAAGAGAGATCAGGTGAACTTGGCCGGCTCAGGGGAGGCAGACTCTTGTCTGTTGACTCCTTTAGTCTCGCGAGTTCCTCCTGCATGCCGAAGGATTGGGAAATTCGGTTGAATTCCCTATCGCAACTGTCGGATCTCTCAAAGCTCCCGTTGATCGTGATGACGCCATTGGGACCTGGCATTTTCATCTGCAGGTAGGCGTAGTGCGGTACTGCCATGAACCTAGCGAACGCGACACATCCGAGGATGCAGTGGTATTGTGAGGGCCAGTCGACGACCTCAAAGTCGATGCGCTCACGCCGAAAATTCCTTGGCGTGCCGAAGATGACGTCGAGGTTGATTTTGCCCAGGGGGTATACGCCTTTCCCTGGGACGATGTCGTGGAATGTTGTGTCCGAGGCCTCCAGGCAAGTTAGAGGGATTCTCATTGCTCACAAGGTACTCGCGAATATAAGTTTAATGCCGCTCCCGCCATCCATGAAGACGTGGCTCATGTCGAAACCTCCGATTTGCGCCTCGAGTACGAGGGGGAAATGGCCTGGGCGGGGTACTTGAGGCGGATGGTTGCGTTTGTCGAAGGTGATGCATGACTCGCTTCCACTGAGGTACTCAGTGGTAGATGGTGGCAAGTGTGTGGCCAAGTTGACTTGGCGAGTGATGGCCTTCTGCACCCGATTGGAGGGGCGTCCTTTTTGGATCATCATGGTACCCATGGTTCGTGGGTACGGTTCGCCTCCGTGGTGCTGGTTCGGCGCAGCTGCATTCGGGGGTGGCCCAGGTGGAGGTGGCGAAGCGCCATGCGCCACGACGCCTGGTGCGGCTCCATAGCCTCTCTCGACTTTGTTGCGATTCATCCGAACCAATCCCTCATGTAGCTTGAGGAATTCGCGGCAGTCCTTGAGGAGGTGGCTGGACTTCTTCTTTCCATCGTGCTTGTCGATGTAGAAGTGCACCATACATGGCCCGGACAGTTTGTCCTCGATGGATGTCGCGGGTGCCTCATCGCGATTGCGCCGTTGCCACACTTGCGTGGTTTTCCCAGAGTCGCGGTATCCACCGCTACGGTATCCGCTGTTGCAGTTATCGTCGCGTCTGTCAGCGTAGCCGGCTGCGACCATGTTGACGTCGTCGTGATCGTCGTAGATGTGCATGCGGCGTTTGCCCCGGCGATTGCGTATGCGCTCGAGTTCCGCCTCCTCGTCGGAGTGAACGCGATTCTTCACCGAATCTTCTCCATCGGCCCATCGATTCGTGATTTCCATCAGGTGGTCGATGGTTTGGGGCTTTGATTGGCCTATCTCCTCCCTGAGCTCTAGGCGGCGAACGCCGCCGTTGAACGCGTCAATCGCGCGATCCTCCGAGATGTTCTCTGCGGAGTTCTTGATGATGGACCACCTTTGGATGTAGGAACGTAGAGATTCGCCTGATCTTTGCTGGCAGCACCTCAGCTCTTCGATTGATGCGGGCCGCTTGTACGTGCCCTTGAAGTTGCACACGAAGCTGTAAACCAGCTCATCCCAGCTGCGAATGGATCCGTGCGGGAGGTTATTGAGCCATGCTCGATTGGCGCCTTGCAGCTGTAGCTGTAAGCATTGCATGGCTGTGCTTCGACTGCCGCCATGGAGCCTGACAGAGGAGATATGGTCCTCCAGCCAGATCTTCGGGTCCTGCAGGCCGTCAAACTTCGGGTTCTCCGATGGGAGTTTAAACCCTTTAGGCATTCGCTTTTGCCTGATGGATCTGCTGAAGCATCTGGCACCGCAGAGCTCCACATCTTCTTCCGAGTCAGTCGACCGGGCACGTCGCACCCTTGATTTGTCGATCTTGCGTTGCGTGAGTTCGTTGCACGCATCATAGTCGCTATCGTGTCGCCATGAGCGGCGGCGTCGAGACAGGTCGTGATTGTCGTCGCTGGATGAGGGCGAGGAGTAGCGCTTTGCTAGTGCTTTTCCCTTTTTTGGCTCAGGTGTTGGCTCCTTGTGGAGGGCAGCCTCGATTAGTCCCAAGCCCACAATCGTAGATCGGCGCATGGAGGCTCGAGGATCTCCAGCTGGCAGCTGGTTGTTAAGGAGGTACATGGTGGCTGCTGTCACCGCAGCCTGCGGTGTCTTGGGGACCACGTTGCCCCGAGTGTCAACTGCCATAGAGCTGAAGTCGAGGACCTTTGCAGCTTCTATGCGTTCTTGCTCGGTGAGATGGGCCATCCGAGATTGCCTCTTGTTGGCGAGGTACTCGTTTCCCTTTGAGGAGGATCCTCCGTGGGAGGAGAGCCCAGCACGGCGAAGGCTCGACTCGTCTGCTGCCTTTTTGCGCGCCTCGAGTTGCGCCATTGTTTGCACTTGGCGCTTGAATTCTTCCTTCAGGAGCCAGTGGTAGCCCATCAGTAGTTCTTACGGCGATCCGAAGGGTAGAGGAGTGCCTCACAGGGCCTCGCGGCAGCGAGCCCATTCTTTCTCGTTGAGCCTGATTACGACGCGTTCGCCGGTTTGCTCGTTTATTATAGTTGGAGGTTCGACTGTTCCTCCGTTGTCAACGGGGACGCGGTTGCCGCTGTTGCCGTCGTTAGGCGTTGGTCCACTATTGGGTATGCCGCCATTACCACCGTTGTCACGGTTGGGCGGGCCGGTTCCGTTACCGCGGTTGCCACCGTTGTCGCGATTGGCAGAGGTATCGCCTGCGTTGATGACGGCGCACATAAAGTGATTAGGGAAGCTGCTTCTTCCACAACTCTCAGATCCGGAGCCGTAGGCCCCGTCTTCCATGGCCAGATCGCTTAGATCGGAGTTGCGACTGCTGTCACTGACCATGTTCTCGACTGTTGTCGGGGCGTTGAGCTCACTGAGGGTGCCGATCGATGGAGGGAACCATGATGCTGGGGCAATCGCCAGCACCGTCGGCTGATCAGGCATGCGAAGCATGCCCATCTGACCAACCTGGAAGCGGAAGCTTCCGATCACCAGGCTGATTCCGTCGCCCACGGACTCGAAGGCCGGGCGAGTGGCTGGCGTGTGGACGGTGAAGTCGAACGCGCCGAAGAGTTGGCGGATCTCCGTTCTTGCGGAGTTGTAGATCGCGGTTGATGGGGCCGAAGAAGCCGCAACACCAGCACTCCCAATTCCCACAGACAGCGCCAATTGACGAGGGTTTAACTCATCAATGCCCATTGTAATGGACTTGGGTTTTGGAGAAGAAGGGAGCGCTGGAGACATCTATCGGCTAGCAAACAAGCACACAGGGGACAAAGATTTACCCAGGTTCAGGCCTCGTAGAGGTCCCTACTCCTGCTTGTCTGCTCGTGGAATTATCGAAGGAATCGAAGATTACAATGGTGCGCAGATGTGATCTGGCGAGGGTTGTGGAAACTAGGGTTGCGTGTGTCCTCCTCGTCGCCCCCTCCTAGCCTTTATATAGGTAGGCTAGGTCTCGGGTAGAAGGTTGAGTCGGTTACAAGTTAGGGTTTTCCCCTTCAAACTTTCTATCTTTAGCTTCTTCTTATTCTTCATTCAAGCAATCGAGAGTTTGTAGGTTACTCGAGTCCTTCATTTGGGCCTTGGCGACACCGTGGTCCTTTACGTATTTGGACCATATATACCAAGCTCGAGTACCTGTAGGGTACACCCATGTCACTAGCACTATTACTAGTTTTAAATCCACTTGACATTTAGCACACTCGAATCAAATTCATTTGAATTTGTCCAATACTTGAAAAATTGTGCTTTTGTCATTTACCCCCTTTTTCCACTTATGGCTTTGCAGTCATTTAGGAAAATTCAAGTAACCCCTTTTACTTGTGAGATTCAGCAACGAATTACTTTCTAATCTCAAGGGAATTCTGCTTCTAGGATTTCTCATAATTCTAGTTTACCATTATTTCCTTAGTAGTTCATAGGTATGTCATATTCCAGTAATCATGACAAATGATTCACAAAATGTCTCCATACAAGATATGGATTGTTTTGAATCCAACTTCATGTAGTGAAAACACTAGTGGGGAAACACAATGATCATTATCATTGATTCTTTCCTTTCATGAAGAGAATCGTTCAAGAACATTTTCCGTTGTGCTTCTCAACACTCTGATGCAGGGATTTGAATCCTCATCGTGTTTTTCACTATCTTCCATTTGCTCCATAATCGAGAAATATCACTAAAAGTGAACTTTCTCAAGAATGCACCAAAATCCAAGCAAAACAAGTTCTGCTTTTCCTTTTGGTTTTAGCTATGGATTTCGTATTCAAAGTTTCCAATGAATACTCTACAAGGACTTATTCGCTATTGTTTTGGTTATACCGAATAACCCAAAACTTTCACGAATTCAAATGGTTCACTACATTCTAATTGAGTGCTAACTATTTCTTAACTAATGGTCTCTACACTACACTACAACGGTTTATTTGGTGCCATCTGTTCACCCATTTTGATATATAATATCACATTGTGATGCTTTGCATTTTGACATTTCAAAACGCTTTGCATTTCACAATTTCTTTCATGCCATTCTTATAAAGTTGAATTTCATTACTATTGATCAAATCGTAGTAATTAGATTCTATTTTATCTTTATACCCTTTGTTGGATGAAACACTTTCATCAAATAAAATAGTTTCATATTCATGTTTCCTTTGGTAAACTACTTTTACTCTTTTAAACAATCATTTAATGATAATTACCATTTTGTTAAAACACAAGACATCGAATATGTATTTACTTTTAACAATTCATTAAAACACTTTGTATTCAAGTAATACACGGTGTTCAAGTTATTTTGCCAAACTTAGGCATGATTCATATGTGATAAGAAATCGAATGACTTTCACATATTATCACATAACTTTGAATTTAAACAATGGTTTTATTCATTAATGAAATATCATTAAATTGGGTATTTTTCAAGGCATTTCAATATTTTACAAATGTTCATGCATTATCAATTAGTTTCAAGAAACAAGGATAATTCACACATAATCAAACAAGATATGAACACAAATAGAAATCATTCATAAAAGTGGACCAACTGTTTGTTACAAACTCATATGAATAACCGTCTCACAAAATGTGAGACACACTAAAGAAGTTCACAATCTTTTGATTACAATAACTATCCAAAACATAAACTAAATGATAAATGTCGAGGAAGAGTGTAGTTGGCCATCATCATCATGCTCGCCATCAACACGCAACGTCACCTCCTCTCTAGCAAGCACCTCTCATGCAGAAGGACCTGTTTTCAGCAAAATAGAACAAGTATCAAATATACTTAACACTGCAAATGTGTTTGCAAGATTATAACATTTATAAAACTGTATATCAAATATATACCTTTGTCATTGATGACCTCAGCGACATTTGGTTCAACCAACACATTCCTGAGATGTGTCATGAACCGGTGGAACTCCATTGATTCCGCGTCGCCTCTCATGATGCAAGTCCTAACTTGTGCTTGGTAGCTTGGTGGAAGCGACCGCAGCACAAGGCCATTTGCAAAAGAGCCCGACATCCAGCTATCCAGGAAGTATGCAGGCCTCATGTACACATCATGCATGTGCTCCAAGTGTCGTCCAGTGATGAGTTCTCCTCCATCTTAATGGAGAGGAAGTCTCCCATCAGCTCATGCTCCCATATGCGTGTTTGCTCCACGAAAATGTGTCCTAAGCTGTAGCATTACCAAACGAGGGTTGACATCACCCACGAAAGGCCACAGCTCGTCCACCATTCCGAAACGCATTGTAACTGAAATGAAGGAGGCCATCTCCCAACAGAGATAGCGGTCTTCCTACTGCTCTGGGTCTCTAGGTCAATGGGCTGATCCAAATCCATCCCGTCGAGTATGTAGTCGACCACGTCATTCTCGCTAAGAATAATGTGGAGGCGTGCAACCCACATAGAGAAGTTCGATCCATCTAATATGAGCTTCTCTCCTTCTAACCAATCAATTGTCAATAGGAAAGGCGGCATCTACATATATAATTGCAAAAGGAATTTAGACTAAGTTTATAATTAAATGAGTTAATAATAACTCCACTCAGAAACACCTATCCCCATAAGGGTTCCTAGTGATAACACGACCCCTATCAGCCACATCTCCCCCAATCATCACGGCCATCAATGTGGGTTCAAGGGTGGACGCTAAACGTCGGTCACATCATTCATGCGACTCGTGCTCGATCTTTCGACCATCCATGTTCCGAGGCCATGTCTATACATGCTAGGCTCGCCAACTCAACCTTAGTGTATTCGCTGTGCAACATGGCTTACACCCACTATATGCGAACGTAGATATGTCTGACACCCGATCATCATGACCTGCCTCATACCGAAGAACTTTCTTGGTGGTGTACACTAAGGGGGGACACAATCATTGGTAATTTTAACAGGGATCATCTTATTAGGCTACCGTCTGATGACCCACAAGTATAGGGGGTGTATCGCAGTATTTTCGATAAGTAAGAGTATCGAACCCAACGAGGAGCAGAAGGTGCTGGCTAGTGGTATGGATCAGGAATTCTCTGCAAATACTTAGCAAACGGATTTTTATGGGTTTTCGATAAGGCAAGTAAACAAAGTACGAGTAAATAAAAGACAGTAAGAATAAATGCAGCAAGTGGACCAATCCTTTATGCAGCAAAGGACAAGCCGGTTGTATTTCTATAGATGACCAAATGTTCTCGAGGACACATGGGAAGACTGTCAAATGCTTTCGCTTCATATAGTCGATTAATCTTCTTTAGCTTGCTAAGTGTTGTGTGGGTGAACCTGTGCTAATGTACCGCCCCATCCAAGACTAATACATACTTGTGATTAAACCCCTTTCAAACATCCGTAAGTACAAGAAAGTAATTAAGGTAGAAACCTAACCACAACTTTAAACTCTAAGAGCCTTACATCCCTTGTGCAATGGTTTCCTGACGGGGGTTCAGGTTTCTGTCACTCTGGCAACCCCTACAATTAGTAGCCAAATACACAATGCATTCCCCTAGGCCCATATAGGTGAAGTGTCATGTAGTCTACGTTCACATGACACCACTAGAAGTACACCACAACTTAAATAACAATCTGTTGAATCTTTCTCAACGCGACTCCACTACTAACAACAAGACTTCTCCCATGTCCTCAAGAACAAAACGAACTACTCACAAGACATAATATGGATCATGATCAGAGATGGAATAATGATGTATAACAATCTGAACATAATCAATAATTCAATGGTTCACTCAATAGCATCAACTACAAAGAGTAATCAACACCGGGAAAGTTTCCCCTATGAACTATGCAAGATTCAACACAATTGTTACAGCAATATGGAGATGGTGATGATGGTGCTGAAGGTGATGATGGTGGTGATGATGATGATGATGACCCTGATGAAGTCCAGCTTGATGGTGGTGTTGATGGCGACGATCTCCCCTCTCTGGGAAGGAATTCCCATGGCAGAAATCTGTCTGTCGGAGAGATCTTTCTCTCTCGATGTTTTCTGCCCCGCAGAGGCGGCAGAATCTTTCTGTGGTCGCTCCCCGAGTCTTAGGGTTTTGTGGGGATGATATACGCCAGAGGAGAGAGGCTGGAGTGGGCCAGGGTGGCCACACCACCTCCAGGCGCGGCCTAAGCCTGCCCGCGCCATGGGGTTGTGTGGCCTCCCTGTGGCCCACCTCCACTCCATCTTCTGGCATCCTTAGTCTTCTGGAAAAATAGGTTTTTCCGTATATTTTCTTGGATTTTCTGATCTTCGCGAATTTTGCCTCCAAACAGCACCTTTTCCATCAGAATCCTGACTGCAGCGGTCCATGCTCCAAAAGTCATCAACCATGCAAAAACAGATGAAATAACATAAGTATCACCTCTCAATACGAAATATATCAATGAATAATAGTGAATTAAGACATAGAATAGTGATGCAAAATGGATGTATCTACTCCCCCCAAGCTTAGACTTCGCTTGTCCCCAAGCGAAAATGAGCTCAATAAACATGACCTCGGGTTTATGGAGTGAAGAGTCGATAAAAGAATACAGACAAGAAGCATCACATTCATCAAATACATAGATCATAATAGAGGACAACTCACTATTATATAACTCAACTTGAAATGAGTAAAGGAAACACAATAAAGATACATAGAGTAAATCATAATTGGTAATGGCAAACTTAGCTCTTGGTCAAAGAATAGTTGATAATTTGGTGGAGTTCACAAATAGCTGGTTTTCAATGAAAGCTTTCAAAGTAGTAAACATCAAGATAAGAGCAATGTGAAAAACAAGGAACATAAGAAACATGATTGAATAAATACACATATGAATGAATGAAACACATCAACTCAAAATACTTGTTGAGATAGAAGGGAATAGGTTTACTGACTCAACTACAAAGTAAAAGAAAGGCCCTTCGCAGAGGGAAGCAGGGATTGCAAGTCTCATAAAGAGCTCCCAAAAATTATGATACTTACTGGCTTTCAGCTCTCATTGCCCCTATCATAGGCATCTTTTGGTGGTTAAGGTTAAAGTGACACAACTAAGAGGATATGCTTGACAAGTTATAAGTTGAAATCTCAAGCCCCTTACTTATGAGTACCGATCCTCATGCTACTCAACTTCAGTCACGAGCAAGCTTTTGTCATTGTAAATACATGCGTATCATTGAGAACCGCCAACGGGGTACCCCTTGCACATGACACAGGAGCTATCCCATAATCAAAATGACAAGGCAAGCAGACTGTGAGCATCTTAGCGATCTTTTTATTTGCTATTTGCATAGGTTTTATTGAGGATGCTTCATAGAATGCTCACTATAGTTATGCTTCAAGTTTCCACCATGATTAGGCATAGCTTAGGCTAGCGGCCCAGGCGTTTCTCTAACACACATATAAACTCCATGATCTTACAAGTTCCACTTTTATTTCACACCGCCGGGATCCATAAGCAAAAGAACATGATATCAACTAGGCACAAGTACCAATGAAGTGTTGAAAGCGGTCCCCATGATACATGGTTCGGCTAACTTCAACTCATAAAGCGCAAGCATATACGCAACAAAGAAGGACCCAATGGTTCAAGTTTATTCAATGCAAGAAAGTAAAGTGTGTCGTCAAGTTCATGAGAGCTTTAATCACTAATTTTCACATAACAAGTGTAATTTGGGAGGGAGATAAAACAAGAATTTACTTGGAATAGCAATAATGCTACTAGGTAGGTATGGTGGACACAAATGGCAAAGGTTTTGGTTTAAAGGAGGTGGATGCACGAGAACAATACCCTCTCAGTACAGGTTTTTGGCTAGCAAGGCTGGGTAGGAACTATAAGAGTTGAAGGAAACAAACAAGCATACAAATGATAAAGACAAACATGCAATCTTCCTTGGAAGCACAAAAGATCTTAACTAGAGAATACTAAACTTATGAGCAAATCAAGAAAGAAAGATGATGAAATTATTTTTCTCTAGAGTACTTCTACCTTTTTCTTTTCAACTCTCAAAAAGGTGTTGCTACTGACTGAGCCAGGTTTGCCAAAACCAACTAAATTAACTCAATGATCCCAAAGTGATACCAATACTAACAACAAGATCAATCATATAACCACAAATTGAAAACTAATATAAGCTATGAAAAAGAGTGAATGATAGAACTTCTCATTAATATTCCATAACGGAAACTCACACCAAGGGATACATATCTAACGAGAGAGGGGACACTTCCATAATGCAAACCATACTACATAATAACTCCTCTATTCATGATATGACTCTACTAATAAGGTAAAAAGATAGAAGATAGTGATATGATACCGCGGCACTCCCCCAAGCTTGGAACAAACCAAGGGGGTGCCGAACCTGATGACGAATTACTCCTTAGGTGGTGGTGGTATCCTCTCGATGAGCTCCTTGATCAGTTTCCCCAAGTCCTCAATCTCGGGGGTGAGATTTCGAATCAGCTGTGAGTTTTGCTCAATGCGACTCATGATCATGTCGTGTTGAGAATCCCAGCTCTTGCTATTCTTTCCCCACTCTTCCTCCTTGAAGTCTTCTTTTCCTACATGGCTAGAACGAGGCAAATCCCAATTGGAGGGTAATTTCTCCTTGGGCATATTCTGGTATTGATGCTCATGGATAAGGGTATGGAAAGGATTCCTGGTGCGTGGAGGAAGTGACCGTGGAGCCAAACTGTGACGAGGAGCTTTCCCCTAGTCTGCATCCGTGTCGTCCTTCTAACCCTGGCAGGTTTCACGACTCCAATGCTTGCAATGGTAGTGCCGGTGTGCGGACGTTGGCCTTGCTCCTCTTCACCTTCACTCTCGATCTCCTTCTCCTTCCCGGGGTCTTGGAGGTCTTCCTCCATGGGCTCCTTCCCTTTATTCTTGGTGGACACCATTGTGCTTCTAAACCTTCAAAGAGTATGTCCTGGCAGAAATAGATCGAAACAAAAACACGCTGAAAACACGATATACGAACCTCGGGGGATCCGTGGGGGTTATATATTACGGAGTTTCATATCAAAAGGAAGGTACTGGGAGAAAACGAGTCGGAGGCGGAGTCCCGGGTGGCCTCACCACCTGGTGGTGCGGCCAGGGGTGGGTCCGCGCCATGGGGTGGTGTGGGCCACCCTGGCTCCGTTTCCGTCCCTTTTTCGCTTCGTAGCTTTCCTTATTGACTGAAAACTACAAAAATATAGTTGGATTGTATTTTCGCGGAACTTTTCTTACCAGAACTATTACCTATTTGAAAACAGATTCTCCAGGTCTCTGAATTTGGTATTTAGTGGATCCTTACGGAGTCATCTCTTGAATATCATCGATATCTTTATCTTCATGTACTTATTACTTGAGTCATAAAACTATCTCTTCCTTATTACACCATTGTCTCCACTTCCTGGAAATTTCTTTCACACAAAACTTCACACAGTTCTTATTGGCAACATTAGTATAAGTGAAGTGATAAAACCTTTTGAGTCCAACTTCAACTGAAAACCATCAAAACAAAATCTACTGTAGCAAATCCTTCCGAAAACCCAAAAAGAATTCAAGAAGGAAATCGAATAAAGAGGCAAATGCAAGAGTGGCAAAATCTGTCAAAACAGACCAGCAGGTAAAGATCAATTTTTTAGAAAATCTTCTGTTGCTCAAATCAAAAAGTTCAAAACTAATGAAAGTTAAATAACAACCTGGGGAAGAAGCACAAAAAATGACAGCTCAATCCTACATACATAGATCTCTCACGAATATTTACGGTGAAGCACAAAAATCTGTTTCGGGACAGCAACTTCCCCAAATCTTACTTCTCTCTCATTAGAGGTTGATCTTGACATAAAAACCAAAAAAAACGGATAAGGAGCGGTTATTACCAAAGTAATAACTTCCAAGACTCAAAGAAACAAAAACAAACTGAAAGCAAAAACAAATTGGGTTGTCTCCCATAAAGCTCTTTCTTTATAGCCATTAAGATGGGCATGATAATTTGAAGAAGCTCTCATAGGGATATGAATTGAAGTGAAAGAGAGCACTAAGAAGCAAACACACACACATTTAAGTCTAACCCACTTCCTATGCAAGGGGATTTTGTAAACAAACAAGTTGTTGAACCCAGAGGCTTCTTGCATAAGAAGGCAAAACAAGTGTAACATAAAAACTTTCAGCATAAAACGAGGAAACTTGATATTATTGAGATACATAAGAACACTTTTCCCTCTCTCATAGTAGCTTTCAGTATCATGCATAAACTTGACAATATAGCTATCACAAGTATCATCATAGCACTGATCATTTATTCTAACAGAAAACACAGGAATACTAGCTCTCATAGCACTACTATGTGAAACAATATTAGAGGTATCCTTACAAAGGATAGTGTGTCCCTCTTCCTCATACTTAGTGACAAAGTCTTTCACATTTGCTATTATAGGTTCATCAACCATTTGTTTATCAGGTTCAACAACTTTATTCATACTTTCATCTACCATACTAGCCATCATAGAATGTTCATTTACCTTAACTGGGAAAGGCATTTTCTCAATATAAGGTTCAGGTAAAACATGATTAGCAGTATAAACTTCAGTATTTCTTGCAGGAACACTCTTAGCAATATCTTTATAAGGTTCATGATACTTATTCCACTTCTTTTTAGGCACTTCAATGTAGGAAGAAAAAGCCTTAAAATAAGAAGCAATAGCTTGAGAGTCTAGACCATAAGAATTTTTAATATTTTGAAAGTCATCAGTTCCCATAAAAGATTCAATGCATTCATAATCATAATTTATACCTGACTTTCTACCTTTGTCATTCTCCCAAGCTTCAGCATTGTCTTGAATACGGTCCAGAAGATCCCATTTAACTTCTTCTTCCATGCGAGTGAATGATCCAGCACAAGAAGCATCCAATAAATCTTTATCATGTAGAGGGAGCCTTGCATAAAAGTTATTGATAATAATATTGTTGGGGAGCTCATGAATAGGACATTTGAGCATTAATAACTTCAATCTCCCCCAAGCTTGAGCTGTACTCTCTCCATCAAGAGGCCAAAAGTTGTATATTTGATTCCGATCTTTATGAATCTCACTAGGAGGATAAAACTTTGAATAAAAGAGAGGCACTATTTCCTCCCATTCCAGAGCTTGACCATTCTTCAGCAGCTTATACCATTCCTCAGCTCTTCCTTTTAGTGATAATGAGAATAACTTATTCTTAACTTGATCCGTAGTAATACATGCACACTTGAACAACCCGCATAATTCGTGTATAAAGAGTAAATGATCACCGGGATGGACAGTTCCATCCCCAACATAGTAGTTATCCATAACACGATCAATAATTCTTGTAGGTACTTTGAAAACATCTCTCTCAGCAGGTGGTGGCTTATCTACTATCTTAGAAGTGGTAGTAGCATTACTAAATAAGAAACTCAGCGAATTATCCATAACGAAAATAAAGCAACTAGCAGAAGTAAACAATACTCACAGTAGAAGTTTCCTTTGCCAGTTCCACTCTCCAATAGCGCTTCACTCCCCGGCAACGGCGCCAGAAAATAGTCTTGATGACCCACAAGTATAGGAGGTGTATCGCAGTATTTTCGATAAGTAAGAGTGTCGAACCCAACGAGGAGCAGAAGGTGCTGGCTAGTGGTATGGATCAGGAATTCTCTGCAAATACTTAGAAAACGGATTTTTAGGGGTTTTCGATAAGGCAAGTAAACAAAGTACGAGTAAATAAAAGACAGTAAGAATAAATGCAGCAAGTGGCCCAATCCTTTATGCAGCAAAGAACAAGCCGGTTGTATTTCTATAGATGACCAAACGTTCTCGAGGACACATGGGAAGACTGTCAAGTGCTTTCGCTTCATATAGTCGATTAATATTCTTTAGCTTGCTAAGTGTTGTGTGGGTGAACATGTGCTAATGTACCGCCCCATCCAAGACTAATACATACTTGTGATTAAACCCCTTGCAAACATCCGTAAGTACAAGAAAGTAATTAAGGTAGAAACCTAACCACAGCTTTAAACTCTAAGACCCTTACGTCCCTTGTGCAATGGTTTCCTAACGGGGGTTCAGGTTTCTGTCACTCCGGCAACCCCTACGATTAGTAGCCAAATACACAATGCATTCTCCTAGGCCCATATAGGTGAAGTGTCATGTAGTCGACGTTCACATGACACCAGTAGAAGAAGTACACCACAACTTAAATAACAGTCTATTGAATCTTTCTCAACACAACTCCACTACTAATAACAAGACTTCTCCCATGTCCTCAAGAACAAAACGAACTACTCACAAGACATCATATGGATCATGATCAGAGATGGAATAATGATGTATAACAATCTGAACATAAACAATAATTCAATGGTTCACTCAATAGCATCAACTACAAAGAGTAATCAACACCGGGAA
This sequence comes from Avena eriantha, assembly GCA_910589775.1. Lineage (NCBI taxonomy): Eukaryota > Viridiplantae > Streptophyta > Magnoliopsida > Poales > Poaceae > Avena > Avena eriantha. The sequence continues at coordinate 224,115,657 of OU342745.1, forward strand.
AGTTTCCCCTATGAACTATGCAAGATTCAACACAATTGTTACAGCAATATGGAGATGGTGATGATGGTGCTGAAGGTGATGATGGTGGTGATGACGATGATGATCCCGATGAAGTCCAGCTTGATGGTGGTGTTGATGGCGACGATCTCCCCTCTCCGGGAAGGAATTCCCCCGGCAGAAATCTGTCTGCCGGAGAGATCTTTCTCTCTCGATGTTTTCCGCCCCGCAGAGGCGGCGGAATCTTTCTGTGGTCGCTCCTCGAGTCTTAGGGTTTCGTGGGGATGATATACGCCAGAGGAGAGAGGCTAGAGTGGGCCAGGGTGGCCACACCACCTCCAGGCGCAGCCTAGGCCTGCCCGCGCCATGTGGTGGTGTGGGCCCCCTATGGCCGACCTCCACTCCATCTTCTGGCATCCTTAGTCTTCTGGAAAAATAGGATTTTTCGTATATTTTCCCGGATTTTCTGATCTTCGCGAATTTTGCCTCCAAATAGCACCTTTTCCATCAGAATCCTGGCTGCAGTGGTCCATGCTCCAAAAGTCATCAACCATGCAAAAACAGATGAAATAACATAAGTATCACCTCTCAATACAAAATATATCAATGAATAATAGTGAATTAAGACATAGAATAGTGATGCAAAATGGACGTATCACCGTCGAGTATCTAATACTAGCACACAATAAGATATACAAACAATAACATTGAATGTAAATGCGATGTGATATGGTCCTTCACGCCGTGATCTCCATCCGTCGTCACCGGGTTCCGGCGCCAGGGTTCCGGCGCCGTAGACACCAGGGTACTGGTGTCATTCTAGCTTGGTAGTCCGTCACCTTTGTGACTATCTACTACTACGTAACAAAAGGTAATCACTTTACCTTTGCCACAACCATATCACAAAGCAATACCCCCTGTAAAACAAAGTAAGACGCCTCTACTTTATCTTTGCATGTTTTAGGTGGTTGAATAGGCTTTCGCACAAGAACCATTCTTACCTACGAACTTTCAGCACAACGCTAATCAAGTAGTTGTCTATACTATATCCCTTTCGGGACCCTCCGTTGTAAATGGCATACCAACTAATGCGAGAGAGACAGACACCCCCTAAGCCACTTTATATGGTACAAGCCATATGTCAAGCGTGGACCAGTCTCGCGAATGAACGCGTAAAGTCGGTTGGGGCCACTTCATCAAGCATTACTGCGGTATACACAAGTACACGTGGGAGGGTAACAACTAAAAGATCAACGCCCACACGCTACATCTCGTGTGTTCTACTCGTACTAGCATTACTACGCATAGATCTAGCTCTGATACCAGGGGTTCCGCGTATGAAAACAATAAAATTTTACCCTACGCCTCTAAACCCCTGAAGCTGTCAGGACCTATCTATTAGTAATACAGTAACGGGAGGGGCTTTTCGCGAACTTACCCTTGAAGACTGAAAAGCGTTGTCAACGCTCAGGAGAGCGTGGTTGATGTAGACGAGCCGAAGCCGACCTCACGGTCATGATGAAGTCCTTGCGCTCATGTGGCTCCAACGACTTGAGTGCCTCAAGTGCGACATCTCGCGGGGAGTTGCACACGTCCGGTGCCTGACGATGACTCCCGCTTCCCCGATCTAGCAGCAGTTGCGGAAGTAGAGCTCCCGGATCCGAATCCCGCAGCGCGACAGTGCTCCGCGGTGAAGATGTCTCTCGTTGGCGCAGTCCAGACTTGGGACCGCGGTCACGAGAGAGAAGGGGGAGAGAGAAAATATCAATTAGAGGTCCTCCCAAAAGTGAGGAGACCTTTATTTATTATTGGTGTATTTATCTGGCCAAATACCCCCACTATATATAGGGGGAGGGGAGGTACTACCTCCCTCAAAGTCCCGGGGTGGGACTAAAGGAGAGGAGGGGGAGGGGAGGCCACCGGCCAGCCCCTTGCCCCTTCTCCCTCTCTCCTTTCCCTAATGGGCCCTCTCCCTCCGGAAATTTGCCCATTAAGCATTTGACCATTTAAATTGATTTTCTCTTTATTAAATAATTATGAATAAATGATTAAATTAATATTTAAAATTCATTTACATATTATTCAACCTCCGTGGCTATGGAACACCTTCCACCTCCACTCCGGACATCCTCCGGACTTACCGAAACCCTTCCGGTTTTCTCTCTACTATTCTTCGGCGATTCCTCCAATCCTATAAACACTCTCTAAGCATCATCAAGCCCTTAAGCGTGATACCCCAAGGTTCGGGAACACTCCAGACATGGTCGGGATACTCCCGTACCAATGATCGACAGAGGGACCTGGATGGCCATGTGACCCCTGTGCGTTCCACGAAGATCTTTCGTCGTTTGAACCGGGACAGTCGTGTCTTATTCCCTTTGTCTCTCGATACTTGCATTGCCCGAGATCTGATCAATGACATCACCATGTCGTGTTCAATATCGTTACCGAACAATGCTACTTGACTCGTTCCGACAAGTGATATCCCTGTGATCAAATCACACGCTGCGCAACTATTGGATATTACTTCTGCGAGTGGGCCCTCTAGTATCTTCCCGTCACATGGACGGACAAATCGCGCTCTTGACGTATATTTCCTCTACGGTTTCCTCCGAGTACCTGAACACACCTTTATAACCACTGTATTACCAAGTGACGCTTGATGCTATCTAAGCACTCTCGGGAGACAGTGATTGATATAGCCTCACAGTCTAAGGAATAGTCTACGAGGATCCATTTCTGATCATCGTAACTTGAACTTCGTGACAGTATTGGTTCATCATCTCATTCACAGAATGAGATGAATCTATTTCCAACTGGCATAAATGCCACATGATCAGGAAACTTGATCATCTGTTGACCAATAAACCAGTGACTAGAGTTTCACTAGGAACCCCTGGTTGTTTGTATATCACACGTGTATTGATGTTTACACTCCATACAGTTATAGCATGATATAAAACTTAATCATAAACTATATGAAATATGATAATAGTCCTTATAACTATTTGTAACTAGGGCATATTTCCAACATGTTGATGTTAGCCAAAATTTTGTTTGGTTGGAGAGATGAAAAGTGGATGGATGTTGTGATAACCTCTTTCCTTTTGTGGGGTGAGATTACCCCATATATGCAATTTTACCTCCGTTCGTGGAGTATTAAACAACAAATAGATGTTATAGAAAATTATTTACAAATAATCAAAGGTGTTTTTACTGAACAACGGGAATGTATGACAATCCTATATGGTACACAACCGTGGGTATATACTCCGGTATTCAATTGGTACTAGCATCGCTGACTACATTTGATAATCCGAAGCAAAAACACCTGCAAGCCTGGACAAACTATATGCTCGAAGATAGTACAGAGGAGAGAGACGAGTAGAAAAAATTGCCACCGCCGTGAAGAAAAAAGAAGATGAGTAGAAAAAATTGCCACCGCGAGCGTCAGATCTGGTGCCTCCGCAGCTCGCTCTTCCCGACCATCTCGCAATTCCCAGAGAGAGTATCCCCTGCCGCCGCCGCTACCTCGATCTAGAGGAACGGAAGAAGAGAAACGTCCACGGCCTCCTCGCCCTCTCCCCGACCCGTGCTGCCTCGTCACCCTCTCCCTGACCTGCGCTGCCTCGTCGCCCTCTCAAACCTCCCGGCCTCCTTGCCCCTCCCCGACCTCCTCTGCCTCCGCTGCTCGACGCTCGGCCCTCCCCAACCACGTCATACTCCTCATTCCCCCAACACCGACCGGGAAATTGAGGCGAGCCAGGAGCGATCAGCCCTGCTGCGACCATGGAATAGAGGGGAGAGTAGTTAACTTTCGCCGTTGTCTCTACTCTCCCGGCGCCGCACCTCAATTTTCCACCGCCGCATGTGATTCACAAAAGGGAGAGATGTGGAAAATAGATAAGGTTGGGGTTTTCTCTTTCTTTCCCGGGCTGGTGAGCGAGCGAAACGGCGCCAACAAAGCTTTTCGGGTGAGGTTAGCGCGCTAGCCAGAAGTGGTTGGCCCGGTCCGCCACATTTTGCCGGATGAGCCGAGCCACCGTTTTGGACGAATATTCCCAGAATCTGGCTATCCCTAACCCCTCTCACCCTTCAAACCAAACGCTTGGTAACCATTTTTTCAGTGGCTATCCCTATCCACTTGAGGATATCCCCTCAACCAAACATCCCCTAAGAAGCATTGTCGCCATCGGGGGAGCATCCCATGGGTTACGAGTATGATGAACCACCATGTTGAAGCATCGACCTGAAACTAAACAGCTCCAACTGGCCCTTGATGTCGCCAAGAACAACAACTCCCATTGGCCCCTTGATGTCGCCAAGAACACCATCGAGAAGGGGATATCTTATATGATGTGTCGCCTTCACCCCTAATCAAGATGCCACCACAAAAACCGAAAACTTTATTACCGACTACACGACGGACAACCAGAACACCCCACCCCCTCCCCATCCTCAAGCCGAGCAGCAGACCGAGGGGAGGAGAACCAGGATCTACCTGGTAGGAGGCGGAAAAAACTTGCAGTGGTGGCTAGCTGTAAAAAGTGTTTTGTTATTTTCCTCTAATCTGAATGGCACCTCTATTATTAATTAAGTTTATGTGGCATTCCTAAGATAGTTTATCTTAAACAATCACACTTCACACACATGAAAATAAAAACCCGGTTAAACAATGTTGCATAATGCGTAATTTATAAGGAGGAAACTAAATCTATTTGCTACAAACAAACTATACCTCTAATTATAACACATTCCTAAAATCAGAATCCATGTAATTGGAAGCTTTAATTCGTTGTACTTTGTTTATGTTATTTTCTGTCATCACTATTTGGTTGCAAAGGGTTTTCTTTGCTGGCTTTCATCTCCAACCTAGCCCATCTTTCTGGGGTCAAATGGCTTCTTCTTTTTTTGAGAGCAACCACATATTTCATTAATCGAAAACCAAATTACATAGAGCAACACATGTGAAAACTAAAAGACAGGCGGAGATAAAATGATTATCCTGAAAACAATGCAGATAAAATCCTAAGAGACCGAGAAATACAAAACAATCACTAGGTTTTTCCACAACCACCGAAGCCAGCGGCCGCCGCCCAACTCCAGCGCCATCGAGCCTATTCCTAACAATCAAGGCCGGATCAATATCAAACAGGGCCACAAATGTATCTAGGACATGGGTTGGGTCCACTCGGTCCACTAAACACACAGTAACATGCCAATCTAGAATTCTAATAAGGTGAACTTTGCCATTTAAAATTCCACCAAGAAGGTACTATTGACTTGAAAGTCTGAGGTCTTGTACACAAGTGTATCAATGGAATTAGGGATTCAAACATTTATGACTTGGAATATCTATGATGTTGTCGTTGCTGGTTTTTACACTGCTATATTTTTTAACCCTATCGGCGACTCAAAGATGGTATCGCGGTAATTTGAGCTATAGATTATTTGCTTCCCCCCCCACCTATATTCTTTACTGTATTTGGCAATCATCTCTTTTGCACGTGTATTCCTGTAAAATCAGTCCCGGTTTTATGAAGGTCCCAGGGCACTTGCCTACTGTTACTCTGTAACATTAGTCCGGTAAAACTGGCATAACAGCATTACAGAATCTACAGATCCCAGGAAACACGCTCTAAGACAACAAGATCCCAATTTCCAGTACTCCTACCAGGGTCTTGCACACTAAAATATTGCAGCGCCTACTAAAAACTGTACAGACATAACACACACATTGATCCCGTAGCTTAAAATCGGCAGATCCCAGGCTTCTCCGTACGGCAGAGCGTGAGCATCTCTTCATACTTGGAAGGATAGACAAAGCCCCACAGCTGCATTATATAGGGAAAACGAAGTTATATATTAACATCCCTAAATAGACATCAGCAAAAGATGGAGAGTACTTATGCACTTCAGAACGTTCATGGATTTATGTTCGCTTTAGATGCAACCCTAGCTACACTTGCAACAACCGGCTTCTTGATCGTAAGGTGATGTCTGAAATATTTTTGTGTCATGTACTCCCTCCGTTCCATAATATAAGATGTTTTAAATTTTGTGAAACGAATGTATCTAGACATCTTTTAGTGTGTAGGTTCGGAGTGAACTTATGCACTAAAAGGCATCTATATACATCCATTTCACAAAAGCTAAAACATCTTATATTTTGAAACGGAGGGAGTAGTATGCATATTCTGAAGTGGGTAGAACGGGCTTTTACTTTGTGTTAAGTAACACAGTCCAGTAAATCTCATGCACATGGCCCTGACAAAAATCTCCCTTGATTTTCAGTGGGCAATATAGCTGTCGCGTATGTTAGTTGTCTAAGGTGGTGTGCAGCTGTGTGAGACGAGACTATTGGACCAAATAATGTGGGTCAAAGAGCATGAAAAAGATCTTCAAAGATGAATTATAAACTATATGGTTAGGTATTTTGCAGCATCCATATTTTAGAGCAGTTAAGCAGTATGGATGTAATTGCATTTGTCCACCCGAGGAAATAGGTGAAAACACTATCCATAAGTATTACTGAACATCGACACGGACTTGCTACCATGGGGTATATCTACCCATGGTAACGCCGTTTGCCATCTGTTAGGCTATCTTTCCACCGTCCCCGCCACCTACCCCTCGTCTCCACCAACTCCCCAGCACCCACCACGACCGCGACCCTGGCCAGCCTGCTCGTCCCCAGCGCTCCGCGGCCCGATTCCCCACCTCCTCCGCCGGCTCTCCCAGCCCCCAACTCTAGCGGATCCCGCAGCCCCACTGACGCGGCTCCCCTATCCCCACCTGCACTGGATCACACAGCCCCCACCGTCGCCCGCCGCCCAGCCCCAACCGCGGCTTCAGTTCCTCCAGCGCCTTAGGGGCGCGCCTTGAACTTCTTCCTTGCGTGGACCCCATGACACCTGCCGCCAGGCATTCCAACGCCGCTGGTGGTTTCCCCCGGCTCGGTCTGGACCTCCTCGCAGCCCCGACGCCTCCTGCCGCCTTCCTGGTCCACGGCAGCGGGGCATTCCGGATTGATGTGACGTGGTCACACCGGATTATCACCGCCGACCGGCTCCCCGTGGCTGGCCCCAATGCGTCCAGCGCCGCCCGTGCGTCTGCTTTCATCGCGCACCTCCAGCGATTCTGCTTTTAATTTCCACAGGGGGCGCTCGGTGATTTGTCCTTCAACACCACCGGTTGGTCCTCTAGTTCACTGCACTCGGCCCCATGGGTGGGGGCACTGCAGCTGCGCGGCGGCAGCCAGGATGGCTCGGTGGCAGGGGTACAGAGGTGCCGCGAGGGTGCGTGGTGGCCGGCAGCCAGGCTGGCTTGCCGGAGCTGGAGGACATGGAGGAGGCGGGGGTGTGCACGAGCTCCACTAGGCAGACAGCGGCGCGAGCAGCGTGGTCTGCCTAGGACGGTCGAGGACAAGAAAACAGCCTGAGGGAAAATGCATCAGGCCTCTAGGAAAACAATGTGGTGACGGGAGTTGTGACAGCGTTAGTTAGCAATTTTCTGTGGGACTGATCCAGAGGTGTGAAATGTCCTATAGGGCAGATCCAATGGCTGGATGGATATGTGTACCTATCCCACATGGTAGCCCACTATTTCCGTACTGTTAGAGTTCCTTTTATGGGCATGCGTGTGCCCTGTGTCGATCAGGAGTATTGGAAAATTGCACTTCTGGAACTTGCAATAATGCCATCGGCGAACTGATGAGTTCTTGATGTGGGACAACAAGCTCATAGCCTCATAGTCATAACCCCCGACCTACCACTTGCAATTGAAGTTTTTGGTACTTGTTTAAGCCAAATATGGTTTAATATTTTTGTACTGAAATAGAGCTACAGATTTCATTATATATATGTACTTTGATGGAGTCAAAGAACTACTAATTATATTCAATATGCTATGCTTCAGTGTTGTAAGTACCTCAACTTCTTTAACCGCAAAGTCCGGGGAATGCGATAAACACTGGTTGTCAAATGTCTCTGAATTTGAACTTGAACCACTCAAACTGCAGAGTGCACAGAGAAAAGGTGAGGCATTAAGATTGACTTAATCTAACAAACAGTGTTAAAAGCACTAAAGAAAACTTAGAAAGGTGTATGTGTAGAGAGGAGGGATTACAGGTCTGAGTCTAGATAAAGTGCAAAGTGGCTGCCACCTCCTAGTGCCAAATAGTCAGCAGAGCACACGGTGAAATACTTATTAGCACCTGCAACACACAATTTGTTCAACAGTTTAAGAGAATGAGTCAATACATACAAATAACAAGATGGGCACTTAAGAGATCTCTCAGGATTAATTATCTGCTGCCTGTTAGCACAGGGTGCAAATTGATCTTACTGATAACATGTTTATACATTGGAACTGTAGTAAAATATTCAAACATTAGAGTGTATCATGATGAAAAGGATCTCAAGGAACAAAGTAAATTATACACTACGTCGACTAGCCCTGAGTTCTGAAGTACAGAAACTGGCAAGCAAAAACATATATCTTTCAGCTTTTCGTGCTCTTATTGACAAAGCGACGAAGTAGATAGAAATATATATTACCGGTTGGTCGATAGATAGCAGGATTGCTGTGTAAACTAGTGAAAACAAAGCAGTTATTGGTCCCCTGCAGTACTTATTAATTTCCATTAATATCAGTAGATGGTGAGTGCGTGATAATAAGAAGATTATTAGAAAGTACGGGTGGAACCTGATACTTCTTTGTACTGGTTGGCTCTAATGGAGCCTCAACTAAACCACCAAAAACTGCCCCTTTTTTGTCTCCAACTACCTGGTAGAGAGCACATCAATAAATAAATAACAATAAATTAGCAATAAGCAGCTAACAGCAAAAAATACATGAGATGTTGCGGAGATTTGGAAGGAAGTCATATTGTGGACAGCTTAAAAAATAAGCACCATTACCTAAGTAATACTCTTTGAATTACATAATATTAGTACAATTGGCCACTCTCTTTGAACTACTGGTGAAACACATAAAGCTACTTAAGAAACGTACCAAGAGTGAGTAACCAGGGCACAGTTTACTCCTTCTGTATAAAGTAGATAAAGATATTCCATGCCTCCATGTGCTGAAAAATTGTGAATATAAACATTAGACAGCAGTTGATACGTGCAGTCATAACATATAGGGATAACAGACTAAACCTGTATAGCAAAACCCAGCTCCTTCCTTTGGCGAGAATAGGAAGAGAGGAATAAATAATGGATTGCATCATTTCTGACAAAAGGACAGATGGTTCTGACATGACTGGCAAATTGTTCAAGGACTTAACTTCCTTCGGTTCTTCGAGCTCCAATACAGGTGTGACCGGTTCAGCATGATTTACCACCTCTTTGCCAATTTTAGGCTCTGGATTTTGTTTGAAGCCGCTCATCCTAGCTGCTTTGGTGATGATTTTTCCAATGGAATGCTTCCCTCTGCTTAGCAGGCCTGTCTTTCCCTTGCTTGCCCTCCCGACTGGTGTTAAAGTTGGGTATCCCGTTTCTTCATTTTGCTCAGGAATTATCTCCATTGAAGCGTTAAAAGAGCTAGATGGCGACAAAAATGAGATCATGAAAGCTCTAAAGGAAGATGTATCAGGGCCATCAGGAATATCAGAATTTTGCTCAGAATCATTATCATCCTCTGAATTTTCTTGCTCTTCGTCCGCCTCCTGCAGCAAGCAAAGAGAATGAAATGGGAACTTTATGGAACATGGGCTACTAACTGGAAGAAACAACATTAATTGGCACTATGAATTGCATCAAGAACATTACACGCAACTGCATAATGCTGCTTACAACTAACAACTGGAACCATCCTTAAAGTTTCACCGAATGCAAAAGATCAGAGCAGGAAAGACATCAAGTAATGCATAGCGCTATTGCTTGCAAAAGAAAACACTGGAGTGGAGCTATTCATTTCCTGAGATTTGAGGACCGTGGCATTAGAATAGCAACTTCATTACTTCAGTTGCTATACTAGTTGAAAACTTGAAACATAAGAGCGAGCTAACTTTATCACTGGAGCTGCAAGTACCACATTTGAAAGAAACAAAGTTATTCTGTAGTTAGCACTATACACTACATAGAACACATATTCCCTGCACCAAAATCAGCGCAAATTTCTAGCATGAAGGCAAGATCATCAGGATTTAACAGTCGACACTTCATAGATCAACTCAGAGTGTTCTCGAAACAGAGAAGGCGATTTGACCAATCAAGACGACACCCAAGTTATCCCCAGAACACAAATTTCATGAGCTTAAGGGAGCGCGCTAGTGTGTAGTATCTTCTCGGGAAGCTACCAATTCGCACCCACAAAACTAAGCAAGGGACTTGACGGGCACCAAATTCAGCCATCACCTATAATCCACCAGCCGAAGCACCCCCTAGTCTAATTAGCAGCGACCAACAGCTGGCATCACTAAACCCCGAACAATCGAACACCAAGCCCTACCAAGAGCACGTCCCAGCGGCCAGCCAGACCACGCGAACACGCCTCTACCGAGAGGCGAGAGCTACCATACCAAGTCGCCCCTTCGCGCGAATTGAGGCGCCGCAGCGACAGCCCATCACAAAACTGAACCGGACTGGTTGTAATAGGATCAGGAGAGGAGGAGGGGGATCTGGGGTCTCACGGGGAGGTGCGAGGGCTCGCGCTCGGAGACGGGGTTGAGGATGACGGTGGTGAGGTCGGACACGAAGTGCGCCGCCTTGCTGCCCAGGGACGGCAGGTACCCCATCCTCGCCTACTATTCCTGGATCGGGCGCGCACGCCACTAATTTCACGAGGGGCGCACCGCGGGCGGCTCGTCAGCCTCCGTTGTCCCGCGGCTGATTCGGCTGGGAACTTGTGCTCCCGATCGGGCGGCGAATAGAGGAGGTGGTCGTGCCGTTGCGGTGAGCCTTGATTTGGGCCTGCACCTCTTATGTTTCTTTTGCCGATAGGTGGCGAGGATGGGTTGGAATTTTCTGTTGTGGGAGACTGGGAGGAACGATACGCACAGCAACAGGATAGCTTCTTGGATTTGTCCGCGGCAGTTAGCGGGTCACCGGGCAGCAGCACGGAAATACCGTGCGCCGGCGATGCTCGCGGGGGAGGGATGTGTCAGGTAGCCGACGACGGTCGGTGTTTGGACGGCTTTGCCCCTGCGTCGTGTCAAAGCTTTTGTTTCCTCCTCTCTCTCTCCATTGGGTTGGAGGCCGACTGTTTCAAGTCCAACGATTCGACTTGGCTCGCACATTACCATTCCGGAGTTTGCGCAGGTGCTCTGTGAAAGATGAGTAAAAACAAAGCTCTAAGGCTGGTCACAGCGCTAGTATCATACTATGTATCATACTATATGATACTACTGGATGATACTATCTTTATAGTGTATGGTATCACATAATAGTATCATTCTAGTACTATATTTAATGATTTGTAAAATCTTAATGTAAAATTGTGTACAAGATTTATTTGAATGAACATTTTCTAGTTTCACGTGTTATGATACGGTATTTACCTATGATACTCTGACCATCTCTTTCTTCATTAATTATTGTGCCACATCAGATTTTTGCCAACATGGCATGCATGATACTAGCTATGATACTCCCACTAGGACCAGCCTAAGAGCATGTCCACTTCGGGTGTTTCTAGACCAAAATACGGAGGTAAAAATCAGCGGATGGCTATATAATTTCGTCTGAAAATGTGCTTTTCCCCAGCCGTATTCACACCCAGCTCGTCGATGCATGGAAAAGTGGAGGAGATAGATGGGCGATTGATGGGGAAAAGCAGGAGAGAGAATGACCGGTGGGTGGGGGAGAAAAGTAGGAGAGAGAGGAGGAGTGGCTGACAGTGGGCCTGCTGCATGAAAAAATTACATCCGATGTTCTCAGGTGATTCCCGACACGCTGGGATCGGCCTAGGATCGCTGAATGGAAAAACGTCTAAATTCGACCGAAATCGGCGTCCTGAAAACGCGAGTGGACGAATATTCATTGAAAGGTGGCCTCCTGGAAACGCTAGTGGAGATGCTCTAACTCTTGGTGGTTGAGAAAGAGCAAAGCAAGCTAGCCATAGGGCTGGCTGCTGGGAGGAAGAGTACACCGTAACATAACATAACTTAGCGAGTTAGCTTGTTCCTTACTTTAAGTACTTGGTACTTTAATCTGATTAGCTAGTTTACAATTTGGATCGGTGTAGCATCAGATTTGGAAGTAGTTTAGTTAGTTCACACTGCTGCAATTTTAGCACAGAGTATTTTTGATAAACGGACATATTGTGTAGAGAAACAGTTTTCGATTAAGGTGAAATTTGGTGTCTATGTTAGGAACACATATGTTTACATGTTTACCAAGTTTGGTTCTGATTGGGTCCGTGGTTTAAGAGCGGTTTGTTGATTATCAAAGAGGACAAAAAATATGTTATCTCTAGCTTTGTTGTAATCTTGTCTCTTGTGGTTGTTGTTGTTACTGCTAGTTGGCAACTTGCTCAGTGTGTTGTATATCTCTCGATGTTCTAGAGATGACTTTGTATCCATGTTGCTCATAGTAGAACTTGCGTGTACCAGCCGTGTTTTTCCCTCCTTGGGTTGGGGAGGTTATTCAACGTAAATCCCAGTGTCACTTGTGCATGTGCTCGTTGTTTTATTTCTGATGTATATATGTTGATTGAATTTATCCCCAAATTTCATTACATCCAGTGGGGTTGTGTATCCCCCCAACAAAGTGGTTTCTGAGTTGAGGTTCAGTTCATATTTCGTTTTAGAGCAAGATTTGTTTTGGGTTAGTTGCATTTGCTTGTGGTGAAGGATGATGGTGAATACCAAGAGAATGATTTTTCTGAATGGTACAAATTATCAAGTTTGGAAGAGCAAGATGAAGGACTTGTTATATGTGAAAGAATACCTGAAGTCGGTGTTCTCCACTAAAATGCATGGTGATATGAAGCAAGATTAGTGGGGGTACTTCATCTCCAAGCTTACCCGAAGCTTGTGGGTTCATTCTACAATGGGTTGATAATAATATTTTGAACCATATCATTGATGAGACACATACATGCACCTTATGGTAGAAATTAGAGGACTCGTATGCCCGCAAATAAGGTACCAACAAGATGTTTGACATGAGTATACCCTACGGGTACCCAGGATTAGCCTATACGGTCCATCCCAAGAGGGACCTATGGAACAATTAAAGCCCAACAAGGATTCGGGTAGCCCAAATGCAGAAGAAGGTGACTCTTTGAAGGAAACTGCAAGGAATAGATGGACACTTCAAAAGGATAAAACCCTAATCTATAACCGATTCGGCCTGCTATATCAAGACCTAGCCTCCCTATATAAAGGCTAGGAGGGGCAACGCGGAAGATATTTTGCAACCCTAGCTTACACATTGCCTGGCATAGGTATGCCCTACAGGCACCTACAATTGGCCTACCTGGTGCCGCTCAACGGAAGGCGCACTCGACGACCTGTCTAGGTCCATGACGCCCATGACGGTTCGACTGATATGAAGCTCATATGGACATCAACTCGAAGCGCGCAAGAGAAGGAAATCTCAAGACTAGAGTTTGAATACAACTTGTAACCGACTCGGCCTGCTATCCCGAGACCTAGCCTATCTATATAAAGGCTAGGAGGGGCGGCGAGGAGGACAATCACAACCCTAGTTTCCACACCATCGCCAGATTGCATCTATGCACCCCATATAACTTTCGACTCGCTCGATAATTCCAAGAGCAGACAAACAGGAGTAGGGTCCTCTATGAGGCCTAAACCTGGGTAAACATCGTGTCACGCGTTGCTTGTCTATTAGCCGTTCTACGATCTCCAGTGTTCCCTCCTTCTCCAAAACCAAAGTGCATAAAAATGGGCATTGATGAGTTTAACCCTCATTAATTGGCGCCGTCAGTGGGAATTGGGCGCGCTGATGTTGCGATCTTGACGGCTCCATCACCGACGATCTACGATTTGTGGGCTACTAGATGCCAGACCTGGTTCAGCTTTGTCTTCAACGATGGTCAGGATCACGTCAGTCGATTCATCTATATCGGCAACGCTCAAACTTTACGTCATGACTTCGATTTCAGCACATTCGATTCAGCGAGCCCAACAAGTTTTCGAAAGATAGATCGGATCAGTTCCTCATAGCTAGCAGATGGCATGTTGCATGGCCCGGCCACGGTTCAATTCTTCAAGCTAGCTAGGCGCAAGATGATGGGTGCAACAGGGCAATCACTGGGGACCAGCCGACTGCGAGAGGATTTGGCAGTGCTTTATGTATAGATCGCTTGCCCAGGAGGGGTTGTCTGATCGTAAATACACCATGAATCAAGTCCCGATATCGATGGAGCTAGCAAAACATCACGTCAAATCTTCACATGAATACTTTGGATGGTGACTTGTTTTCTTGCCGTGGCCAACTTTAATTTCGTTTTTTGGGATGGCCGCATCAAATACCAGAGTTATTTGGGCAATGATTCAATCCTCGTGGATCGTCTAGTACAAGGAAAAGTAAGTCTTGAAATAAACCACTACTAGTATTGTTCTTTACGTATCCATGCAAGTCATGGTCTGCCCCGTCCATGCATGGAAAAGATTCGATTGCATCAGATAAGGAATGTTATTAAGTGAGGCGATCATACTTCGGTTTTTTAAATCACCAATTTAGCTAGCCGGCCGGCATCAGTTTTCTCGCAAGGACGCCGGACCATCTACTTGCTTCGGATCACTTCCGCTAAAGCACAAGTCTGGCCTCATTACAATGATCATCTTTCGTTGCGGACGGCATCGGCACAGATTATTCTAACTCTACAACCGACGGTTTCTAGCATCACTGCAGATTACTTCGACTGCGCCGAGATTGGCCTTGCCGCCATAGATTGGTTCATCTCTGTCACAACTGGCTTTGTCATCTCTGCAGAACAATTTCACGGACTCATCTTCACCGCGATAGCTCAGACTCGCAGCATTGAGCACGTCCGTTGCACAACTTCCAACCACGTCGACTAGATGTCCGCCATGTGCCCACTCGCCGCTGTGTCGACTCCATCCAACCGGGTTGACACAACACTCGGGGGCTCCTTTGGCTCTAGTGACCTGTGCGGTCTTTGGATTCAGCGATCCGCTACGGTCTTCAGATCCAGCAACTCGGGGGCTCCATCGGCATCAACGTACCGCCGACTCCGGCGACTCGAGGATCCCTCGGCTCCATCGACCCGGTGCCGCCTTTGGCTGCGGTGACCCGCTACAATCTTCGACTCCACCATGCGACCAGCTACCGCGTCGACTTCGTCCACCGCGTGACCCCATCCATCATGTGACTCGCTGTCACGTAGAACACCACCTCGACCACATCGATCACATCGAATCTAGACTCGGGGGCTTCCTCGGCATCGGTGACCCGGTGCGGTCTTCGACTCCGGAGACCCGCTGCAATCTTCAGCTCCAGCGACTCGGGGGCTCCCTCCTCTATAGCGACCCTCCACATCCTTCGGCTCTGGCGACCCTCTGCGGTCTTTAGAGGCAACCCGATGCGGTCTTCGAATGCTATGGCCCGTTACGGTCTTCGAATGCAGCAACTCGTCATCACCACGTGACTCTAGTCCTCCGCGTCGACTACTTCTATCGCATAACCCACTACCACGTTGACTCCGTTTACCACGTGACACGCTGTCGCACCGACTATGTCCGTTGTGCGACTCCACGTCCACTGTTTCAGGAGTCGGCCTCGACCACGACCCGCCAGTCGCATCGGCTCCCACGATCCACCTATCGCATCGGCTCACGCGACCCATTCACCTCGCCGACAAACAACAAAGCTAAGTTCTCTACTTAAAGTTAATTTCTTTCTTAATTTAATCGCACTCGAAAGAATCGAGGGTTGTGCCTTCTTCGAGTAACTTAACATGCCATCGACTCCACACACTTGAGCACCTCATATGCGACAGCCCGAGTAGCTGATTCTGCCTGATCGTCGAATCCTTGAACTCCGAGCACCTTGGCAAGGTACTGATACTAAGGGTAATCAGGCTAACAAAAAGGCCTAGCATACAGTGTGAAAGTGTTGCTTCGATTGACACCATAATTTTGCTTTACAAGCCAACGAACAAATATTCTTTACAAGATACATGTACTTCACAACTCTTTGCATTTTCTGCAGCTTACAAGGACGTCGATTGCGTCGAGCTATTCTATCTGGTCCTGCAACAAGAGTCGACAAAACAACTGGCTATGACATACACTAAAGATCCGAGTCGAGTCCCTCCTCGGATGGTTGCATCGCTTGATGCTAGAAAGAGGCGACTCTAGTCACGCACCCGATAGACGCGGTGCTAGCCGCGCACCCGACAGAAGCGACTACTTCGACTCCATCTGCATCGTTGACTTACCCAGCTAAAACGCTGCATGACTCCACTACGTCGTCCCCAACTGCATCGTCGATTCTTGTCTCCTTATGCGTGAGACGCTAACTCGATGCACTTCCGAGTCAGTGGTTTCCTCTCGCATTATTATCGACTATGACTGCAAGATACAAGACTCGAGTCTCTGCCTGAGTCTATGACTCCGCCAGACACTCGGGGGCTACTCCAAACTGGAGCGCTGGATGCGCATATACAAGATCTTCGAGTGGCACGCTCCAAGTCCTGACTCGAATCCACGATTCGACTAAGGACTCGGGGGCTACTCCAAACTGGTCGCGCATTCGCAAGATCATCTGAAGTACTTCCGGATCGTTCTGTCTATGCAACCAATGACTACAAGTCTCTGCTCGAGTCTACGACTCGAATAGACACTCGGGGGATACTCCCATAGGGAGCGCTGGTCATGCACCCTATAGAAAACAAAAGATTCACATCATAGTCCATTGTGTTGATTGCGTCCATAATATCGACTCAGTTACAACAATCAAACTCATTGGCGACTCTGCCCCACTTACATTGCAATGTCAAGTTTAGAGACAACGTCTCCTTGGCCGCCCGAAACACCTCCGTGGTGATAAACATTCAGATGCTACATCTACGATGTAAAGATAAGACCTATAGATACAATATGATGGTCTGGCAACCGCATCCGCTGCGGTCTACCAGATAAATACCGTGTCTACAACATGAAGAAAATCCCAACGGATGCGTTGGGTACATACTTATAAATTGGAGTTCGGCTCAGTAAGGCCTCCGCGGCATGAGTCAAACTATGCCAGCAATTTCCGAATTCGAGTTCAGGGACTCGAGTTTGAGTAGGTAGCGTTTTTTTTGCCCTAGAGCAATTAATTGGTCCCGATCCGTCGAGCGCACCAGACACGTTTACCATCATCCCTATGAATGGCTATAAATTTCGACTGGCCCGATGAACTTCTAGGTGAAGTGCTTCGCACTCGATATAACTGTCGACTTCGACTACCAAATGCAAGAATCAAGACTTCTAAGTCTCCACCCGAATCTATGATTCGCGTGGACACTCGGGGGCTACTAACATAGGTATGCCCTACATGAACCTACAATTGGCCTACCTGGTGCGGCTCAACGGAAGGCGCACTCGACGACCTGCCTAGGTCCATGATGCCCATGACGGTTCGACTGATATGAAGCCCATATGGACATCAACTCGAAGCGCGCAAGAGAAGGAAAGCTCAAGATTAGAGTTTGAATACAACTTGTAACCGACTCGGCCTACTATCTCGAGACCTAGCCTATCTATACAAAGGCTAGGAGGCGGTGGCGAGGAGGACAATCACAACCCTAGTTTCCATGCTATCACTAGATTGCATCTGCGCACCCCCTGTAACTTTCGACTCCCTAGATAATTCCAAGAGCAGACAAGCAGGAGTAGGGTCCTCTACGAGGCCTAAACCTGGGTAAACATCGTGTCCCGTGTTGCTTGTCTGTTAGCCATTCTGCGATCTCCAGGGTTCCCTCCTTCTCCAAAACCCAAGTCCATAAAAATGGGCATTTATGAGTTTAACCCTCGTCACCGCCAGATTGCATCTGCGCACCCCTGTAACTTTTGACTCCTAGATAATCAAAGAGTAGACAAGCAGGGGTAGGGTCCCTTCTGAGGGCCTGAACCTGGGTAAACCGTATGTCCCCGATGTGCTTGTTTGCTAGCCGATCGATGCCTCCAGCGCTCCCCACTTCCTGTAACCCAAGTTCATCAACGATGGGAATTGATGAGTTAACCCCTCATCAATTGGCGCCATCTATGGGAACTGGGAGCTCTGACATTTGGCTTCGACGACCCCATCAACTGCGATCTACAACTCCGCTGCAGTGGAGAATTGCCTCCTGTTCAGCACATTCAACTTCACTGTCCACTCGTCGACACCTCGCCTAGCCTTCGAGTCCATAGGCGATGGAATCGGCATGAAGATTGGGAGACTACGCTTCTAGGTTGGCTAGATCGGTACACTCTGCTTCCCTGACCACTCGCCGGCACCTTTGAATGTGCCCTCTTTGTGGTTCCCACCACCGATCGACACCTTGAGCGAGCTCAACGCCTCGACATTAGCCTACAACACGGATAGCAACAACAATTGCGAGTCCGATCTGTGCGATCTGACATCGGAAGATGGCACTTACGGCTTTGGATCTGAGAGTTTTGGGAGCAGCAGCTTCCTCAACCACTACATGTGCGCCGTTGTCAACCACGGTGGCGGAGGCACTCAAGAAAACACTGGCAATGGAGCCCCCACCAACGGCCCCGTCAACGGCGACCCTATCAACGGTCCCGTCAATGGTTCTCCTACCAATGGCCCCGTCAAGGGCGAACAACCTGTCCCTCCCAACCCCGAAAATCAAGGCGAAAATGCCAACAACGGGTCGACGCGCCAAGAGATCCACCTCAACAATGCTGAATGGGCGCGATGCAGGGAAGCCCTACAAGGCAACCCCCTACCAGCAGACACATGATGCGACATGTTGATGGGATACCATTAGCTACTCATCTAGGGGTTCAAACGCCAGCAGGCGGTGAATGCGCAACTCGAAGCCTGCAAGAAGGCCGCAGCCAAGTCGAGTGCCTGACGGGTAGTGCTCTCCTCTATCGGTGGATCCTCCTCGAAAGGCAACAACCCCGCAGCCGCCAAAAGGCGCTATCGACTGGACCACCTCAATGACAAAGATCGAGAAGAGGCAACTAGAGCCCTCGATTTCTCGTTCATGTCGGTGGACTCACGAGGGTCACATGATCTCGAAAGTACCGCAAGCGGCGGTGATAGTGGCTACCACGTATCTTCTCACCAACCAGCCACCGGTCAGAGATCCACGATCTGCCGTGCATCGGTCCATGATGACCCACAAGTATAGGGGGTGTATCGCAGTATTTTCGATAAGTAAGAGTGTCGAACCCAACGAGGAGCAGAAGGTGCTGGCTAGTGGTATGGATCAGGAATTCTCTGCAAATACTCAGCAAATGGATTTTAGGGTTTTTTGATAAAGCAAGTAAACAAAGTACAAGTAAATAAAAGACAGTAGGAATAAATGCAGCAAGTGGCCCAATCCTTTATGCAGCAAAGGACAAGCCGGTTGTATTACTTAAGATGACCAAACGTTCTCGAGGACACATGGGAAGACTGTCAAGTGCTTTCGCTTCATATAGTTGATTAATCTTCTTTAGCTTGCTAAGTGTTGTGTGGGTGAACCTGTGCTAATGTACCGACCTTCCTAGGACTAATACACACTTGTGATTATACACCTTGCAAACATCCGTAAGTACAAGAAAGTATTTAAGGTAGAAACCTAACCACAACTTTAAACTCTAAGACCCTTATGTCCCTTGTGCAATGGTTTCCTAACGGGGGTTCAGGTTTCTGTCACTCTAGCAACCCCTACGATTAGTAGCCAAATACACAATGCATTCCCCTAGGCCCATATAGGTGAAGTGCCATGTAGTCGACGTTCACATGACACCACTAGGAGAAGTACACCACAACTTAAATATTAAACTTTTGAATCTTTCTCAACACAACTCCAGTACTAACAACATGACTTCTCCCATGTCCTCAAGAACAAAACGAACTACTCACAAGACATCATATGGATCATGATCAGAGATGGAATAATGATGTATAACAATCTGAACATAAACAATAATTCAATGGTTCACTCAATAGCGTCAACTACAAAGAGTAATCAACACTGGGAAAGTTTCCCCTATGAACTATGCTAGATTCAACTCAATTGTTACAGCAATATGGAGATGGTGATGAGGGTGGTGATGGTGATGATGGTGGTGATGATGATGATGATCCTGATGAAGTCCAGCTTGATGGTGGTGTTGATGGCGACGATCTCCCCTCTCTGGGAAGGGATTCCCCCGGCAGAAATCTGTCTGCCAGAGAGATCTTTCTCTCTCGGTGTTTTCTGCCCCACAGAGGCGGCGGAATCTTTCTGTGGTCACTCCCCGAGTCTTAGGGTTTCGGGAGGATAATATACGCCAGAGGGGAGTGCCAGGGGTGGACCAGGGTGGCCACACCACTTGGTGCCGCGGCCCAGGGTGGCCCACGCCAGGGGGTGGTGTGGGCCCCCTGTGGCCCATCCCCAGCCCTCCTTCTGGCTTCCTTCGTCTTCTGGAAAAAATAGGATTTTCCGTATATTTTCCCCGATTTTCTGATCTTCGCGAATTTTGCCTCCAAACAACACCTTTTCCATCTTACATGAACCTTATATCGAGAAGATTACCTTCCCATAAAAGTTAAGGGATCATCCTATGATAACTAATGTAATCACCAAAAGTGAAAAGAGAACTGTAAAACCTGATGAACAAATAAACGTTGAACCTGTGGTAGCAATTGTGAAAGACCTTGTCACTAAAAGCATAGAAGATGGACACATAGTCTTTTGTGAGGATGCTTCTAATATTGTTTCACATCCTAATAGAACTAAAAAAGCTAGTGTTCCTGTGCTTTCTATTAGAATTGGTGATCATTGCTATTATGGTTTATGTGATATTGGTGCAAGTTCCAGTGCTATTCCTTATGATCTTTACAGAGAAATTATGCATGAAATCAGTCCCTGTGAATTGGAAGAGATTGATGTGGTTATTCACCTTGCTAATAGAGAGATCATCTCTCCAATTGGTATTGTACGAGACGTGGAAGTTCTTTGTGGTAAGATTAAGTACCCTGCTGATTTTCTAGTACTCGGTTCAGCTGCTAGTAAAACTTATCCTATTATTTTTGGTAGACCTTTCTTGAGTACTTGTGGAGCTATTATAGATTGCAAAAGGGAGAAAATCTTGACTAAGTTTGCTAGGGAATCTTATGAGTTTAATTTCTCGAAATTTCCTAAAGAACCTTGTGAAGAGGAAACCCATAATGAGGATTTTAGAGTTGAACAACTTGCTTCTATTTCTCTTGCTCCTAACAATGCTTTGCAGCAATTTATGGAAGATCATGAAAGTGAAATCTTCATGGAAGAAAGGAATGAGATTGACAAGATTCTCCGTGACCAGCCTAAGATGCTTAAGCATAACTTGCCTTTAGAAGACTTGGGTACCATGTTGCCACCTAAAAAGGATCCGATTTTCGATCTAAAACCTCTCCCTGATGATCTTAAATATGCTTATATTGATGATAAAAAGATATATCCTGTTATTATTAGCGCTAAACTTTCAGGAAAGGAAGAAGAAAGGCTATTGGAGGTTTTGAGGAAACACCGAGGAGCTATGGGCTATACTCTGGATGATTTAAAAGGGATTTCACCTACTATATATCAGCATTCTATCAACATAGAACCAGATGCAAAGCCGGTAGTAGAGCACCAATGACGTTTAAATCCTAGGATGAAGGAAGTGGTAAGGAATGAGGTATTGAAACTCCTTGATGCTTGTATTATTTATCCTATTGCTGATAGTGAATGGGTTAGTCCTGTTCATTGTGTTCCTAAAAAAGGAGGTATTACAGTTGTTCCTAATGATAATGATGAGCTTATTCCTCAAAGAATAGTAGTAGGCTATAGGATGTGCATCGATTTCAGAAAAGTCAATAAAGTTACTAAGAAAGATCACTACCCGCTTCCTTTTATTGATCAAATGTTGGAAAGGTTGTCTAAAAAGACCCATTTTTGTTTTCTTGATGGTTATTCTGGTTTCTCTCAAATTGCTGTTAAACAACAAGATCAATAAAAAACTACGTTTACTTGCCCTTACGGAACTTATGCTTATAGACGTATGCCTTTTGGTTTATGTAATGCTCCTGCTACTTTTCAAAGGTGCATGTCTGCTATCTTTCATGGTTTTTGTGAGGAAATTGTAGAAGTGTTCATGGATGACTTTTCTGTCTATGGAACTTCTTTCGATAATTGTCTGCACAACCTTGATAAAGTTTTGTAGAGATGTGAAGAAACTAATCTTGTTCTTAATTGGGAGAAATGCCACTTCATGGTTAATGAAGGGATTGTCCTTGGGCATAAAGTTTCTGAAAGAGTTATAGAAGTTGATAAAGCTAAGGCTGAGGCAATTGAGAAGATGCCATGCCCAAGAGACATCAAAGGTATTCGTAGTATCCTTGGTCATGCTGGTTCCTATAGAAGGTTTATTAAAGACTTTTCTAGGATATCAAAACCCCTCACTAATCTTCTTCAAAAAGATGTACCCTTCGTTTTTGATGATGATTGTAAGGGAGATTTGGAAACTCTTAAGAAGGCTTTAACTACAGCCCCTATTATTCAACCACCTGATTGGAGTTTACCCTTTGAAATAATGTGTGATGCTAGTGATTTTGCTGTGGGTGCTGTCCTTGGGCAACGAATTGATAAAAAGTAAACATTATTCATTATGCTAGTAAGACTTTAGACGCTGCTCAAAGGAATTATGCTACTACTGAAAAAGAATTTCTAGCTGTCGTTTTTGCTTGTGATAAGTTGAGACCCTATATTGTAGACTCAAAAGTCACCATTCATACTGATCATGCTGCTATTAAATACCTTATGACGAAGAAGGACGCTAAGCCAAGGCTTATTAGATGGGTGCTGCTTTTACAAGAGTTTGATCTACATATAGTGGATAGGAAATGTGCTGAAAACCCTGTAGCTGATAATTTATCTCGATTGGAAACATCTCTTTTGACCCTCTACCTGTTAATGATAGTTTCCCAAATGAGCAGTTAGCCGCAGTAGGGGTGTTGCGACCTCGGATCAATAAAGATCCTAAGTCCCTGTGAATAACATGCTAGTCCTTGGATCAATAGCTAGCACTTCACAGTCGATGAATATCATGTAAAACACAAGTCATTATTACACGCATAATCCAGAGTATATTTATTACAACTTGCATAGCTTATAGCTAGCTCAAATAAAAAGCAGAAACTAATTAAAACTTGAGTCCATCAACGCCTCAGGCTAGCTGCGTGAAGACCCGCGATCCCTACGCACCTTTCAATCTTCAGATTCTGCACATAAGACGTGCAACCAACAAGTTGGGTCAATACTTTGAATGTATTGGCAAATTGTACCAAGGAAAGAGTAAGACTATCTCTACTTGCAAGGCTAAGAGTAGGCTATGGGGTTCATTTGCGTAAAGCCGATTTTATCAATGTAATAAGAAAAGAGGAAGAAAGTTTTCCCTACTTTGTAATCTTTGATAAATAGTATAGGGTCGAATGGAACACGTGGATATTACTCACCAAGTGCCCAAATCAACCTAGCACTTGGATATTACGCACCAAGTTCCCAAAATCCCACCCAATGGCGATATTACTCATGCCTTGGGGTTTATAAAACGTTAGGTTTGTAAAAGAGAGAGGAAGATCTTCCAGAGGCTCCATCCTTCAGATGCTCAAAGTTGTTCTGTTTCCGTGAACACGGCTGATCGATCAGATTGCAATACTCTCGAGAGGTTGTGCACTTTCCCCACAATCCACGATCAAGTCCTTTTACATACAAGACCATGGCGAAGCCTTCCCTTGGTAGCCCCTCGACCAGCTGGATCCAACCGTGCCAAGAACCTCCAAATGTTGGTACCCCGGTGAGGTTTCCCACTAAGTAATAAGCCAAGACAAAGCCCATATGTATTGTGGTTGCACGGGAAGCTTCTGAATTCTGAAACATGGCAGACTTCTTTGATTCCTGGGCGGCTGTCCTCCACCAAAATCCCACTCGTTCTCCCGACAACCATTCCGCCCAGAAGAAAACTTAGTTTTATTTTGAAGGGGGTTTTGGAGAAGAAAAGTTCGCTCGAGAGAGCTCTCGTACTTAGAAAATGTTTGAGTCTTTCGAACCCTCCCAACGGTACTTGATATATACAAGTATATAGCATAGCAAGCATAACTTAGAAAAACAGGATAACCTATTGGGATGGAAATTCCTAAGCATAGAGCTACTCATGGCATACTATAAAACCGCACTTGCGAAAATAGTACTAAGAAAATCTACCAAAACCCTACACATGCATACTACAGAATTTGATGAGTAAAACATGCATAGTCAAAACTAGGACATAAATATGAACAAGTGGTATAACT
Source organism: Avena eriantha (assembly GCA_910589775.1). Lineage (NCBI taxonomy): Eukaryota > Viridiplantae > Streptophyta > Magnoliopsida > Poales > Poaceae > Avena > Avena eriantha. Next base: position 224,140,100 of record OU342745.1, read on the forward strand.
TGCCTTGATCCGAGCAGCAATCTACACAACAGTACTCCTCAGCGCACTCCGAGCAATCTAACGGAACAAACATGGATCCAATCACGATTTGCACAAAACAAAGTCACGAAGTCGAATATGCATGCATGCAACATGGTAATATGCAAGGATGGATTCGATTTCGACCAAGGGTTTTATTCAGGGGTGTTGTTGAGTTGGGGATATCATTAGAATTAATTCCCCACAGATTTTAAGTATTTTGGGTTAAACCCTAAATAACCAAGCTCAAAACTAGATCTACAACTCCAATCTACCTCGAGACAGATCTGAACACCCTAAGCATAAAAAGCCAATTTTCCACAGAAGGTCTCGTCGATACAAATCCAACGCAACAAGAAACAACTAAAACGGAGTTACGGATAATTTTCTAGAATTAAAATACTCTAATCTAAACTTTAAATCCTACTGCAAGATTTCTGTGACAAAACAGCAATATTATTGCATATCTGTGTTCTACTCGAAAATATGAATCCAACGGTATATTATACGCAATTTTTGGACTAATATTCGAATTACTATGGATTTTACAAGATTGGAACAATTTCTGCCTATTTTAAAAGAAAAACAAAAGGGTGGCCAGCGACGCGGCGACACGTGGCGGCTCAGGATTGGCCAGCGGGGCGTGCGTGACGCCGGTGCGGTGCTGACGCGGCGGCTGCCACGCGGCGCGACGCGGTTGGCCGGCGCGATTTGACCGTTTATAGCCGTTAGATCTCGATCCGAGGGTCGGGGAGGGGGCTTACCATCGGCGGCGACGACGGGCGGCGGCGAGGTACGGCGGTGGGGCGAAAAAAGGCTAGGGTTTCGCGGGAGGCGTGCCGGGGTACTTATAGGCGGCTTGCTTGGCGCGGGGGTCGCGGAATCCGCTCCGATTTCGCCGGAGGTGGTTGGCGCTGACGCGGAGACGGCGGCGTGCTCGAGCCGGACTCGGAGGAGGAGGCGGCTGACGGGTAGGGCCGGCCTATCGACGGCTGCAGGCGCGGGGACGGGCTGGCGACTGGCGGCGGTGTTGGGCCGGCGTTCGCGGTAAGTGCCGCTCGCTTGTGGGCGTGCGCGGTGAATAGGAAGCGGGCTAGCTTCGGCTGGCCCGCCTAGGTTAGGTTTCCTCTTTTTTTATTCTTTTTAATATTTTCTGTTTTGCTATTTGTTTAATAACTTTTGCAAACGGACTCCGAATTAGACGAAATTTGTTTCTAAAATTTTGTAAAAAGAAGAGGGTTAGAGTAGGACTTTAACATAACACTTTTGCAAGGGTTTTAGTGGTTCAAAAAGGTTTTACCCCCCTTTTGTCTATAATTGACTACGGGGTTTAAGAAAATACCTGATGCAGTTTTGATATGTGATGCCATGATGCATGCTTCTAGTAACATCTGAAATTGCAAAATTTTGGGATGTTACAAACCTACCCCCCTTAAGAAGAATCTTGTCCCCGAGATTCAGGTTGGTTAGCAAATAGGTGTGGGTGTTCTTTATTTAGGTCTTCTTCACGCTCCCACGTGGCCTCTTCCTCGGAATGGTGATTCCATTGAACTTTGCAAAATCTGATAGTCTTGGTACGAGTAATTCTCTCGGCTGTTTCCAAAATCTGGGTAGGTTTTTCCTCATAGGTGAGATCGTTTTCCAATTGAACCTCGTCCAACGGAACCGTATCCTTTAGTGGTGTTTCAGCCATTTCCGGGTGACACTTCTTTAGTTGCGACACATGGAAAACATCATGAACCGTTAGTACTTCGGACAATTCCTACTGATAGGCAACTTCCCCTCTACGACCTAAGATTTTGTAGGGCCCTATGAATCGGGGTGCTAACTTCCCCTTGATTCCGAATCTCTTAACTCCTCGTAGTGGCGAAACTCGGAGATACGCACGGTCTCCCACTTCATAAGTCACAACCCTGCGCTTGGAATCAGCATAACTCTTTTGTCTGGATTGGGCTATTTTTAACCTGTCTTGAATCTGTCTCACTTTTTCTTCGGCATCCTTGATCAGTTCAGGTCCAAACAAACTCCGTTCTCCAACTCCACTCCATAGCAGTGGAGTTCTACACTTTCTGCCATATAGAATTTCAAATGGAGCCATCTTGATACTAGTTTGGTAGCTGTTATTGTATGAGAATTCCGCATATGGCAAGTTATCATCCCAACTAGACCCATAGTCTAGCGCACAGGCTCTTAACATGTCCTCCAGGATCTGATTAACTCTTTCTGTTTGTCCATCGGTTTGTGGGTGGAAGGCGGTACTAAATTCCAGTCGTGTCCCTAGAGACTCGTGTAGCTGTCGCCAAAACTTAGAGGTGAATTGGGTACCTCTATCAGAGACAATCCCCTTGGGTACACCATGAAGACTTACGATCCTTGACATATAAATCTTGGCAAGTTTAGCACTCGTATAGGTGGTCTTTACGAGAATGAAGTGGGCTACCTTTGTGAAGTGGTCGACCACTACCCAGATGGAGTCATACCCTGAACGAGTCCGCGGTAGTCCTGTGATAAAATCCATGCCTACCTTGTCCCACTTCCAATCGGGCACAGGTAGTGGCTGCAGCAGTCCTTCTGGCTTTTGATGTTCGGCCTTAACTCTGTTGCATACGTCACACAAGGAGATATATTCAGCAATTTCTCTTTTCATGTTGTTCCACCAGAACCTATCTTTCACATCCATGTACATCTTTGTATTACCGGGATGAATTGAGTAAGGCGAATCGTGAGCTTCCTGAAGGATTAACTTCCTAATATCAGGGTCATCGGGAATGCACAGACGCTTCTCATACCAAAGTGTTCCTTGTTCATCCGTACGAAACCCTTTTGCTTTGCCCTTGCTTATATTAGCTCTTATCTCTTCCAACTCTTTGTCCCCTTTCTGGGCCTCTTTGATTTGGTCCAGAAGCGTTGGTACTACCTCCATAGTTGCTATGTATCCCTCCGGAACTATTTCCAACCTAAGGTCCTTGAATTGTTCACACAAATCATTTGGAAGTTCTCCCACGGTAAGTCCATTTACATAGACTTTTCGGCTTAAGGCGTCAGCCACAACGTTGGCCTTTCCAGGATGGTACTGCAGGTCCAAGTCATAATCCTTGATGAGCTCAAGCCATCTCCTTTGCCTCATATTTAATTCCTTTTGAGTGAAGATATACTTAAGGCTCTTGTGATCCATTAAACACATCACAATGTTTACCCATTAGGTAATGTCTCCATACCTTGAGCGCATGCGCAACTGATGCTAGTTCCAAATCGTGCGTGGGGTAGTTACTTTCATGGTTCTTAAGTTGCCGAGAGGCGTAAGACACTACTTTTCCATCTTGCATCAGTACACTACCAAGTCCTTGGCGAGAAGCGTCGCAGTAGACTTGGAAATCCTTTTGGATATCAGGGAGACACAAAACTGGGGCTGTTACTAGACGCTCCTTTAATTCCTGGAAACTTGCTTCACATCCCTCGGTCCATTGGAACTTCTTCTCTTTCTTCAGCAACTCTGTCATAGGCTTTGCTATCTTAGAAAAGTTTTCAATGAACCTTTGGTAATATCCCGCAAGGCCCAGGAAACTCCTAATATCACCCACATTCTTGGGAGATTCCCATTTCGTCACGGAAGCTACCTTAATTGGATCCACGGCAACACCTTTGGCTGACACAATATGACCAAGGAATCCCACTTCTTTCAACCAGAACTCACACTTGCTAAGTTTGGCATACAACTTGTGTTCCCTTAACTTTTCCATAATCAGGCGCAAATGCCTCTCATGTTCCTTCTCGTCCTTGGAGTATATGAGTATGTCATCAATGAATACCACAATAAACTTATCCAAGTACTCCATGAATACCTTGTTCATCATGGTCATGAAGTACGCTGGGGCATTGGTTAAACCAAACGACATCACGGTGTACTCATACAATCCGTATCTTGTGGTGAAGGCTGTCTTGGGTACATCCTGTTCCCAAATCTTTAACTGAAAATAACCTGATCAGAGATCAATCTTAGCGAAAACACTAGCTCCCTTTAATTGGTCAAACAGGTCGTTAATATTGGGTAGAGGGTACTTGTTTTTGATTGTCACTTCATTCAACAACCGGTAGTCCACGACTAGCCTCTTGGTTTTATCCTTCTTCTCCACGAATAAGACAGGTGCTCCCCAAGATGACGCACTTGGTTGAATGAAGCCTTTGTCCAATTGCTCTCTAAGCTGTTTCTTAAGTTCCTTAAACTCATCCACATCCATCTTGTACGGTCTCTTTGCTATTGGTCCAGTACCAGGCATCAAGTAAACTCGATGTCTCGGTCGGGAGGCATCCCTAGCAATTCTTCCGGAAACACATCTGGATACTCCTTCACAATTGGCACATCCTCCAAGCTAACCCCCTTAAGAGAGTTCACCATACTTCCTCTGAGTGTGAAAGCTGACTTAAAGCGGATCCTTTTCTTATCCGGAGTCGTGAGTGCGATAGTCCTTTTGGCGCAATCTATGACTCCCTCATATTCGGTCATCCAATTCATGCCCAGAATTATGTCTAAGCCTTGTGATTCCAGAACGACTAGGCTAGTGGGGAAGGTGTGCGCCCCAATTCTTAGTTCTAACCCACGACATCCAGAGTTTGCCACTATTTCTCCTCCAGGAGAACTTACCCTTAGGGGAGTACTAATAGTCTCCGTAGGTATCTTGCCTTTATCCACAAATACCCTTGATATGAATGAATGTGATGCACCAGTATCAAAAAGAACATCTGCAGGTGTGGAGTTAAGCTTGAACTTACCAATCACGGAGTCAGGTGCCTCACGAGCATCCTCCACGGAGACATGATTCACCGTGGCTTTGACAAATGGATTCAGCTTCTTCCCATTTCCATTACCATTGCCATGGTTGTGTCCGTTGCCGTTTCCATTACCATTCCCATTCTTCGTCTTTTCGGGGCAAGTAGTCGCATGGTGCCCTGTCTTGTTACACTTGAAGCATGTCACTTCACTCAGATCCTTCCCATTGCCATTTCCATTGTGATGTTTATGGCCATTGTGGTTATGTCCTCCATGACGATGACCATTGTGGTTGTGGGGTGGAGGTGACGAAGTGCCTTGCTTCTGATATGGGGCAGAGTTGTGCTTGTGTGAGGTGGACTTTCTCTTTCGGTTCTCTATACTCCTTTGCTTTGCTTCAACCACCACTGCCATGTCCAGGAGTTCCTGGTAGTTATCAAACTTCAGAGCCACAAGCTGAATAGATATTTCATCATTAAGTCCCCTTAAGAACTCTTCCTGTCTCTTGGCATCAGTGGATATATCATCAGGTGCATAACGTGCCAGCTTGTTGAAAAGGTCCCCATACTCGGAGACAGAGCGGTGTAGTTGCTTCAAGTCGCGGAACTCATGGCTCTTAAGTGACATGACTCTCGCGGCTATGTGATGAGTACGAAAGGCTGCTTCAAACTGGTTCCAGGTGATAGCTTCACTATCGGGGTGGGTGACCTGGTAATGATCCCACCATTCAGCAGTTGGTCCCTCAAGTTGGTGCGCGGCAAAGCGCACCCTATCAGCTCCAACAACTTGGACGGTGTCTAACTTCTTGTTGATGGTGCAGAGCCAGTCGTCTGCCACAATTGGCTCAGCACTACTTGAGAAAGTTGGAGGGTTCAACCTCAAGAACCGAGTCAAGCGATCCTGTTGGGGCGGTGGAGGTGGTGGAGGCGGCGGGTTGTTGTTGTTGTTTTGCATGTTTTGAGTGAGGAGTTGGATCAACTGATTCTGGGAGTTCAGAAGTTGTGCTATCTCTGGGGGCATGTTTTTATTGTTGTTTCCGCGTCTCGCCATCTAGAGGGTTTGGGAGACAAGTTAAGAAATAGATAGAAAGCCTAAGGAATAAACTCCTAACCTTATGTAAACAAGAGAAAAACACACGAAAAAAACAAGGCACACAAGGCACATAGCTCAACACACTCAACAAAGTTTAATTAAACCAATATAATTTTTGGTACTCATAACAATCGCGAACAACGTTTGACTATAGTATTAAAGGTGGTCCAACTACTCTACTCATCATCCACTTCCTCATCCTCAATGATGAAGCCTTCCTTTTCTAGCAGTGATTTGTATAACTCCATGTCCCTCGTCGTGGCTTCAAGTTTCTCCTGAAGTTCCTTTACCTCCTGTGGCTCCGGTGTTGCAGCTTCGAGCCTCTCTTGAAGTTCCTTTACCTCCTGCAGCTCCTGGGTATCAGCTCCCAGTTTCTCTTGGAGTTCCTTCTTCTCCTTTTGTAGCTTCTTGATCAAACTTGACCCCATAGTCACGGGCGTGATCTTCTCCTCCAAGCTCCTCTTGGCTGCTCGTAGGTCCTTCAACATGGTGGCAAGGTTCTTGAACTCCATCTCATTCTTTGCGAGCACAAGACTTTGCTCCCTAATCCTCTTGTTCTTATCTTGCACCCTCTTCTCTTGATTAGCGAACCTCTTGTCTTGGGCGGTGAGCTCCCCTCCTAGGGACTTGATCTTCTCTTCCAGCTCCTCGATCTTCTCGTCCTTCTCCTTGACTAGGGCACAAAGCTCGTCATTCCTCATGATCTCAAGGCAGCTCCCCTTCTGAAGGTCATTGATGTGGAACTCCAAGTCTTGATATTGGATCCTTCGACGCTTGCATGTCTTCCTTTCCTCTGGGGTTAACTCGATTGGAACTCCCTTCTCATCACGTCTTCCAAAGAGTTTGATGTAGTGGACTTCGACCTCTTCATGGTGGCGTCCGCAAAGGCGTCCAATGAGCTCCTGCAAGCTGATGCTAAGTCCTTTGTCCTTGGATTTGCTGGTGACGTTGAGTACAATGGCCTCTGTCTTGGGTTCTGTCTGACTGTGCCCTGGTTGGATGACTTCAATCGCCCAACATCCTTCCTTGTGCATCTTCCTCAACTCGCTTCCCTTGATTGATGGCATGGGTAACTGCAATGTCTTGATAATGTCCAGAAGGCATTCCCCGAAGCGCAGACACTTGATGTCTTCGGCGGTGTCGTAGTAGAAGGCCGTCATCTTTAGGTTAGGAGAAAGAAAATTAGGCACAAGGTAATAAGGAAGAGAAATACTAGAAGAGTACAAATAACTTAGAAGAATATAGAAAGCAAAACACACATGGTAAAGGTGGTTTCCAATCCTAGGGGTCACGTCCTACAGGCAACTTTGTGCTCTGATACCATCTGTTGCGACCTCGGATCAATAAAGATCCTAAGTCCCTGTGAATAACATGCTAGTCCCTGGATCAATAGCTAGCACTTCACAGTCGATGAATATCATGTAAAACACAAGTCCTTATTACACGCATAATCTAGAGTATATTTACTACAACTTGCATAGCTTATAGCTAGCTCAAATAAAACAACGGAAACTAATTAAAACTTGAATCCATCAACGCCTCAGGCTAGGTGCGTGAAGATCCGCGATCCCTATGCACCTTTCAATCTCCAGATTCTGCACATAAGACGTGCAACCAACAAGTTGGGTCAATACTTTTAATGTATTGGCAAATTGTACCAAGGAAAGAGTAAGACTATCTCTACTTGCAAGGCTAAGAGTAGGCTATGGGGTTCATTTGCGTAAAGCCGATTTTATCAATGTAATAAGAAAAGAGGAAGAAAGTTTTCCCTACTTTGTAATCTTTGATAAATAGTATAGGGTCGAATGGAACACGTGGATATTACTCACCAAGTGCCCAAATCAACCTAGCACTTGGATATTACGCACCAAGTTCCCAAAATCCCACCCAATGGCGATATTACTCACGCCTTGGGGTTTATAAAACGTTAGGTTTGTAAAAGAGAGAGGAAGATCTTCCAGAGGCTCCATCCTTTAGATGCTCAAAGTTGTTCTGTTTCCGTGAACACGGCTGATCGATCAGATTGCAATACTCTCGAGAGGTTGTGCACTTTCCCCACAATCCACGATCAAGTCCTTTTACAGACAAGACCATAGCGAAGCCTTCCCTTAGTAGCCCCTCGACCAGCTGGATCCAACCGTGCCAAGAACCTCTAAATGTTGGTACCCCGGTGAGGTTTCCCACTAAGTACTAAGCCAAGACAGAGCCCATATGTATTGTGGTTGCACGGGAAGCTTCTGAATTCTGAAACATGGCAGACTTCTTTGATTCCTGGGTGGCCGTCCTCCACCAAAATCCCACTCGTTGTCCCGACAACCATTCCGCCCAGAAGAAAACTTAGTTTTATTTTGAAGAGGGTTTTGGAGAATAAAAGTTCGCTCGAGAGAGCTCTCGTACTTAGAAAATGTTTGAGTCTTTTGAACCCTCCCAACGGTACTTGATATATACAAGTATATAGCATAGCAAGCATAACTTAGAAAAATAGGATAACCTATTGGGATGGAAATTCCTAAGCATAGAGCTACTCATGGCATACTACAAAACCGCACTTGCGAAAATAGTACTAAGAAAATCTACCAAAACCCTACACATGCATACTACAGAATTTGATGAGTAAAACATGCATAGTCAAAACTGGGACATAAATATGAACAAGTGGTGTAACTTGCCTTGATCTGAGCAGCAATCTACACAATAGTACTCCTCAGCGCACTCCGAGCAATCTAACGGAACAAACATGGATCCAATCACAATTTGCACAAAACAAAGTCACGAAGTCGAATATGCATGCATGCAACATGGTAATATGCAAGGATGGATTCGATTTCGACCAAGGGTTTTATTCAGGGGTGTTGCTGAGTTGGGGATATCATTAGAATTAATTCCCCACAGATTTTAAGTATTTTGGGTTAAACCCTAAATAACCAAGCTCAAAACTAGATCTACAACTCCAATCTACCTCGAGACAGATCTGAACACCCTAAGCATGAAAAGCCAATTTTCCGCAGAAGGTCTCGTCGATACAAAGCCAACGCAACAAGAAACAACTAAAACGGAGTTACGGATAATTTTCTAGAATTAAAATACTCTAATCTAAACTTTAAATCCTACTGCAAGATTTCTGTGACAAAACAGCAGTATTATTGTAGATCTGTGTCCTACTCGAAAATATGAATCCAACAGTATATTATACGCAATTTTTGGACTAATATTCGAATTACTATGGATTTTACAAGATTGGAACAATTTCTGCCTATTTTAAAAGAAAAACAAAAGGGTGGCCAGCGACGCGGCGACACGTGGTGGCTCAGGATTGGCCAGCGGGGCGCGCGTGACGCCGACGCGGTGCTGACGCGGCGATGACGCGGCGGCTGCCACGCGGCGCGACGCGGTTGGCCTGCGCGATTTGACCGTTTATAGCCGTTAGATCTCGATCCGAGGGTCGGAGAGGGGGCTTACCGTCGGCGGCGACGACGGGCGGCGGCAGTGCGTCGGCGGCGAGGTACGGTGGTGGGGCGAAAAAAAGGCTAGGGTTTCGCGGGAGGCGTGCCGGGGTACTTATAGGCGGCTTTCTTGGCGCGGGGGTCGCGGAATCCACTCCGATTTCGCCGGAGGTGGTTGGCGCTGACGCGGAGACGGCGGCGTGCTCGAGCCGGACTCGGAGGAGGAGGCGGCTGATGGGTGGGGCCGGCCTGTCGGCGGCTGCAGGCGCGGGGGCGGGCCTGTCGGCGGCTGCAGGCGCGGGGGCGGGCTGGCGACTGGCGGCGGTGTTGGGCCGGCGTTCGCGGTAAGCGCCGCTCGCTTGCGGGCGTGCACGGTGAATAGGAAGTGGGTTGGCTTCGGCTGGCCCACCTAGGTTAGGTTTCCTCTTTTTTTATTCTTTTTAATATTTTCTGTTTTGCTATTTGTTTAATAACTTTTGCAAACGGACTCCGAATTAGACGAAATTTGTTTCTAAAATTTTGTAAAAAGAAGAGGGTTAGGGTAGGACTTTAACATAACACTTTTGCAAGGGTTTTAGTGGTTCAAAAAGGTTTTACCCCCTTTTGTCTATAATTGACTATGGGGTTTAAGAAAATACCTGATGTAGTTTTGATATGTGATGCCATGATGCAATGATATGATGCATGCTTCTAGTAACATCTGAAATTGCAAAATTTTGGGATGTTATAAGGGGTAAGCTCGCGAGGGATCCCTTGGTACGCTGATTATGCTAACTTTATTGTCTCCAAGTATTTGCCTCCAACTTTTACAGCTCAGCAAAGGAGGAAGTTCTTCTATGATCCGAGGCATTATTTTTGGGATGACCCACACTTATACAAAGAAGGAGTGGATTGTATTATGCGAAGATGTGTTCCAGAATACAAACAAAAGGAGATATTGCGTAAATGTCATGGTAGTGCTTATGGAGGACATCATGCAGGAGATAGAACTGCACAAAAGGTGCTACAATCAGGTTTCTACTGGCCTACCCTTTTTAAAGATGCAAGAAAGTTTGTTTTATCTTGTGATGAATGTCAACATGTTGGTAATATTTCTAGACGCAATGAAATGCCTATGAACTACTCTCTAGTTATTGAACCCTTTGATTGCTGGGGATTTGATTTTATGAGTCCTTTCCCTCCCTCGAAAGGATACACTCATATTCTTGTTGCCGTTGATTATGTTACTAAGTGGGTAGAAGCCATTCCTACAAAGAGTGTTGACGGGGAAACTTCTCTAAAAATGCTTAAGGATGTTATCTTTCCTAGGTTTGGAGTGCCTAGGTATCTCATGACTGATGGGGGGTCTCATTTCATTCATGGTGATTTTAGAAATACCCTTGCTAAATATGATGTTAATCATAGAATTGCTTCAGCCTATCACCCCCAAACTAGCGGGCAAGTAGAGTTATCAAATAGAGAAATTAAATCCATCTTGCAAAAGACTGTTAATAGATCTAGAAAAAACTGGGCTAAAAAGTTGAATGATGCTTTATGGGCTTATAGAACTGCCTACAAAAATCCTATGGGGATGTCTCCTTATAAAATGATTTATGGGAAAGCTTGTCACCTACCTTTAGAACTAGAACATAAAGCTTACTGGGCAGTTAAAGAACTAAATAGAGATTGTAAGCTCGCTGGTGAGAAAAGATTATTTGACTTAAGTTCTTTAGATGAATGGAGGAGTGAAGCCTATGAAAATGCTAGGCTCTTTAAGGAAAAAGTAAAAGATGGCATGACAAGTGAATACTTAAGAGATAATTTCATGTTGGTGAGAAAGTTCTATTGTATAGGTCTTGTATGAGGTTTTTTGCAGGGAAGATACTGTCAAAATGGGAAGGACCTTTCATTATTGAAGAAGTATACCGTTCAGGAGCAATAAAAATTTCTTCTTTAAAAGATAATACTACACAAGTAGTGAATGGGAAGCGACTCAAGCACTATATTGCTGGAGATTCTTACAATGAAGATGTTGATGCCTTTCAAGTTATAACTCCGTAGAAATTCATCAAGGACCAAATTTAGAGACCCACAGAGTCTGTTTTCAAATAGGTAACAGTTCTGGTAAGAAAAGTTCCGCGAAAATACTATCCAACTATATTTTTGCAGTTTTCAGTCAATAAGGAAAGCTACGAAGCGAAAGAGGGACGGAAACGGAGCCAGGGTGGCTCACACCACCCTGTGGCGCGGGCCCTCCCCTGGCCGCGCCACCAGGTGGCGAGTCCACCCCAGACTCCGGCGCCGACTCGTTTTCTCCCGGTACCTTCCTTTTGATATGAAACTTCGTAATATATAACCCCCGGATCCCCCGAGGTTCCTATATTGTGTTCTCTTCGTGTTCTTGTTTCGATCTGTTTCTGCCAGGACATACTCTTTGAAAGTTTAGAAGCACAATGGTGTCCGCCAAGGATAAAGGGAAGGAGCATATGGAGGAAGACCTCCAAGACCGCGGGAAGGAGAATGAGATCAAGAGTGAAGGTGAAGAGGAGCAAGGCCAACATCTTCACACCGGCAGTACCATTGCAAGCATTGGAGTGGTGACAAAACCTGCCAGGGTTAGAAGGACTGCACGGATGCAGACTGGGCGGAAATCTCCTCATCACTACTTGGCTCCACGGTCACTTCCTCCACGCACCAAGAATCCTTTCCATACCCTTATCCATGAGCATCAATACCAGAATATGCCCAAAGGGAAATTACCCTCCAATTGGGATTTGCCTCATTCTAGCCATGCAGGAAAAGAAGACTTCAAGGAGGAAGAGTGGGGAAAGAATAGCAAGAGCTGGAATTCTCAACCTGACATGATCATGAGCCGCATTGAGCAAAAATCACAGCTGATTCGTAATCTCACCTTCGAGATTGAGGACTTGGGGAAACTCATCAGAGAGCTCATCGAGAGGATACCACCGCCACCAAAGGAGTAATTCGTCATCAGGTTTGGCATCCCCTTGGTTTGTTCCAAGCTTGGGGGAGTGCCGCGGTATCACATCACTATCTTCTATCTTTTTACCTTTTTAGAGAGCCATATCATGAATAAAGAAGTTATCATGTAGGATGGTTTGCATTATGGAAGTGTCCCCTCTCTCATTAGATATGTATCCCTTGGTGTGAGTTGCCGTTATGGAATATTAATGAGAAGTTCTATCATTCACTCTTTTTCATAGCTTATATTAGTTTTCAATTCGTGGTTATATGATTGATCTTGTTGTTAGTATTGGTATCACTTTGGGATCATTGAGTTAATCTAGTTGGTTTTGGCAAACCTGACTTGGTCAGTAGCAACACTATTTTTGAGAGTTGAATGAAAAAGATAGAAGTACCCTAAAGAAATATAATTTCATCATCTTTCTTTCTTCATTTGCTCATAAGTTTAGTATTCTCTAGTTAAGATTCTTTTGTGCTTCCAAGGAAGATTGCATGTTTGTCTTTATTGCTTTTATGTTTGTTTGTTTCCTTCAACTCTTGTACTTGCTACCCAGCCTTGCTAGCCAAAAACCTGTACTGAGAGGGAATTCTTCTCGTGCATCGACTCCTTTAAACCAAAACCTATGCCATTTGTGTCCACCATACCTACCTATTAGCATTATTGCTATTCCAAGTAAATTCTTGTTTTATCTACCTCCCAAATTAAACTTGTTATGTGAAAATTAGTGATTAAAGCTCTCACGAACTTGATGGCACACTTTACTTTCTTGCATTTAATAAACCTGAACTATTGGGTCCTTCTTTGTTGCGTATATGCTTGCGCTTTATGAGTTGAAGTTAGCAGAACCATGTGTCATGGGGAACGCTTTCAACACTGCCTTGGTACTTTGTACCTAGTTGATATCATGTTCTTTTGCTTATGGATCCCGACGGTGTGAAATAAAAGTGGAACTTGTAAGATCATGGAGTTTATATGTGTGTTAGAGAAACGCATAGGCCGCTAGCCTAAGCCATGCCTAATCATGGTGGAAACTTGCAGCATAACTGTACTGAGCATTCTATGAAGCATCCACAATAAAAACCTATGCAGATAGCAAATAAAAAGATTGTTGGGATGCTCACTATCTGCTTGGCTTGTCATTTTGATCATGGGATAGCTCCTGTGTCATGTGCAAGGGGTACCCCGTTGGCGGTTCTCAATGATACACATGTATTTACAATGACAAGAGCTTACTCATGACTGAAGTTGAGTAGCATGAGGTTCGGTACTCGTAAGTAAGGGGCATGGGACTTCAATTTATAACTTGTCAAGCATATACTCTTAGTTGTGTCACTTTAACCTTAATCACCAAAAGATGCCTATGGTAGGGGCAATGAGAGCTGAAAGCTAGTAAGTATCATAATTTTTGGGAGCTCTTTATGAGACTTGCAATCCCTGCTTCCCTCTGCGAAGGGCCTTTCTTTTACTTTGTAGCTGAGTCAGTAAACCTACTCCCTTCTATCTCAGCAAGTATTTTGAGTTGTTGTGTTTCATTCATTCATATGATGATTTATTCAAATCATGTTTCTTATGTTCCTTGTTTTGCTCATTGCTCTTATCTTGATGTTTACTACTTTGAAAGCTATCATTAAAAATTAGTTATTTGTGAACTCCAGCAAATTATCAACTATTCTTCGACCAAGAGCTAAGTTTGCCATTACCAATTATGATTTACTTTATGTATCTTTATTGTGTTTCCTTTACTTATTGCAAGTTAAGTTATATAATAGTGAGTTGTCTTCTATTATGACTTATGTATTGATGAATGTGATGCTTCTTGTCCGTATTATTTTATCGACTCTTCACTCCATAAACTTGAGGCCATGTTTATTGAGCTCAGTTTCGCTTGGGGACAAGCAAAGTCTAAGCTTGGGGGGAGTTGATTCGTCCATTTTGCATCACTATTCTATGTCATAATTCACTGTTATTCATTGATATATTTCGTATTGAGAGGTGATACTTATGTTATTTCATCTGTTTTTGCATGGTTGATGACTTTTGGATCATGGACCGCTGCAGTCAGGATTCTGATGGAAAAGGTGATGTTTGGAGGCAAAATTCGCGAAGATCAGAAAATCCGGGAAAATATACAGAAAATCCTATTTTTCTAGAAGACGAAGGAAGCCAGAAGGGGGCTGGAGATAGGCCACAGGGGGCCCACACCACCCCTGGCGCGGGCCAGGCTAGGCCGCGCCACCAGGTGGTGTGGCCACCCTGGTCCACCCCTAGAACTCCCCTCTGGTGTATATTATCCTCCCGAAACCCTAAGACTCGGGGAGTGACCACAGAAAGATTCCGCCGCCTCTGTGGGGCGGAAAAGACCGAGAGAGAAAGATCTCTCCGGCAGACAGATTTCTGCCGGGGGGAATTCCTTCTCGGAGAGGGGAGATCATCGCCATCAACACCACCATCAAGCTGGACTTGATCGGGATCATCATCATCACCATCACCACCATCATCACCATCAGCACCCTCATCACCATCTCCATATTGCTGTAACAATTGTGTTGAATCTTGCATAGTTCATAGGGGAAACTTTCTCGGTGTTGATTACTCTTTGTAGTTGATGCTATTGAGTGAATTATTGTTTATGTTCAGATTGTTATACATCATCATTCCATCTCTGATCATGATCCATATGATGTCTTGTGAGTAGTTCGGTTTGTTCTTGAGGACATGGGAGAAGTCATGTTGTTAGTAGTGGAGTTGTGTTGAGAAAGATTCAATAGTTTGATATTTAAGTTGTGGTGTACTTCTTCTAGTGGTGTCATGTGAACATCGACTACATGACACTTCACCTATATGGGCCTAGGGGAATGCATTGTGTATTTGGCTACTAATCGTAGGGGTTGCCGGAGTGACAGAAACCTGAACCCCCGTTAGGAAACCATTGCACAAGGGACGTAAGGGTCTTAGAGTTTAAAGTTGTGGTTAGGTTTCTACCTTAATTACTTTCTTGTACTTACGGATGTTTGCAAGGGGTATAATCACAAGTATGTATTAGTCCTAGGAAGGTCGATACATTAGCACAGGTTCACCCACACAACAGTTAGCAAGCTAAAGAAGATTGATCAACTATATGAAGCGAAAGCACTTGATAGTCTTCCCATGTGTCCTCGAGAACGTTTGGTCATCTTAAGTAATACAACCGGCTTGTCCTTTGTTGCATAAAGGATTGGGCCACTTGCTGAATTTATTCCTACTATCTTTTATTTACTCGTACTTTGTTTACTTGCTTTATCAAAACCCCCTAAAAATCCGTTTGCTAAGTATTTGCAGAGAATTCCTGATCCATACCACTAGCCAACACCTTCTGCTCCTCGTTGGGTTCGACACTCTTACTTATCGAAAATACTGCGATACACCCCCTATACTTGTGGGTCATCACGGTCCATGCTCCAAAAGTCATCAACCATGCAAAAATAGATGAAATAACATAAGTATCACCTCTCAATATGAAATATATCAATGAATAACAGTGAATTATGACATAGAATAGTGATGCAAAATGGACGTATCAACTCCCCCAAGCTTAGACTTCGCTTGTCCCCAAGCGAAACTGAGTGCAATAAACATGGCCTCAGGTTTATGGAGTGAAGAGTCGATAAAAGAATACGGACAAGAAGCATCACATGCATCAATACATAGATCATAATAGAAGACAACTCACTGATATATAACTTAACTTACAATAAGTAAAGGAAACACAATAAAGATACTTAAAGTGAATCATAATTGGTAATGGCAAACTTAGCTCTTGGTCAAAGAATAGTTGATAATTTGCTAGAGCTCACAAATAACTGGTTTTCAATGATAGCTTTCAAAGTAGTAAACATCAAGATAAGAGCAATGTGCAAAACAAGGAACATAAGAAACATGATTGAATAAATCATCATATGAATGAATGAAACACAACAACTCAAATTACTTGCTGAGATATAAGGGAGTAGGTTTGGTCACTCAACTATAAAGTAAAATAAAGTCCCTTCGCAGAGGGAAGCATGGATTGCAAGTCTCATAAAGAGCTCCCAAAAATTATGATACTTACTAGCTTTCAGCTCTCATTTCCCCTATCATAGGCATCTTTAGGTGATTAAGGTTAAAGTGATCAAATATGAGGATATGCATTGACAAGTTGTAAATTGAGAATCTCATGTCCCTTGAATACGAGGGCCGCTCCTCATGCTACTCAAGTTTAGTCACCGGTAAGTTCTTATCATCGTAAGCATATGTGTATCATAGAGAACCTCCAAAGGGGTACCCCTTGCCCGATGATACGGAAGAATCCCCATATCAAAATGACAAGGCAAGAAGACAACAAGCATCTCATCAATCTTCTTATTTACCATGGGAATATGGTGCCTTTTCTCTCTGTTTCCTCTTTTCATAATCTCTTTTTTTTCCTTTTTCTCATTTTTTTCAATATCGGACTCTTTTTTTTATAAGAAGAATGCTTCATAGATACTCGTTATGGTTACGCTGCAGGTTTCCACCATGCCAGCATGGATTAGACCAGCGGCCCAGGCGTTTCTCGAACACACATGCATAACTCCATGCTCCCCTTTCATTTCACACCGACGTCATCCATAGACAAAAGAACATGATATCAACTAGGTATAGAGTACCAGTGTAATGTTGAAAGCGTTCCCCATGACAACATGATTCTGCTAATTCACAACTTACAAAGCGCAAGCATATACGCAACATAGGTGAGCACAATGGTTCAAGTTTATTAAGTGCAAGAAAGTAAAGTGTTCCATCAAGTTCGTGAGAGCTTTAATCACTACTTTTCACATAACAAGTTTAATTTGGGAGGTAGATAAAACAAGAATTTACTTGGAATAGCAATAATGCTAATAGGTAGGTATGGTGGACACAAATGGCATAGGTTTTGGTTTAAGGAAGTGGATGCACGAGAAGAATACCCTCCTAGTACAGGTTTTTGGCTAGCAAGGCTAGGTAGCAAGTATAAGAGTTGAAGGAAACAAACAAACATACAAGTGATAAAAACAAACATGCAATCTTCCTCGGAAGCACAAAAGATCTTAACTAGAGAACACTAGACTTATGAGCAAATCAAGAAAGAAAGATGATGAAATCATTTTTTTCTTTAGAGTACTTTTATCTTTTTCTTTCAACTCTCAAAAATAGTGTGGTACTGACCGAACCAGGTTTTCCAAAACCAACTAAATTAAGTCAATGATCCCAAAGTGATACCAATACTAAAAAGAAGATCAATCATACAACCATGAATTGAAAACTAATATAAGCTATGAAAAAGAGTGAATGATAGAACTTCTCATTAATATTCCATAACGGCAACTCACACCAAGGGATACATATCTAACAAGAGAGGGGACACTTCCATAATGCAAACCATACTACATAATAACTTCTCTATTCATGATATGACTCTACTAATAAGGTAAAAAGATAGAATATAGTGATGTGATACCGCTGCACTCCCCCAAGCTTGGAACAAACCAAGGGGATGCCAAACCTGATCACGAATTACTCTTTCGGTGGTGGTGGTAATATTTTCTTCGTTTATGTGAGGAAATCTTCCGGCATATTGCGAAGCCTATTATTCTCCCATTGAAGCATGTCCACCTTCCTCCTCAAGTCTCGGTACTTATCGCAGAACTCATTAGTGACTCGTAGAGCTTCCGTTGATGCAGGGTAAGAGACTAAAGGTACCAGCCCCTGCTTGGGGTCTTGAAGGTCTTCCTCTATCGGCTCCTTCCCCTTATCCTTGGCGGACACCATTGTGCTTCTAAGCTTTCAAAGAGTATGTCCTGGCAGAAACAGATCGAAACAAAAACACGACGAAAACACGATATATGAACCTCGGGAGATCCTTACAAAGTATAGTGTGTCCCTCTTCTTCATATTTAGCAACAAAGTCTTTCACATTTGCTATAATAGGTTCATCAACCTTTTGTTTATCAGGTTCAACAGCTTTACTTGTACTTTCATCAACCATACTAGCTATCATGGAATGTTCCTTTATCTTAACTGGAAAAGGCATTTTCTTAATATAAGGTTCAGGTAAGACATGATTAGCAGTATAAACTTCAGTATTTCTTGCAGGAACACTCTTAGCAACATCTTTATAAGGTTCATGATACTTATTCCACTTCTTTTTAGGAACTTCAATGTAGGATGCAAAAGCCTTAAAATAAGAAGCAATAGCTTGAGAGTCTAGACCATAAGCATTTTTAATATTTTGAAAGTCACCAGTTCCCATAAAAGATTCAATGCATTCATAATCATAATTTATACCTGACTTTCTACCTTTTTCATTCTCCCAAGCTTCAGCATTGTCTTGAATACGGTCCAGAAGATCCCATTTAGCTTCTTCTTCCATACGAGTGAATGATCCAGCACAAGAAGCATCCAATAAATCCTTATCATGTAGAGGGAGCCTTGCATAAAAGTTATTGATAATAATATTGTTGGGGAGCTCATGAATGGGACATTTGAGCATTAGTAACTTCAATCTACCCCAAGCTTGAGCTGTACTCTCTCCATCAAGAGGCCAAAAGTTGTATATTTGATTCCGATCTTTATGAATCTCACTAGGAGGATAAAATTTTGAATAAAAGAGAGGAACTATTTCCTCCCATTCCAAAGCTTGACCATTCTTCAGTAGCTTATACCATTCCTTAGCTCTTCCTTTCAGTGATAATGAGAATAATTTCTTCTTAACTTGATCTATAGTAATACTTGCACACTTGAACAACCCGCATAATTCGTGTATAAGGAGTAAATGATCACCAGGATGAACAGTTCCATCCCCAACATAGTAGTTATCCATAACACGATCAATAATTCTTGTAGGTATTTTAAAAACATTATTCTCAGCACGTGGTGGCTTATCTACTACCTTAGTATTGGTAGTAGCATTACCAAATAAGAAACTCAACGAATTATCCATAACAAAAATAAAGCAACTAGCAGAAGTAAACAATACTCATAGTAGAAGTTTCCTTTGCCAGTTCCACTCTCCAATAGCGCTTCACTCCCCGGCAACGGCGCCAGAAAATAGTCTTGATGACCCACAAGTATAGGGGGTGTATCGCAGTATTTTTGATAAGTAAGAGTGTCGAACCCGACGAGGAGTAGAAGGTGCTGGCTAGTGGTATGGATCAGGAATTCTCTGCAAATACTCAGCAAATGGATTTTTAGGGTTTTTTGATAAAGCAATTAAACAAAGTACAAGTAAATAAAAGACAGTAGGAATAAATGCAGCAAGTGGCTCAATCCTATATGCAGCAAAGGACAAGCCGGTTGTATTACTTAAGATGACCAAACGTTCTCGAGGACACATGGGAAGACTGTCAAGTGCTTTTGCTTCATATAGTTGATTAATCTTCTTTAGCATGCTAAGTGTTGTGTGGGTGAACCTGTGCTAATGTATCGACCTTCCTAGGATTAATACACACTTGTGATTATACCCCTTGCAAACATCCATAAGTACAAGAAAGTAATTAAGGTAGAAACCTAACCACAACTTTAAACTCTAAGACCCTTATGTCCCTTGTGCAATGGTTTCCTAACGAGGGTTCAGGTTTCTGTCATTCCGGCAACCCCTACAATTAGTAGCCAAATACACAATGCATTCCCCTAGGCCCATATAGGTGAAGTGCCATGTAGTCGACGTTCACATGACACCACTAGAAGAAGTACACCACAACTTAAATATCAAACTATTGAATCTTTATCAACACAACTCTAGTACTAACAACATGACTTGTCCCATGTCCTCAAGAACAAAACGAACTACTCACAAGACATCATATGGATCATGATCAGAGATGGAATAATGATGTATAACAATCCGAACATAAACAATAATTCAATGGTTCACTCAATAGCATCAACTATAAAGAGTAATCAACACCGAGAAAGTTTCCCCGATGAACTATGCTAGATTCAACTCAATTGTTACAGCAATATGGAGATGGTGATGAGGGTGCTGATGGTGATGATGGTGGTGGTGATGATGATGATCCTGATGAAGTCTAGCTTGATGGTGGTGTTGATGGCGACGATCTCCCCTCTCCGGAAAGGAATTCCCCTGACAGAAATCTGTCTGCCGGAGAGATCTTTCTCACTCGGTGTTTTCCGCCCCGCAGAGGCGGCGGAATCTTTCTATGGTCGCTCCCCGAATCTTAGGGTTTCGGGAGGATAATATATGCCAGAGGGGAGTGCTAGGGGTGGACCAGGGTGGCCACACCACCTGGTGGCGCGGCCCAGGGTGGTCCGCGCCAGGGGGTGGTGTGGGCCCCCTGTGGCCCATCTCCAGCCCCCCTTCTGGCTTCCTTTGTCTTCTAGAAAAATAGGATTTTCCGTATATTTTCTCGGATTTTCTGATCTTCGCGAATTTTGCCTCCAAACAACACCTTTTCCATCAGAATCTTGACTGCAGCGGTCCATGCTCCAAAAGTCATCAACCATGCAAAAACAGATGAAATAACATAAGTATCACCTCTCATTACGAAATATATCAATGAATAACAGTGAATTATGAGATAGAATAGTGATGCAAAATGGACGTATCAGTCCACCATCGCTAGACTTGGGCTGGTAGAAGCTGTGCTGGCCAAGGAGCCAATGCCGGAGCCAAAGAAGGCAAATGCGCCACTCGCAAGGTATCACTCGCCAACTTCCAGCGAGGACGACCACGACTTATCGCGGCGACGCCGCAGATCACGGCGACGCCGCAGATCACGGCGACATGACCACGATTACGACTCGTGTGATGAAATCACACAACACAAGGTCGATAAGATGCGCGCCAAGCGCGCCTGCTCAATAGAGTCGGAGGTGGAAAATATAGAGCTCTTCGGCGCTAGCTGCTTCAGCAGAGCCATACGACAGACCCAGATGCTGAAAGGCTTCAAACTTCCTTCAGAAAACACTAAGTTCGATCGCCTCTAGGACCCAAAAATTTGGCTGGAAGAACACATATCCTCCATCAAGTTGCACGGTGGGAACAAGAACATAGCCATGAAGTGCCTACAACTGCAGCTGTAGGGCGCTGCCCGAGCATGGCTCAACAATCTACCAAGCGGATCAATCCGTAGCTGGGAGGAGCTGGTGTATAGCTTCATCTAAAACTTCAAGGGCACCTACAAACGGCCCGCGTCAATCGAAGTACTCAGGGCCTGCTGCCAAAATCCGAGCAAAACCCTTCGCTCATACATCCGAAGGTGGTCCATCATCAAGAACTCTACGGAGGATATCTCCGAAGATCGCGCAATCGACGCGTTCAACGACAAGTACGCCGCAGGGAACTCAGAGAAGAAATGGGTCTCATGAAGCCCAAAACCATCGACCACTTGATGGACTTTGCGAACCGGTGGGCGGACGGAGAAGATTTTCTCAACCGTGTATGCTCCGATGATGAAGATGACCTTGGCCACAGACACGGTCGCCGAGGGAAGCATCGAATGCAAGGTTACAAGGACCCCAAAGAAGTCAACATGGTCGCAGCTGGCTACGCCGACAAATGCGATGAGGATAACCACAACAACAGATATCATAGCAGCAGCTACCACGACAGCGGAAAAACCATGCCAATATGGCAATGTCGTACTCGCGACGACACACCAGGTGGGGCTTGTTGGTTTGCGGCCCAAAAGTTCCTGGGCGAGTGCATCGCGGTACCCAAGTTGCCTGTAATTGCCGCGTTTCGCAAAGTTGGGCTACCAACTACCGAGAGAGGCCATTTCGAGGCAAACTCATCTCACCCCTACCAAATTCAAACATTCCGTTAAACTGCCCCGTGAAGTAGACGGTCGGGACCCACATATCGGTCATCTGTCCGTGATGTGAGCGCTAGTGCGACAACCTCTTAGGTAAATCGAGGAACTAAGTGGCTTGGTGCGTTGAACAATTTCACAAATCCATTCCCTCCTTTCCCCTAGCACCGGTAGCATTGAAATCCACCCTCCAAGCAGAACGATCCCTTTGGACATTGACTTTCGGCGCCAAGTTGCTGCGTCCATTCGCTGATCCTGAGCTCCAATGTTGCATGTCGTAGCTGCCGTTGTGAGGCCCTAGCCCGCCTCCGCCGCCGACGAGCTGAGCAGCTCGAAGGATGGCAGATCCTACTACCAAGCAAGAAGAAGTTCTAGCTACATGTAGGTGAGCTACCCTTCTCTTTGCTATTTGCAGTAACAATAACTGCTAGCTGGATACTGTACCTAAAATTGTTTGCTAGCACAACACTGACAAACATATTTTGTCCATAGTTTTCTGTCAAGTGGGATCTTCGCGAACCACCCTTACCTGGTTACCGTAGCCCTCTTCAGCTACGGCACTAAATCAGCAAGGGTGAAGGGCAAGTGGTATGGACACCATTGTATCACGATGGAAGAAGTGCCTACGCAGATCTGCACTATCCCTGATATGGTTGATGCTCAGCGTAATCATGTTGAAATAGGGCCGAAGCAGACTGCATTAGCTTCATGGATGTACAAGGCATCATGGTTCCTCTAATGTGTGACATTCAGCTAACCGGGTTGATGAAAAGGTATGCTTCGGCTTACATGTCTGAGCTGAATTGTGATGTACTGGATGTGGAAGCTGCTGTAACCGGGAGTCGCCCTTCTATTCTTGGATAGGGTGGTCGCTCGAACCCAATTAGCTCCTGGTAAGCAAAAGTCTCTTGGGTTCGCATGTTTGTGCTGAATTGTAATTTTTGTTTTGTTTACCCTGTAGATATTAGGCAGTTATGCAACAACCCTGTTTCTTTGACAGGAAGCGCCACAAGGTTAGATACATGACTGCCGGGTCAGTCATTTTGCTGCCGGAAGAAAATAAAAACTAGTGGAGTGATGATGCTGGACATGATTCTGGTGTTGATTGTCCTGGCGATGCAGAGTTCATGAAGCTAAGAAAATTGGCACCAAGGAAGAGGAAGAAGGCAGGAAATGAAGAAGCCAGTGGACGTGAAGGCTTGGCACCCAGGCAGGGAAAAAGGCTGCTAGCAATGAAGATGCATAATAATGTATTGAACTTGAACCTATATATGTTATTCAGTTAAATTTTGGAGCTCTGTGCGTGGAACTTGTCGGGCAAAACAATCTACCCACATTCTCGAAGTAAAATGTACCATGACTTAGGGTTTGGAAATGCTCGAGTCAGTAGTTGAATCTGAAATTGTGATTGTGCCACTACTATCTGAAAACACGTAGCACCGGTTCTATGATTGCTGAGGAGCAGGAGGTCTCCAAATTCGATGGAATGTTAGTGGCACAGAAATAAATTATTTAAGCTGCTACACTCCATGAAACAACAACTTATTTCAGCTGCTGCACAATGACATGGCAATATAAACAACAATGGAAACCGATAATGCCCAGATAATGAGGAAATCGATACCACTTTCTGGCCTAATCTTGAGCCCTTCTATCTCACCACCTCCCTGCTCCTGCATCCCCTGGATCTGGCGAAGCTCTCGGATATCCAGTAACATGGTGTTCGTGCTTCCACTTTATAAATTGTGGCTGTGCCATTTGCATGCGGCACAATCCACGTAGATTACGTTTAAACAAACCACCAATGTCAGAATACCACCATCATCAAACAAAAGGAAGTAATGCAGGGCTAAGACAGATTAACAGACGACCAATTTTTTTCTTCCAAGACTCCGAGACCACTTGTTCAAAATGCTAGGTCAACAAGTACTACTATTACAACTTAAAAAAGTATGGAGCTCAAGATAAATAGAACTAGTTATCACACATCTCCTTGATCTTCCTAATCTTACCCCGATGCGCATCTTCCTGCGAGAGCAAGGATCGAATCGTCTACTCCATCCCTTTAGAATCTTCCTTGTACAACTTCAATTGTTTCTCTGCATTTATCCTCATACACTTGTCAATACTCGTAGTTGTGAACTGTAGGACTTTGGCCTGGTGAAGTTCATTTCTTGCTTGAGTCAGTTCTTGCTCTGCTTTAGCCTTTAGGGCCAACACCATGTCCCTCTCCTTGTCGAGTTTGCTAACCTTGTCTTGCACCCTCCTGAGATCTCGGTTAAGCTTGGTTGTGTCAACATGGTCAAATAACTTCATCTCAGCACTCTCAAGAAGTGAGCTAACTATGGATTCTTTCAACTCAGTCATATCCCATAGTTTGTCCAGCGTTTTCTGCATCGATTGGGCCACTCTGGAACTACCCATTTGACAACACTGCAACTACTGCGTTGCAACATTGCACGATGCCCTTGACACCCTAAAAACCTCATGCCTATGTTTCGTCCTTCGAACGCTACAAATTTAGCGGGCCCATATCCATGTTTACATAGCGGAGGACTGTCTTCCTCCGCTAACCCGTGATAGTCAGAGTCGTACAACATCTGGTTGGCCTAACACATCATACGTGCATGAGTAAACAGAGTAGATCTACCTCAAAATAGATAAATGGCCACACATGTTAGATAAATCACCGTCCCTGTCGTCACGACCCGTTTCCTCACTGTCCCCCCATGAACCCATGGAGACAGGGGGTGGTAGGGGACTGGGGTGGCCGTGTGAGAGATGGCTGGAGGCACCGTCGGCTTGTGGCTATGGCAGGATGGGAGAGAAGTGGGGAAAGTGGCTTCGAGGGGAAGGAAGAGAAGTATGGGGAGGAAGATAAGTAAAGGGGACGTGACACTGGCATGTGGCCCACAGAACTCATGACACTCGCGAAAGGGGGGCGCACGGTGTTGCCAGTTTGTTCAGAGCAAGCGGACAGTAAGCGTGGCCAATCATGTCGCAGAACAGCCTACTCGCGGATCGCTCTTATGAAGAACCATCCCAATCGTCCAAGCGCCCCGATCAAACGGTATGTAACAATCGTCATGTAGAACAAGTGTGTTAGGGCGTGCCTTCTACAAGACTCGGTCTAACGGACACCATTGGGGGCGAAGGTTAGGATCCATGTGGTTTATGAAAAGAACACACATGCAAATGGCCCAGATGGATCCATGTGGTTTATGAAAAGAACACACATGCAAATGAATCTATTGGATCCATGTGGTTTATGAAAAGAACACACATGCAATCACTCTAGTTGTGGTTTATGAAAAGAACACACATTTAATGAATCTAGTTGTGGTTTATGAAAAGAACACACATGCAATGACACTGGTGGATCCATGTGGTTTATGAAAAGAACACACATGCAATGACTCTAGTGGATCCATGTGGTTTATGAAAAATACACACATGCAATGACTCTAGTTGCGGTTTATGGAAAGAACACACATGCAATGACTCTGGTGGATCTATATGTGGTTTAGCAAAAGAACACACATGCATGAATCTAGTGATGGTTTAGGAGAAGAACACACATGCAATGACACTGGTGGATCCATATGTGGTTTAGAAAAAGAACGAACATTCAATGACACTGGTGGATCCATGTTGTTTATGAAAAGAACACACATGCAATGAACTCTAGTGGATCCATGTGGTTTATGAAAAGAACACACATGCAATGAACTCTAGTGGATCCATGTGGTTTATGAAAAGAAGACACATGTTGTGGTGGCATCACTGCATATGTTCTTTTACAAAACCACAATGATGCACACTAATACAGACACATCCAATGGGGTGTGGTGATGCAACATCTTTCAAGCTGGTGGTAGAATGCATGCTCTAGTTGAATCCTAGCATGCTGCCAGGGTTCCTAGACATGGTTGGACACCACATGCTGGAGTGGCATCACTACATGTGTTCTTCTCCTAAAACCACAATGATGCACACTGATACACACACAGATGGAATGACTCTAGATGTGGTTTATGAAAAAAAACATGCAATTCACTCTAGTGGATCCATGTGGTTTATGTAAAGAACGCACATGTAATGAACTCTAGTTGTGGTTTATGAAAAGAACACACATGCAATGACTCTAGTTGTGGTTTATGAAAAAAAACACATGCAATGACTCTGGTGGATCCATGTGGTTTATGAAAAGAACACACATGCAATGACTATGGTGGATCCATGTGGTTTATGAAAAGAACACACATGCAATGAATGTGGCTATGATTTATGAAAAGAACACACATACAATGACACTAGTGGATCCATGTGGTTTATGAAAATAACACATATGCAGTGACTCTAGTTGTGATTTATGAAAAGAACACACATGCAATGACACTGGTGGATCCATGTGGTTTATGAAAAGAACACACACGCAATGACTCTAGATGTGGTTTATGAGAAGAACACACATGTAATGAACTCTAGTGGATCCATGTGGTTTATGAAAAGAACACACATGCAATGACTCTAGTGTATCCATGTGGTTTACGAAAAGAACACACATGCAATGACTCTAGCTGTGGTTTATGAAAAGAACACGCATGTAATGACTCTGGTGGATCCATATGTGGTTTAGGAAAAGAACACACATGCGTGACTCTAGTGGTGGTTTAGGATAAGAACACAGATGCAATGACACTGGTGGATCCATATGTGGTTTAGAAAAATAACACACATTCAATGACACTAGTGGATCCATGTGCATTATGAAAAGAACACACATGCAATGACTCTAGTGGATCCATGTGGTTTATGAAAATAACACACATGCAATGAGCTCTAGTGGATGCATGTGGTTTATGAAAATAACACACATGCAATGAACTCTACTGGATCCATGTGGTTTATGAAAAGAACACACATGCTATGGTGGCATCACTGCATATGTTCTTTTCCAAAACCTCAGTGATGCACACTAATACACACACACACATCCAATGGGGTGTGGTGATGTGATACATTGCAAATGTATCTATAATTTTTGATGTTCATGCTTGGTTTTATTCACTTTCTTGTGTTTTGTCCACACTTTGGAGTACTTTTCATATGATTTCTTGGACTAACCTATTAACAAGAGCCACAATGCCAGCTGCCTGTTTTCTGCTGTTTTTGGTTCCAGGAAAGTCAGAAAATGAATATTCTCGGAATTGGACGGGACAAAAGCCAAAGTGCCTATTTTTCCGGAAGTCATCAGATGCCAGAATACGAGACGGAGAAGGGTAGGGGGCTGGCCACACCACCTGGCCACGCGGCCAGACTTGGCCCGTGCGAGGGGGTGGTCTGGCCGACCCCAGCACCCCCTCGGCCTCTCCTTCCGCCTATAAGATGCCCTCGGGACAAAAACCCTAAGGACCCGATCAAAAATCCACACTAGATCGGGAGGGATCTGAAGCTCTTCCTGGCACCCTACCGGAGAGGGGAATTCACCCTAGAGGCCTTCTTCATCACCATGCAAGCCTCCGGTGTGATGCGTGAGTAGTTCATCTTTGGACTACAGGTCCATGTAGTAGCTAGATGACTGGTTCTCATCGTTTGTGCTTTCATGTTTAGATCTTGTGAGCTCCGTTCATGATCAAGATCATCTATTTGTAATTCTGCATGTTGTGTTTGCTAGGATCCGATGGATATTGAGATGCTATTTCAGATTGATTATTGATTCTATCATGTCTTTGTTATTTGTGATCTTGCATGCTTTCCGTTGTTAGTAGCTATCTTGGCCAAGTAGATCCTAGCAACTCCAAGAGTTAATATTTATGCTCGATAGTGGGTTCATGCCTCTGGTAATCTGGGGAAGTGACAGAAATCTCTAAGGTACTAGATGTGCTGTTGCTACTAGGGAGAAAACAACAATCCTTTGTTCATAGAACAATCGTATTGTTTACATTACACGCAATTCGTAAAGCAATAATCTGTTGCTTGCAAATTAATACTAGAGTGGGTTCAGATGAAAACCTGAAGGTAGATTATTAGTCATAGATGCAGTTGGATGGCGGTCTATGTATAATGTTGTAATGCCCAATCAAGTTTCAAAGGAGTCAAGATGATTAGTATATGCATGTATTGCATTCTCGATGTTTGTCTATTACTCCGCTGTAATTTGTTCACCCACCATGTTATTTATCTTAAGGAGAGCCACCTCTAGTGAACTATGGATCCCGGTCCTTTTCTTTTACATACAATCTATAAACTGTTTACTGCTTTGTGTTTACTTTCTGCAAACTATTACTTTCTTCCATTCGATGTGTTTAATCCTTTGTTTTCAGCAAAACATGATGAGATTGACAACCTCATCGCAAGTTGGGGACAGAGTTCTGTGGTTGAGTTGTGCATGTCTCCACGTTGCTACTAGCACCGGTAGTGCGCCCTGCCAAGGCTCAGCTAGCAACACCTTTGAGGTGTTTCCTTGCTCCTACTGGTTCGATTAAACCTTGGTTTCATAACTGAGGGAAACTTGTTGCTGTGCTCATCATACCTTCCTCTTGGGGTTCCCAACGAGCTCTACATCAATACCGAGCCATCATGATGTAGCATCTTTCAAGCTGGTGGTAGAATGCATGCTATAGTTGAATCCTAGCATGCTGAAAGGGTTCCTAGACATGGTTGGACACCACATGCTGGAGTGGCATCACTGCATGTGTTCTTTTCCTAAATCCACAATTATGCACACTAATACACACATAGACACACACATGCAATGACTCTAGATGTGGTTTGTGAAAAGAACACACATGTAATGAACTCTAGTTGTGGTTTATGAAAATAACACACATGCAATGACTCTAGTTGTGGTTTATGAAAAGAACACACATGCAATGACTCTGGTGGATCCATGTCGTTTATGAAAAGAACACACATGCAATGACTCTGGTGGATCCATGTGGTTTATGAAAATAACACACATGCAATGACTCTAGCTGTGATTTATGAAAAGAACACACATGCAATCACATTAGTGGATCCATGTGGTTTATGAAAAGAACACACATGCAATGACTCTAGTTGTGGTTTATGAAAAGAACACACATGCAACGACACTGGTGGATCCATGTGGTTTATGAAAAGAACACACATGCAATGACTCTAGATGTGGTTAATGAAAAAACAGACATGCAATGAACTCTAGTGGATTCATGTGGTTTATGAAAAGAACAAACATGCAATAAGTCTGGTGGATCCATGTGGTTTATGAAAATAACACACACGTAATGACTCTAGCTATGATTTATGAAAAGAACACTCATGCAATGACTTTGGTGGATCCAAATGTGGTTTAGGAAAAGAACACACATGCATGACTCTTGTGCTGGTTTAGGAGAAGAATACACATGCAATGACACTGGTGGATCCATATGTGGTTTAGAAAAAGAACACACATTCAATGACACTGGTGGATCCATGTAGTTTATGAAAAGAATACACATGCGATGACTCTAGTGGATCCATGTGGTTTATGAAAAGAACACACATGCAATGAACTCTAGTGGATCCATGTGGTTTATGGAAAGAACACACATGCAATGAACTCTAGTGGATCCATGTGGTTTATGAAAAGAACACACATGTTATGGTGGCATGACTGAATATGTTCTTTTCCAAAACCACAATGATGCAAAGTGATACACAAACACACATCCAATGGGGTGTGGTGATGCAGCATCTTTCAAGATGGTGGTAGAATGCATGCTGCAGTTGAATCCCACCATGCTGCCAGGGTTCTTGGACATGGTTAGATACCACATGCCGGAGTGGCATCACTGCATGTGTTCTTTTTAGAAAACCACAAGGACGCACACTAATACACACACACATGCAATGACTCTAGATGTGGTTTATGAAAAGAACACAAATTCAAATGACTCTAGTGGATCCATGTGATTAATGAAAATAACACACATGCAATGACTCTAGTTGTGGTTTATGAAAATAACACACATTTAATGACTCTGGTTTTGGTTTATGAAAAGAACACACATGCAATGACACTGGTGGATCCATGTGGTTTATGAAAAGAACACACATGCAATGACTTTGGTGGATCCATGTGGTTTATGGAAAGAACACACATGCAATGACTCTAGCTGTGGTTTACCAAAATAACACACATGCAATGAATCTGGTGGATTCATATGTGGTTTAGGAAAAGAACACACATGCATGACTCTAGTGCTAGTTTAGGAGAAGAACACACATGCAATGACACCGGTGGATCAATATGTGGTTTAGAAAAAGAACACACATTCAATGACACTGGTGGATGCATGTGGTTTATGAAAAGAACACACATGCAATGACTCTAGTGGATCCATGTGGTTTATGAAAAGAACACACATGCAATGAACTCTAGTGGATCCATGTGGTTTATGAAAAGAACACACATGCAATGAACTCTAATGGATTCATGAGGTTTATGAAAAGAACACACATGTTGTGGTGGCATCACTTCATATGTTCTTTTCCAAAACCATAATGATGCACACTGATACACAGACATCCAATGGGGTGTGGTGATGCGGCATCTTTCAAGCTGGTGGTAGAATGCATGCTGCAGTTGAATCCCAACATGTTGCCAGGGTTCCTGGACATGGTTGGACACCACATGCTGGAGTGGCATCACTACATGTGTTCTTTTCCTAAAACCACAATGATGCACACTAATAAAAACACACACATGTAATGACACTCGATGTGGTTTATGAAAAGAACACACATGCAAATGACTCTAGTGGATCCATGTGGTTTATGAAAACAACAAACATGAAATGACTCTAGTTGTGGTTTATGAAAAGAACAAACATTTAATGACTCTAGTTGTGGTTTATGAAAAGTACACACATTCAATGAAACTGGTGGATCCATGTGGTTTATGAAAGAACACACATGCAATGACTCTACTGAATCCATGTGGTTTATGAAAAGAACACACATGCAATGACTCTGGTGGATCCATGTGGTTTATGAAAAGAACACACATGCAATGACTCTACCTGTGGTTTATGAAAAGAACACACATGCAATGACTCTGGTGGGGTCCATATGTGGTTTAGGAAAAGAACACACATGCATGACTCTTGTGCTGGTTTAGGAGAAGAACACACATGCAATGACACTGGTGGATCCATATG